>OY294069.1:93455320-93802820 GCA_958510875.1 Endomychus coccineus | reverse complement strand
CGCCGTGCCCCCTACTGATCCATGCAGCAATATCTGGAATGAGGCGATGGGTCCACCGACCCTTGGTGGATGCATTCCAGAGCCGCTGCCATTGCGTTGACAACGCTATCCTCGCCTCCTGGGTTATGATGTGTCGGTTGGTATCTCCAACTTCACGCCTATGCCTATAGATCTTCGCTCTTTCCTCCACCATCAGACGGATTGGTGGCATGTCGGCGATAACACACACAGCATCATACGAGACCGTGCGAAATGCGCGCGTCACTCGTAGGGCACACCTACGGTACACCGAGGTCAATTGGCGTACGTACGATATCACCGCCGCGGCTGATACCCAGATTGGGGCTGCGTACAGCATCGTGGAGCTGACAACGCTGGAAAGTAGCTTTCTGCGACTCTGGGTAGGTCCTCCAATGTTGGGCATAAGTCTAGCCAGTGCGTTGGCCACTGCAGCTGCTCTCGTGCTCACCACACGCAGATGTTCGTCAAACCGGAGCCTGGCATCTATCTGGACTCCCAGGTATCTCAATGATGGCTGCGAAGGTATGTCGCAGCCCCCAACGTTCAGTGTCACAGTTTCTGTCGTTTTCCTGCTGGTCACCAGAATTGCCTCGGTTTTATGGTCTGCCAATTGCATGGCATTAGCCGAGAGCCACCGGCGGATTGTGGCGACAGCCTCGTTCGATTTCTGAGTGGCTTCTTCCAGGTACTTGGTAATGACAACCACAGCAATATCGTCGGCGAAGCTAACGGCTTTTGTCCCTGTAGGCATGGGCAACCTCAGCACCGCATCGTACATGATGTTCCACAGTAAGGGTCCAAGTACCGAGCCTTGTGGAACGCCTCCTGTAATGTTGTAGGCTTTGGGTCCCTCGTCCGAATCGTACAATAGTGTCCTTTCACTAAAGTAGCTCGCGATCATCCTTGTAAGGTACTCCGGAACCTCCATCGATGTCAGCGCCTCCAGAATTTGATTCCAATTCGCTGAGTTGAACGCGTTCTTTACGTCCAGGGTGACCACGACGCAGTATTTCTTGGCACCACCCTTCCAACGCTTCCCTTCGATGGCCTCACGGGCAGTGGCTACGACGACGTCAATGGCGTCAACCGTTGACCTCCCCTTCCTGAATCCGTGCTGGTTTTCTGACAGACCACGAGCACCTTCACTGAATTTCTCTATCCGGCTGCTAAGAATCCTCTCGAGCACCTTTCCTGCTGTATCCAATAGGCAAATTGGTCGGTAGGATGATGGATCGTCCGGAGGCTTGTTGCCCTTCGGAAGAAGAACTAACTTCTGCTGCTTCCAACAACGTGGGAAAACTCCTTCGCGGAGGCACGCATTATAGGTCTCCAGGAAAGCATCTGGCCGTGCTTTGATGGCTGCTTTAAGGGCGACGTTCGGTATACAGTCTGGACCCGGAGCTTTTGCATCACCTATCTTGTTGCAGGCTTTCATCAACTCTTCTTCTGAGATTGGCATGGCGGCGAAGCGACGAGTGGCTGGCACACCTACTGATTGGGTGTGTCCCGGTTGCTCTGGGAACAAGGTGGTAACTATCCTTCTGAGCAGGACTGGGCAGGATGGCGTAACCACGGTGCGGCTTTTCAGCCTGGCCATTACTGTTTTATATGGCCTTCCCCAGGGGTCTTCGTTGACCATATCACAGAGCTCACTCCAGCAGCGGTGCTTGCTCTTCTTAATGGCTCTCTTCAGACTCCCCCTTGCCTCATGGTACCGCAGTTCCAGGGTTTCGTGGTTCTCGCGACCTCGGGCGCGCTGTGCCTGTCGCCGGGTTCGGTGGCATCGACTCCGGAGTTCAGCGATCTCCTCATTCCACCAGTATACTGGTGCGCGGCGATCTCTCTTGGGCGCCTTCTTCATAGCTGCGTCGCAGGCATTAGAGACCAGTGACATTAGCTGCGAAGACATGTACTCAGAGGAGCCTGTTGATGCTGTATTCCCTTCCATCATGACCATGAAAGTTTCGCGGTCGAAGGACTTAGCGTTCCATTTGGCTGGTGCTTGCAACTCCCTTGTTCTCCGTCCACTCTGTGCAACAATTTCGAAGATGATGGCCTGGTGATCACTGTGGTAGTAGAGGTCACTGACATGCCATGACCTAACTCGAGGACATAAGCTCTCACTGGCAAAAGTTACGTCTATGATGGAGTTATTGCCGTTTCGGGTGAAGGTTGGTGTTGCTCCGGTGTTGAGGAGGACTACTTCTAGTGAGGTGGCAATGTCGAGAAGCATCTCACCTCTCTTGTTCGTATATCTACTACCCCATTCCGTGGCCCATGCGTTGAAATCACCTGCAATGATAAGTGGTCGCTGGTCTCTCGCATCTTCTGCCACATCGTTCAGGAGGTCCCCGAATTCATTCCTTGAGGCACTTGGTGGAGCATAAACGCTATACAGGTAGATGCCATCAACCTTGGCCCAGGTATATCCTAATTTCGGCGTTCGCGGTTGTTCCTGGACGAATTTCTCGCCGCATATCCAGATAGCTGCACGGTTTGAGGCATCGGGAATCCAGGTCTGCGGGGAATTCACGATATCCCTATGTTGTTCTGACAAAATTGCAATGTCTACGTTGAGGTCTCGAATGGTTTGCCCAAGCAGATCTTGCGCTGCTGCGCAATGGTTGAGGTTGAGTTGGAGAACTCTCATTTTCGTTTCCCTTTTTCCGCTCCCTTGACAGCTTCCTGGTAAGCTGGGCAACCAAAGCTCCCTGTCGGATGGTTCTTCCTGTTCTCACACAGAAGACAGTGTGGATCCTTACTCTGACACTTTTCGCGCTTGTGGCCAGCTGCACCGCATCGGAGGCAGCATCTAGACCTATCTTCTCCTCGGCATTCGCGCGCCAGGTGTCCAAAAGCCCAGCATCTGTAGCACATCCGCACATCACTCTTTTCTCTCACTCGGCAGTATGACCAGCCGATACGCACTCGACCTTTTTCTACCACCTTCCTGGCTAGATCTGTCGGTAGTCGGACAACGGCGGTTTGTGTACATTTGTACGCCCTCCGAATGGACTTAACGGCTGCTGCTTCTACTACTGCTTCCAACACGTTTCCCAGTGCTTCGCAGACATCGTCCTTCGTTGTCAACTCGTCGAGATCCCTTATTTCGAGTATTGTTTCATCTCTCCGGGTCTCTATTCTTGCTGACTCGCCTAACTTTAGCATGATGGCGGCTGACATCTCGGTGACTATCGCGGTTTTTCTCAGCTCCAGGAGCAGATTTCCATTCGCGTTTCTCCTCACCTTTGTGATATTCTCACCCACTTTCTTCAGGGATGGATCGCTCTTCAGACGTCGCAGCATGTCTGCGTAAGAGGGACCTTCCTCCTTCGCCTTCACGATTATCACGTCGGGTCATGATGGCCTCGGTTTCAATGGTTTCAACCTTTTCTTCCTTGTCACAACCTGCCAGTTTTTCAGCGGCGTGACGCATCCGCTCGGTGTTGCAGCTGCTATGTCTGCTGCTGGAAGTCCGCCTATTGGTGGTTCATTTTCCTCACGTTTCGGCTTTAACCGCTTGCTGTCGGGCTTCTCTGGAGACTTTCTTGGTCTCTTCTCGTATCCACTCCTGCCATTAGTTCGCAAACCAGGCGAAGTCTGAGTTTGAGCCACTGCTGTCTCTGATGTTTCTTTGGGTAGCGACTCCTCCATCTCGGCGTAATTATCGTAGAGCGTACGGAGCATGCTCACCATGCGTTTAATATCGCCGTGAACATTATGCTTGGGTTTCACGAAGTTCTGTAGTTCTTCGATTTTATCCCCTAGCTTCTGCAAGAGTTGCCTTCTCTTCTCTATTGAGCTAATCTCTTCGTTTCCGAGGTTGTCCCGTACTTGGTTGCTCTTCTGCCTTGTAACTTTGAACACTGAAGCGGCCAAGCTGTCCACCACTTCAGCGCTGCGGTCGTCGGATATCGACGCCTGGGAGCCCGCTTGCTCACTCCCGAAGGGCGCCGGTACTGAGGTATCCCTCCTCTGCACCGTAGGGTTCTTTTCATTATTGAAATTCACCATGTTTGGTTTTTTGTTCGGGGTTCCTTCCCCTAGCTGGATTTTGGTCCACCCCGAGGTCCACCCCGAGTACTTTTATTTCCTCGGTACCCTGCATTTCTGCAGAGCATCCCCCTATCCGCCACCTGGGGAGGCGCTCGATGCGGGACCCAGCGAACCCGACACGAGCACATGTGTGTGTGTGTGTGTGTGTGTGTGTGTGTGTGTGTGTGTGTGTGTGTGTGTGTGTGTGTGTGTGTGTGTGTGTGTGTGTGTGTGTGTGTGTGTGTGTGTGTGTGTGTGTGTGTGTGTGTGTGTGTGTGTGTGTGTGTGTGTGTGTGTGTGTGTGTGTGTGTGTGTGTGTGTGTGTGTGTGTGTGTGTGTGTGTGTGTGTGTGTGTGTGTGTGTGTGTGTGTGTGTGTGTGTGTGTGTGTGTGTGTGTGTGTGTGTGTGTGTGTGTGTGTGTGTGTGTGTGTGTGTGTGTGTGTGTGTGTGTGTGTGTGTGTGTGTGTGTGTGTGTGTGTGTGTGTGTGTGTGTGTGTGTGTGTGTGTGTGTGTGTGTGTGTGTGTGTGTGTGTGTGTGTGTGTGTGTGTGTGTGTGTGTGTGTGTGTGTGTGTGTGTGTGTGTGTGTGTGTGTGTGTGTGTGTGTGTGTGTGTGTGTGTGTGTGTGTGTGTGTGTGTGTGTGTGTGTGTGTGTGTGTGTGTGTGTGTGTGTGTGTGTGTGTGTGTGTGTGTGTGTGTGTGTGTGTGTGTGTGTGTGTGTGTGTGTGTGTGTGTGTGTGTGTGTGTGTGTGTGTGTGTGTGTGTGTGTGTGTGTGTGTGTGTGTGTGTGTGTGTGTGTGTGTGTGTGTGTGTGTGTGTGTGTGTGTGTGTGTGTGTGTGTGTGTGTGTGTGTGTGTGTGTGTGTGTGTGTGTGTGTGTGTGTGTGTGTGTGTGTGTGTGTGTGTGTGTGTGTGTGTGTGTGTGTGTGTGTGTGTGTGTGTGTGTGTGTGTGTGTGTGTGTGTGTGTGTGTGTGTGTGTGTGTGTGTGTGTGTGTGTGTGTGTGTCTGTGTGTGTGTGTGTGTGTGTCTGTGTGTGTGTGTGTGTGTGTGTGTGTGTGTGTGTGTGTGTGTGTGTGTGTGTGTGTGTGTGTGTGTGTGTGTGTGTGTGTGTGTGTGTGTGTGTGTGTGTGTGTGTGTGTGTGTGTGTGTGTGTGTGTGTGTGTGTGTGTGTGTGTGTGTGTGTGTGTGTGTGTGTGTGTGTGTGTGTGTGTGTGTGTGTGTGTGTGTGTGTGTGTGTGTGTGTGTGTGTGTGTGTGTGTGTGTGTGTGTGTGTGTGTGTGTGTGTGTGTGTGTGTGTGTGTGTGTGTGTGTGTGTGTGTGTGTGTGTGTGTGTGTGTGTGTGTGTGTGTGTGTGTGTGTGTGTGTGTGTGTGTGTGTGTGTGTGTGTGTGTGTGTGTGTGTGTGTGTGTGTGTGTGTGTGTGTGTGTGTGTGTGTGTGTGTGTGTGTGTGTGTGTGTGTGTGTGTGTGTGTGTGTGTGTGTGTGTGTGTGTGTGTGTGTGTGTGTGTGTGTGTGTGTGTGTGTGTGTGTGTGTGTGTGTGTGTGTGTGTGTGTGTGTGTGTGTGTGTGTGTGTGTGTGTGTGTGTGTGTGTGTGTGTGTGTGTGTGTGTGTGTGTGTGTGTGTGTGTGTGTGTGTGTGTGTGTGTGTGTGTGTGTGTGTGTGTGTGTGTGTGTGTGTGTGTGTGTGTGTGTGTGTGTGTGTGTGTGTGTGTGTGTGTGTGTGTGTGTGTGTGTGTGTGTGTGTGTGTGTGTGTGTGTGTGTGTGTGTGTGTGTGTGTGTGTGTGTGTGTGTGTGTGTGTGTGTGTGTGTGTGTGTGTGTGTGTGTGTGTGTGTGTGTGTGTGTGTGTGTGTGTGTGTGTGTGTGTGTGTGTGTGTGTGTGTGTGTGTGTGTGTGTGTGTGTGTGTGTGTGTGTGTGTGTGTGTGTGTGTGTGTGTGTGTGTGTGTGTGTGTGTGTGTGTGTGTGTGTGTGTGTGTGTGTGTGTGTGTGTGTGTGTGTGTGTGTGTGTGTGTGTGTGTGTGTGTGTGTGTGTGTGTGTGTGTGTGTGTGTGTGTGTGTGTGTGTGTGTGTGTGTGTGTGTGTGTGTGTGTGTGTGTGTGTGTGTGTGTGTGTGTGTGTGTGTGTGTGTGTGTGTGTGTGTGTGTGTGTGTGTGTGTGTGTGTGTGTGTGTGTGTGTGTGTGTGTGTGTGTGTGTGTGTGTGTGTGTGTGTGTGTGTGTGTGTGTGTGTGTGTGTGTGTGTGTGCTGCTATTCACCTTCTCGTGGTCTTCGATATGTTTGTCTACGGAAAAAGTGGATGCTTGCGATTCCGGATAGAAATCGTGTTAACGAGGCCTTTTATGTGTGCGAGCATGTATAACGAAAAAAGAGAAGTTATTTTTGAGGTGAGTAATACATTTTGATAAGAGTAAAAACAAGCCCCTCTATATAACAATTTTTACGTAAGTAAGTATTTAGAGGATATATTCCCCTCCTAATTTCTCATTTATTGATATTTATAATTCCTTCTAGCAAATGCGATATATTTCATCAAGTTTAGTTTAGTTATCGCTGAAAATATTTTTCCCTCGAGAATTTCACCCATGTTTTAACACATCCAATTTATTTTTTATCTATTTACGTTTCTTGTATCCATATCAACAGAGAACATTTATTAGATTCAGTATAATTTCCTTATGATCCACCGTTACATATCGTTCGAGAGTTTTTATAAACAAACCCCTCTATTTAACAATTTTTACGTAAGTAAGCATTTAGAGGATATATACCCCCCTGTATTTTCAAGTGATATTTTATCATTCAATGTTAGGTTTTATAAAATAGTTTATAGATGTATGAAATTATCAAAACACTTTCTATATCTTCCTTTATCGAAAGCATATTCATAGGGAGAATCAAAAATATAGACTTCTTGAGAAATTATTTATTGTTATTATTATTATTATAAGAGGGAAAAAGATTCAATACAAAAATATTAATCCTCAAAATATCATTTGTAAAATACATAAAACGATATAAACAATCAATATAAAAAACTTCATCACTTGGTTCTTCACACTAAACTCCGAACTAATCCGTTAATCGGGGAATACTCCATGATACGATCGTTTATGATGATACAATAAGCGCGGGTGTTTTTAGGAAAATTCAGGATACTTTCCATCTCTAGTTTAACGTCAACTGTTGATGACTTTATAGCATCGTTCTGTTTCGAGCAATCAATCACGAAAATTGCTTTGTTCTTGAATGCTACATAATCTAGCATCGGTTCGCTCATAATTTTATTCGAAAATGATTTCTGGAAATCATAGTACATCTGGTACGCTTCCACGTATTGTTGATCGTTGAAATTGATTTTCATTGCTTCATATGGATAACATTCTGAATTCAAGAATAATTTTACATTTAGCAAGTTTATATTATCGAAATATGTTCTTTGCTTAACAGGATTATTTTGTCGATCAGTTTGGAAAGCTAGAATCACATATCTGGGGCGTTCCAAATTCATTGATGTTTTAACAGCCCAAATGTCTCGAGTGCTCTCCTTCATCAACGGATTTTCATGCAGATCCCAACTACGGAATGGAATCAAAATAGGCTTCTCAACACTCAAATTCCCCAACATTTGGAATTTAACTTGGTCATTTGGAAACACATGTCGCACTTTTAATGCTATCGTCTTCACATTTATTTTAGAACTCTTCGTACCTGTGCTATTGGTATAACAATCGTTATCGGTTCGAGACCTTATCAAGCGCAGCTTATGTTCACCACTCAAAACTTTGTTATAGTCAATGAATAGGCCTAGTAGAAAATTCAGAGGTATCCATAAATTGATTTTATTATTGTAGACTGAACTCATTGCATCCTTATATGACCATCCAGAAATAGCTAGAGGTACAGATTCGTGTTCGGCATATGTTAGATAAGCTCTGATGGTGCTGACAATACCAGGATCGCGTACTTTGTCTATCTCTTTCCCATTCAATTCATAACTGATATATTCAAAGAGAAACGCTCCAAAATTATTAGTTAGGGTACATTCACCATCACCACTTGCTTCTGGCTGGAATTCTGCCTCGATGAATAAAGCAGACGAGGCTAAATCTACCAACACATCTTGTTGATTGATTAATATCTCAATTTCATCGCTGTAGCCGAAAGATGTTGTATGTGGACAGTAGGTGTGAATTTCTTCTCGAATGATGTCTTCATTAAAGTTTGGTTCGTTGAATATTTGAAGTTTTTCGGACATGGTAACCAAGGGACTTCGAAAAATTTATATTTTCCAATGATAGTGCTGCAGCAACCTTCTCCCTTGAACTCGTTGTAGTGTAATAATCTGAAAAGCTGGTATTTGGGAGCAAGTTATTGAACTTATTTATGATGTTATTACCCACAAGCCAGGTAAACCAAATTCAGCTCAGACATTACTAGGTTATGTATTTTTATTGTTCCCTCAGGTCAAAGCCCTATGGGTTCCTATGAGGCTACGGAGAGTGAAAACCTTATTGTAACTATTGCTATGATAGCTACTCTTTTATGCAACTCGAGGGTTGCGGAGATAGAAGAATGCAGGGTACACTGCGAGAAGTGCCCTGACGTTGGTTGTATGGTTTAAAATTAGCTGCCACCAGTCCCCTTTTACAGATGTTTTAGAGAATAGTTCAGGGAACGAAACTAGACTCGAAGGAGTTCCTCTCCACTAGCACTTGGTTTAAATAGTTTAGTAGCGGGACCCTTCCTGGCCGATTTATACACTAGGCTAGTATGACAGCTTCACGTTGCTAACTATGATCAGAATAACAATCACAACAGGATTGTTCTCTTCCACTATAACGCTATCTAAGGGATGGTGTATCAATGAAGAACAATGAGAACAGTATAAGTTGTATATTGGCGAAAAGTTAATTGTGTACAAAATAAAACAATAAAGATTACACGGATGTATATATAAGTATAAATACTAAGTCCCATACATATAAACTTAAAGGGAAAAATGTCATATAACCAACAAGAACAAACAATGAATTTAAATTAAACCAAATTTAAGTTTGATACTAGATATCTGAATAGTTTATAAAAACAATATATAATAAATTGTTTAAAACTTTATCGAGGCCGATCAATCAGTGAATTATTGATTTGCCTGATTGTAACGATGCCAGGGAGTTGTTTCTTTGGGGGCTAACCTTAATTCTGAAATGGATCTACCACTCTGATGGAGTAACTATTATTATAAAGTGAACCAGAGGGGCCACTGATAGTAAGATTGAGATCCCAGAAGGGTGACTCTCTAAATAAATCCCCTGTTGTTTTTATCCACAGCTACCTGGTTCGTTATGTATCGGTAGATCGAGTGATTTATACAACAAAATAATCAATATAAGGAAACCCTAGTTTTCCCGATGAACTCAAACACTTTCTCTCAAATTCGCCGCTGATGGCTAACTCTCCCTGTCCTTAAAGATCAGGGTCTCAATAGGGGTTTTAAGAACCCTTCAAATACTAAATAAAATACCCCTATTACAACTTTTAAATAATGAGCTTTTCCCAAATGATTATATCTTTGACTCTACAATTACGGTAACTCTGATTCCAATTATACCTCTCCTAAGTAGGTCCCCTAAGTACCCTATAAAATATGAGAAATTCGCAGATGGATCGATACACTTCTAGTAAGTCAAAATATTCTATTAATGCTTACATTTACCGGGGTGATGACCTCAGAATTTTTGGCTTGAACACAGACTAAACAGCTTTCTCTAAAGACTTACCCTGACTTAGTACCTAATCCTTAATTCACAGGGTAACTTAGACACTTGAGCTTACACTTCACGGCTTACACAAAATGTATTACGCGGCGTCTTTTTGTTAATTTTATAAATTACACCACGAAGCTAGTTCTCTCTCGCACCCAGATCAAAATTATCTAAACGTTAAAGGCAACAAATTCTCCAAAATATCAAATTACTATAGACTTCTATCATCAAGTTACTAATGACGTTCTCCACAATTTCTTTTATAGGTTATTATAGATTCTAGTTACCAAATAATATTCCC
Source organism: Endomychus coccineus (assembly GCA_958510875.1). NCBI lineage: Eukaryota > Metazoa > Arthropoda > Insecta > Coleoptera > Endomychidae > Endomychus > Endomychus coccineus. The sequence continues at coordinate 93,792,705 of OY294069.1, read as the reverse complement.
TAAATAGCAAATGATATTAAAGTAAAATGTAAGTTCTCTTGAACTGGTACTTGAAATGATTTAAGGCGAATGAAAATAAACTTTAAGAATGATACAAATTGATTTGAATGACTTAATTTACTTTGAGTAATACTGAAAGAGTAATATAGTTGCAAAAATTAGAAATCTTGTAACTTGTAATACAACAAAAACAATCAATTGACTAAATTAAAAATATCAATTAAAAGAATTAAAGGATCTGACTTTGAGAGAGAGACTGAGCTATATGTACAATGAACTAGCTTACCCAACAAGGCACGAAAAAAAAGAACTAACTCTTGCAAATGAGTTTTCATTTTTATATTTGGAATCCCTCTCGAAATGGCTGCCCTTCCTACTAAACTAAAATTCAAATGGACCAATGAGTTTAGTTGTACCATCTGTACTTTGCTCTAACACACAAATCTGTATTTAAAGTTGCCTGTTTTTCCACATCGAGGGGCGGTGAGTGCCCACAAAGTAAACTCTGCGTCTGTTGCAGATTCAGCTGTTTTCTGTTGTTACTTGGGAATAAGTGCAATTCAACAAGAATTGCCCTCCGAAGGCTCTAATTCTTAAAAATCACGTACAACTTGTAAAAGGTATTAGATGGCGTATCTCTGGCGCCAGACAGGAATTCCATTATTTCAATCTGAATAAAACTCTAATTGTTGAATATAGAATGTATATGTATAGTCTGTTCCTGTCAGGAATTTAGAAATTTTAGATTTTGAAATGCCCGTAAGGACGGAACTACACTCTACGGAATGATTTGAGTTGTACTCTCCTGTGTCAAGTATTCCTGGTTTACTTAGAGTGGCTTAATTTTCGGGAGTTCTCTCATGCTTACGCTACTTTGATTCAATCGTAAAAAATAATAATCCCCCGGATTATTACATCACCCTCACCTTAAAGAAAGAGCGGGGTTCGGAAGGAACCAAGCTCCTTTCTACATCCGGTATTATACGTATATTTTGATCCATCCGCCAAGTTCTGACCAGCGTGGGAATCTAGGGGTACTAGACCCACCTTCACGCTCAATATATGTATGATCATCAGTCCGATTGGACTTCCCGATAACCTAAATCCTACTCAACATAATCACGTGGATTTACCACATGACTGCAACAGTACAATCCTTAAGAGCTAAACAATGAAAGTCTACTTCTGTTTCCATATTGTCACAACACTTTTTCGGATTGACTTTTACGCACTAACCCGCACTGTCACTCGATGGTTTCACATACCAGGACGCTCGTGGAGACTGGACATGGACCTGCCGTACAACGAACCGGCTGCTGATCGTCTTCCCTCGCGTTCTGTCCAGTGGAGGGTTGGATACATCGCATGGGTGGCGGTGGAATCTGTGATGGTGGAAACTACAGCTGCTTCTGGTTCCCTTGGGATGACATTGGTTGATGGAGCGGATGGAACTGCATCCCCTGGACTTCCATGGGCGTGATGTCGGTTGACTAGGAAGGCGGTGAGGGTGTTCCATAGACAGGCGAATAGGTGTAGACCCCAGTCGAATAGCTGGTACGGGCTCCATCCGTTTAGGCCGACACCAATAACGAACTTCACCAATCGGAATATACAGTATAGGCCCAACAGCCCGTTCATGATGGTCCCTATGCTTTCGAACCAACCACATATCTGCCGGATGGTGGACCTGACGAGACTGGTAACCTCTTCTTTGCTGAATAGTTTGAGAGTGTTGTACCCTTGGTCCAGAGACTCCATACCGGACACCCGTCGCGCTATCATCGTTTGGACTGCATCTCTTTCCATGCCGAAGATCAGGTTCCGTTGGCTTTTTCTCATGTCCTCGGATGTGTATAGTCCCCCTGCGCTAATTAGCTTGATCGGTTGGAACTTCAATTGGTCCTCTGCTTCAATCTCAATGGTCAGTGGTATAAGACTCGTCAGTGGTAGTGGGGAGAGGCCGATCCAGGTTCCCTCGACTTGGTACAATGGTGGCATAAGGCTATTACATTCCATTTGAACAGCTACATTTTTGGATGACGTGGGTCAACGATGCCATGATTTTGTAAGCATTGAAACGATTGAGCTTCGTTACATTTTTCCGCTCCTAGTTCAAATGAGTAGCTTGCTCATCCATTTGCTACTACCGAAGAGTGACTGTGCATGCCGCAATGCGAGATGGTCCTTGTAACCTCTACCAGACAGGCGCGTGCGTATCTTTGTCCGTAATCCCTTCATTATAACTTGTCTCCAGTGAAACCATCGTTACGTTTATCGGGTCCTCTTCTCAGTCGTACACGATCGACCCATTACCATTACCGTAGAAGTGTTGTCACCAGGACGGGGTATATCCTTGGCACTCTGAAACAGATCCCGAGCAAAAAGGGGGGGAGAACACAAAACAACAAAAAAAAAATTGGAATCAGGCCCCTTATCGTGACATACCCCTTGAACTTCCAAACTATATCCCCTTATCAGTGATAACATGGAATTGGTTATCAACCAATCAACGGAGTACGAAGAACAAAAAAAAGTCGTATTACCTCTATCCGTTTCCCGACCATCTTAAAGGTCTATGAATTTCCTTCCCTTCCCCTAGGACTTACTCAATTCCCTCTCTCTCTCCCTAGGGTTACGTTATCTCTGAAATACATGGGGAGGATCCAACTATCCCTCAATTAAGAGCCCTTACCCTCCGGCGCAGTGATCCCGTTCGCAGGGTGCTGCAGCCACGGAAGCTGGAAGGGTTACTACCCCTTTCCAGAGGTTTCTAGCTCATAGTGAAAGCTACTCTTATTTTCAACAAAACACAAGAAGCAAAATTTAAACGGAACGCGGTGACTTGAAGAGTCAGAGGTTCCGAATTTACTGACTCTACTTTGTTCATAGGGAACCAAGGCCAAGACTCACAAGAGAGAACTAACTTGACACTGCATATAAGCTACTTGGTTCCGCTATGACTTCACTCGATCTAGGGTGAGGGTGGCTATATACATCTTTGGTAGAGGAGTCTTGAAATTTGGAGTTCTTGTCGATTCTCCGGCTTTCACTTCCTCGATTTTACCGATGTTAACACCTCGTTACCCACACCTATTCGACTCATTCATACTCTGGGCGGTGTTCTGTCACCCGCCCCGCACACTTTCTCGACTCAATTTCCCGGCCTCATAGACGACTACGCGTCCCGCTGCTCTGCAGGCGACCTATCTGCTCAAATCCCTCATGGGTCTTCCAAAACATACAAACTCCTGTACCTGCGCTGGGTACTACACATTTTTTTGGTATCGACCCCAAATTCCTGGTCGACTACCCCTACTGGCGAACCCTACCTGCCAGACTCACAATTGGCCTACCTGGCCTTCCTGTCCATCCTGGACTCAACAATTCCCTTCCAAACTTCGGGCTTCTTACCCGTCCTTCTCCCTTGGCACAACCGGCCCAACAGTCCAACTTGGACTTTCTCCGTACACAAAACTCTTCTGGCTTCCCTGGCCTAACCGCTTCCAGTTTGCCCTCTGTCCTTACTGGACATTCTTGTGCTGACAGCCCTCTTGAGTATGACCTTTACTGACTTCGGGTATGATGGACCTTTCTCCATCGCATCGGACGCTTATTACGATTGAGCCCAATACTTCCTTGAAGGTTTATGCTCTACACCCAGTTTTGAGATGCTGGGTAGAGAACCTTCCACAACGACCGGCTGTAGCCAGGTTCCGCGTTGTTCGAAGTATGGGACATCTCCGACGGACGCATATTACGATTCAGCCCAATACCTCCCTGAAGATTATGCTCTACACCCAGTTTTGAGATGCTGGGTAGAGATCTTCCACAACGACCGGCTGTCGCCAGGATTCGCGTTGTTCGAAGTATGGGACATCTCGATATCGATATGCTTCGGCCAGTCGGAGCCGATCCTTGCTTCCGCATTACTGGATAAGGTCTACACATTGCCCCGCGTCGTACCCAATGTCCTTAGCACTTGAGGCGCCTCCTGCATCTCGATGAAGTGCGCGAATACCCCTAACACCTACATTCGCGCACCATCCACACACTGGGATGAGGAATCACTGTACTGGACCACTCCGGTGCAGAAATTTAAATTTCCCTAGGCTACCTTTCCATCTCTATCAGGATTTGAGACAGTCCGATACAGTGACCTCATTCCCACTACGGGGTACAGCTACCCTTCCAACCTGGTCAATAGGAATATCCGGTCCCCATTTTAACTAGACAGCATACGGCCATTGGCCCAGTCGCTCCTTTTTGGGGGAATCTTACCCCTCAGCCATGGATTCGGCTACCATCCAATTCTACTATCAGTTGCCCGGGAATGGTACGGGGGTGAGTTGATATAGATAATGTCGTGCGTAATATTTTACTATTAATTTCTATAAAATTCAGTAAGCTTAAACATTTGCTAATCAGTAAGCCCTCATCTAATTAGTCATTATAACAAAACTAGACTTATGTAGCTCGTACATTTAAATTTCGGGGGCTGGTTGCCCACTGGGTAGGCGAGTAAAGGTTTACTAGTATCTCCATATTATTTGAGATCCCATGATTCCATTTCAATCTATCTCTAGTAGGTGAGCACAATGCCAATCCATTGATTGCAATACACAAAAAAAAAACATAAAAAAACGAAAGTCCGTTCAGATCCCTCGGACCTTACCTACTGGCACTGACCTGTCCAACATTGAATCATGAATTTCTGCTTTAATTTAGATTCTAATAACATTAACCCAAAAAAAAAATAATAATAGCGGCCCACGCCATCTTAACTTCATCAGCCTGTAAGCTCATTGACCTCATTTAATCTCAGGGCGCGCTGAACCGCTGACTTGAATCTACTTGAATCCTGCATTTTCAATTTAAAGGGACCCCACGTGACTTCATCAATTATCCAAGCTGGGGAGAGCTTGGTGCGTTATAAAGGCTCTAACCCCTGCTTCGCGCTGCTGCGACAGGTTCCCACGAACTACCCCCCTAGATGGATAGCGTTACGCAAATCACTTCCCTACGGGCCAGCATGCGAATACTACGCTAGGAAGAGATCAAGCCTGGACTATCGTCGGGGTGCTTGCTCTTCCTGGTCATCGACCTTCCGAAACTGAGGGGTGTTCCCTAGAGTGTCCCTTCCATCCCAGGGATTATCCACTCTACATCCGTACACCGGGATAACAATTCCATATCCCTCACTAAACCAGTGTACTCACAAATCCATGCACATACACGTCCCTCGTGTCTACTGTGCCCATAACTCCCTTAATCCTCCAGCCGAACGCTCACTCGTCCCCACCCTGGACATGGGTTTTGAATTGAAAATAATGGGTACAGTCCGTTTAAATTAAAACCAGTTCCAGTTTAAAAGCAGTAATAAAACCTAAACATATAAACATAAAATTTCAAAATCTACTATAAATGACAACCTTTTGCTCTATCAGTGTTTCCTAACATACCCTGCTTGTTAGATGTGCTTTACTTCGTTTCTACCTAGGACCAACATAATTCGTATCGACTGGATACTATACGAATGTTTTTAACACGAAACTCGTACTCCAGTCCTGGCTGTAACTATGCTAGCAGAAAAAGGAATTACATAAACAAAATGTAATAACACAATTATTCTCCTGGTCCTAGATCAGCTGGTTCCGATGTTTTCGCCTGAATCGTTAGTTCAGTTCAATATACAACAACAACAAAAAATTAATAATTCCTGTGAAGCGAAAACATCATTAAGCAGAACTAAAGCACCTATCTTTGACTACAATTCGGAATGGTTCCGCTACCGGAAAGCCACTGTGTACCTGCTAGACACTACCCCAAAACAAAGAAAAAAATTTGACCTATCGTTAGCTTTCGGCTACTTCTTTAAATTGAATTTAAAAGAAATTCAAAAATAAAATATTACTGGTGAATTTAATCTGCGTTGAAAGTTAGAGGAAAAAAAAATTTTTTTTGACTTGAATTGTTACTATAAAAAAAAAATTTTTAAACTGTTTAGGTTGACCCTGTAATACAAGACAAATTAAAAAAAAAAATTAAAATAAATAAAAAAATAAAATAAAAAAAAAATTAAACAAGATGTAAAATTCCAAACGCAGAACTCCCAGAATCAAAATCTTTCTGCTCGAACACGTAATTAGTGCTTATACACGAGAGACACCTTTTGATTCAATTCACCCGGCTCCTTCTCTTGCTGGTTCACTGTTCCTTGACCTAATTACACAAAAAAAAAATAACATACACTTTCTCTTGGCCCTAGTCTGCAAGCTCCTACAATGCTGTAATCACTTATTTCAAGCTATTAAAACTAAAGCACCTACTATTTATTCTGATGGTCACACCCCTTTCCGATAAGAACCCGTTCCAATAAAAGGTATACGGAAACCTTATCCGGTTCCCTAAATGAAAGGTTAGTTAAACCTTGTTGTTATTAATGGTAAACAAAACTTCCTAATTGGAAATAAATAATTTCCGAACTCTCAGTTGCTATGCCTGATTTCACAGGCGCTCAGTGTATATATGCTTTATAATAATCTGACCTACTATTTACTGGGGTTATTGAACTACTACCCAATTATTTACCTTACTGTTCTATGTTCTCGACACCCCACACACTGTTGTTACCCTTGCGTTATAACCTTACTTTAAAACAAAACAATGAAATGTTTTGTTATTTCCGAAGCTGTCCCTACTAAATTTTTCGAAGACGTGGATTATCACCTTGTTATTTAGGCTTAAAAAAAACCTAAGATATCACCGCTGCGACACCAAATGTAATAATCTGAAAAGCTGGTATTTGGGAGCAAGTTATTGAACTTATTTATGATGTTATTACCCACAAGCCAGGTAAACCAAATTCAGCTCAGACATTACTAGGTTATGTATTTTTATTGTTCCCTCAGGTCAAAGCCCTATGGGTTCCTATGAGGCTACGGAGAGTGAAAACCTTATTGTAACTATTGCTATGATAGCTACTCTTTTATGCAACTCGAGGGTTGCGGAGATAGAAGAATGCAGGGTACACTGCGAGAAGTGCCCTGACGTTGGTAGTATGGTTTAAAATTAGCTGCCACCAGTCCCCTTTTACAGATGTTTTAGAGAATAGTTCAGGGAACGAAACTAGACTCGAAGGAGTTCCTCTCCAGTAGCACTTGGTATAAATAGTTTAGTAGCGGGGCCCTTCCTGGCCGATTTATACACTAGGCTAGTATGACAGCTTCACGTTGCTAACTATGATCAGAATAACAATCACAACAGGATTGTTCTCTTCCACTATAACGCTATCTAAGGGATGGTGTATCAATGAAGAACAATGAGAACAGTATAAGCTGTATATTGGTGAAAAGTTAATTGTGTACAAAATAAAACAATAAAGATTACACGGATGTATATATAAGTATAAATACTAAGTCCCATACATATAAACTTAAAGGGAAAAATATGTCATATAACCAACAAGAACAAACAATGAATTTAAATTAAACCAAATTTAAGTTTGATACTAGATATCTGAATAGTTTATAAAAACAATATATAATAAATTGTTTAAAACTTTATCGAGGCCGATCAATCAGTGAATTATTGATTTGCCTGATTGTAACGATGCCAGGGAGTTGTTTCTTTGGGGGCTAACCTTAATTCTGAAATGGATCTACCACTCTGATGGAGTAACTATTGTTATAAAGTGAACCAGAGGGGCCACTGATAGTAAGATTGAGATCCCAGAAGGGTGACTCTCTAAATAAATCCCCTGTTGTTTTTATCCACAGCTACCTGGTTCGTTATGTATCGGTAGATCGAGTGATTTATACAACAAAATAATCAATATAAGGAAACCCTAGTTTTCCCGATGAACTCAAACACTTTCTCTCAAATTCGCCGCTGATGGCTAACTCTCCCTGTCCTTAAAGATCAGGGTCTCAATAGGGGTTTTAAGAACCCTTCAAATACTAAATAAAATACCCCTATTACAACTTTTAAATAATGAGCTTTTCCCAAATGATTATATCTTTGACTCTACAATTACGGTAACTCTGATTCCAATTATACCTCTCCTAAGTAGGTCCCCTAAGTACCCTATAAAATATGAGAAATTCGCAGATGGATCGATACACTTCTAGTAAGTCAAAATACCCTATTAATGCTTACATTTACCGGGGTGATGACCTCAGAATTTTTGGCTTGAACACAGACTAAACAGCTTTCTCTAAAGACTTACCCTGACTTAGTACTTAATCCTTAATCCACAGGGTAACTTAGACACTTGAGCTTACACTTCACGGCTTACACAAAATGTATTACGCGGCGTCTTTTTGTTAATTTTATAAATTACACCACGAAGCTAGTTCTCTCTCGCACCCAGATCAAAATTATCTAAACGTTAAAGGCAACAAATTCTCCAAAATATCAAATTACTATAGACTTCTATCATCAAGTTACTAATGACGTTCTCCACAATTTCTTTCATAGGTTATTATAGATTCTAGTTACCAAATAATATTCCCTAAATAGCAAATGATATTAAAGTAAAATGTAAGTTCTCTTGAACTGGTACTTGAAATGATTTAAGGTGAATGAAAATAAACTTTAAGAATGATACAAATTGATTTGAATGACTTAATTTACTTTGAGTAATAACGAAAAATTAGAAATCTTGTAACTTGTAATACAACAAAAACAATCAATTGACTAAGTTAAAAATATCAATTAAAAGAATTAAAGGATCTGACTTTGAGAGAGAGACTGAGCTATATGTACAATGAACTAGCTTACCCAACAAGGCACGAAAAAAAAGAACTAACTCTTGCAAATGAGTTTTCATTTTTATATTTGGAATCCCTCTCGAAATGGCTGCCCTTCCTACTAAACTAAAATTCAAATGGACCAATGAGTTTAGTTGTACCATCTGTACTTTGCTCTAACACACAAATCTGTATTTAAAGTTGCCTGTTTTTCCACATCGAGGGGCGGTGAGTGCCCACAAAGTAAACTCTGCGTCTGTTGCAGATTCAGCTGTTTTCTGTTGTTACTTGGGAATAAGTGCAATTCAACAAGAATTGCCCTCCGAAGGCTCTAATTCTTAAAAATCACGTACAACTTGTAAAAGGTATTAGATGGCGTATCTCTGGCGCCAGACAGGAATTCCATTATTTCAATCTGAATAAAACTCTAATTGTTGAATATAGAATGTATATGTATAGTCTGTTCCTGTCAGGAATTTAGAAATTTTAGATTTTGAAATGCCCGTAAGGACGGAACTACACTCTACGGAATGATTTGAGTTGTACTCTCCTGTGTCAAGTATTCCTGGTTTACTTAGAGTGGCTTAATTTTCGGGAGTTTTCTCATGCTTACGCTACTTTGATTCAATCGTAAAAAATAATGATCCCCCGGATTATTACAGTAGATAATGACTGATGGTCAATATGAAGATGTCTTTTATTGCTGAAATCCAAACCCATGTCCTCTAGTGACGTCGACTGTAACAACCTTCTCAGATGAATTCTTTTCATATAATGAATGCTGGTGAGTATTGGATTATTATTTATTGTTGGAAGCCATAATCTCTTGCGATCTTTTTCAACTCCAACCGTATAATGATTTCTTCTCCACGAAAATTTACCCGTTTCCAATTCTGATCTAAAATATTCAGTGTGATGTTATCGAAGGACGTCTTGTTGATTATCGGTAGATAAATAAGATTCTTCGGCTCTATATCAATGGAAAACCCAGGTGGTACAAGAGGTGAAAACTCATATATCGTATGAGCTAACTTATTGTTATGCTCCTGCGGTTAAGTTACACTCCACTCTAATAGTTTGAACTTTGATCATGTTTATAGGTCGGTCAGATACATGTACTTCACGAGATGTCAATTTCTTTTTGCTGAATCCCAGCAGTTCGCTTATACTATCTTTAGGAATAAAATTTACTTCAAAATCACTCTTTAGTTCTGTGTGTAGAGTGTTGTTGTTAGATTTTATTGATAATTTCCGGTCTCGTTCTTCTTGCTTCACTCCTATCCCACAAACTGCACTTTGTATGAAATCCTCGATGTCTGTCAACTCGTAGGACCCTGTAGGTATAGTTACTACTTCTTCCTCACCCTTCACATTTTTATAATAAAATTTATTAAAACCTTCTTCAATGTTCGGAATGCTATTGTACGTATGCAAGCCAACAAGTGCGATAGAATAATATGAATGAGGATCTAGTTCTATAGGTGGGTGAAAATCTACAGACAAGCGGGAGCTCTTACCCGTGATAGTGAACGTCTGAGACATGATTGATGAAAACTTTATCAACAATGTATTTATATACTAATAAATACAATTTTAGTCGACCACAACTGAAGAATTAGAGGGGAATTTCAAACATAACTGGCCACAATTATAAGTGTTATATTGTTGAAAATTGTCGTGATTGAATAATATCTTACATTTTTTGAAATAATCCACTAGTTCGCGAGGGGGGCGTAAATTGCCAAAACTATCATAATATAAAACTGTATTACCGACTTTATTAAACCCAACCCAGTGAGTGCCTCCATTGTCCGAGCTATCTAAATTAACTATTCCACGCTCGTTTTTCCATAGTCCGTTGGATGGCAGTTCATCACGCATAAATACTCCTCTAAAATGGGGAATTTTCAGAGCTTTTGCTAGTTTTCGTAGATCAAGATCGGTCAGAGGTCTTCTGGGTAGGTTTACTGAGTTTTTTGGATGTTTATTTAAATATAGACCAAGACCTTTGCGATACTTTTTCAAATATAGAACAGATCCTTGTTTCCCCAAAGCTATAGCTTCCATTGTTTTATTATGTCTTTCCGTTTCCTCCAAGGTTTTCCGAGCTGCTTTGCTGTCGTTGACGGCCTTAGCGATGCCTGCACCACCTCCCGCCAATGCTCCAGCAGCTGATAAGCCGGCAAATAGAGGTATTAAAAATGGTAAAAATCCTCCAGTCTTTGGAATAGGAATTACTCTTGGTAATCGAACATTTTTCCGACCACCTGCTTTTTTGAATTGTTTTCGTGCAACTTTCAATGCAGTTTGCAATGAGTCAAACTTATTCTTCATAACTTTTCTCACCCCATCGACAATTGCACTTCCGAACCCAACCTTCTTTCTCATACCCATCCCCAATTTCCTCTTTGCCTTCATAATTTTATTCACACCGAAAGCGGCAATCCTCTCTCCAAATTTTGTGTCTTTAGATTTGACACGTTGCCAAGCAGCGTTCTCTAATATTTTATCCGCCTCGTGACGTCCTTCCAAACTAGCGTTTCGCAGATATGAAATATCGTGTTGGCGGCAAGCTTTATCGAGTGGATTGATACCTGAATCTCCTCTTCTCAACCGTTCTTCTAATTTTGTACCGGGACCACAGAATTGATAACCAGGAATATGAAGTTCAAACGGGAGCTTGTTTATAAGCGTATTGAGAACACCTTCTCCTACGTAAGCTTCCATACAGACTGATGAGAATTCAAGATTGCACCGTTATTTAACGAGGGGAGGGAGAAAAACTAAAGATCTCAAAGTAATATTTTTTATTAATTTCAAAATTTTCTCAATACAAAAGACTCAAGTATAATCTTAACAATATATGTTTCAAATATTATAATCTTCACTCTTGATTCACCCTCATATTCACGGAATTTTGTTCTATTATAATATCCATACCCTCGAGTCAATAATATTCCAGCTATTTGTTTGTTCCTAATAATCTCCAAATGTTTAATGATGGGTTCATTGAACGAGATCCGAATTATTGATCCAACTGTTGTGATTATTATCTAGACCCAACCATTTCACATACTGTTGACCCCTCCTCTTTCGTAATATTTTTTCGACTAAATACACATCGGGTTGTTTTGTTTTCTGTAATTCTTCCTCATAGAAACAGCCGCTGATTGGTGCGTTGGTCATATCTTCTAGTAGATATGTGACCGGGCTGGTAATTTTTACTTTGATGATTTTAAATAATTCCGTACTCCAATTGGGCGTAAATCCCTTCTCAAAAATATGTTTAGCCTTACTTATTCGTACCACATCTCCAACGTTGTATTTGTGAGGCAGAGCTAACTTGATGTGTGAGTAGGATCGCTTCAATATCTCGCTCTCAATCTGTTTCGTCACTTTTATTGGAGCCATATTTATAGTACTATGTTTACGTTTATAATATTTTTCTGTGGTTTCTTCAAGTATATCAAGCCATTTGTATTTCCCGCTAAGACTGAAATGTTTGTAGAGCGATTCCTTTAATGTTCGAATGACACGTTCAGCAATGGCTGCTTTTTTCACACTATACGTATCATAATGATTGATATTATGTTTCTTCATTAGATCGTTAAAGTGTTTATTGAAGAATTCTTTTCCCTGATCGCTTTGCAGATTCCTAGGCTCACGATGTCCTTCTAGCAATATAGAACTGACCGCTTTCCGAACCTCTTCGGCTGATTTCGTTTTCAGCGGGCATGTCCATAGAAATTTCGAGAAACAATCGATCATAACCAAAATGTATTTGAATCCTCTATTTTCACGAGCGTAATTACCCATTTCAGCCAGATCCATTTGCCACAAATCATCCAAACCTTTTATGATCGTTCTGCGCCGTTTGAAATTCTTCCTACTAGGCTTATGAAGCTCATGCACAACTTGTTCTCTACTCATCTTATCAATGCGGAAATCTAGTTTAGAATTAATTTTTTGGGTATATTCACAGGATTTGGAGTTATACGTTTCACAGAGCCCTGCTTTGTTGTTGTTGTGGATGATGAGGGTCTCTTCTTAGAAGGTTCCACAGATGTCATTCTAACGCCTCCACTTCACTAGTAATGTCATTTAGACGCATGTTCACACTGTTAAATGTGTTATTGATCTCTTTCAATTCATTTCTGTTTTCCCTCACACTATCACTGATTGTTTTATACTCTGATTTTATATAGATCCCCATTCCATTATATTTATTCTGAATGTCCATCAGATGTTTATCAATGTTGAGAATAACCTTCTCATTCGTTAATTTATGTTCATCCAGATCCTTGTTGACATCTTTGATCAAATTATCAACCCTAACATTGAAGGTATCTTTAAGACTGGTTTCCGTTTTCAGATTCACTTTGTGTGTTAATTTATCAACATATACTTTATTTGCAACATCTCCATCATCATTCGGTGATTTTACGTTGCACAAACTACGATTTTCCATATCATAACTTCCATCACTCGTTAGGAATAATCCTTGTCCGTGAACTTGTTTGAAATTATTATTAAATACATTTGTATCATATATCCACATGGAAGAGGAGGCTCTGCCAAACTTATCCATTGAAACCATCTTTATAACTGTGATGAATTTGTCTTACACTCGGTTTTTGTTCGATTACACCAGCCTCTATCAATTCTTCTATTATAGAGACTATCTCGTTGTGATGGTTATTGTTACCAGCGTGCGAGGATGCAACAAGAAGTCTCAGTCTATCCACAATTTCGTTAACGTCATCCCAATAAACATATTCGATTGGTTTCTCGTTATATTCAAGCATATCATTTTTGATATATGCATTTCCAGTGTATGTTTTGGACCTTGGTCTTTTCATGGAATTAATCAAAGGTTTCAGTACATGTTTGTATTTTACAGTGTTTCTTATTCGATCAGCGGGATCGTTATTACGTCTATGGGCACTAGTCATTTCCATCATTTGACTGTAATTTTTTCCATCTTCCACGGTGTAGGTCTCAGGTAGAACATCTCTGTAGAATATCAAATTATACAGTCCTGTGGTACCCTTGAACGGAGTGTCCTTAATAATTATATTACTCACACTATCAATTTCAATAGGTTGATTACCCATGAACCATTTATCTAAAGTCGAATTATATTGCAAACCCATTTTATCATCGTATCTCTTGACATCATCATCCAATAGAAATCCTTCCAAGTAATAACGTGCTAATGTGGGGTATTGTTGCAGAAACTCCTCTGTAGCCGCTGCATTATCTTTCTTAAGTTTTCTGAATTCTTCACGAATCTGATCGATAGTAGGTTCGGGGGTAAACACATCCTCTTCAGTATCTGGGGGGTTATATACGAATTCTTCCCCTTCAGTCACAATATTTGGGATTGGTATGTTCTCCATTTGTGTTGCTGTAGAAACAATACTTTTAGGCTTAATCAACGAATTTTGTTTGATTATTTCAGCATTTTTCGCAATTTCCTCCAGAGGCTTAGATACATTCTTGAACATATTATCTAGAATTGTATCATTTTCAGCTTTACCCAATTTCACAGCCATATATTTTTTCCTCACAACGTTTGCTAACTCCCAAATTTTTCTCTTCAATTGTTGTTTTTCTTTTAACATGTTACTCACACGCACGTCCATGCTGAGCGGTTTGTCTATTTCAAATGATAGTATATATACATGTTAGATGTATATATAGCTATCAAAACTTTTGCGATAACGTCCTTTGTTCATATCACAGTCTTTGTTTATCATAAGGAATCCATATTTATCTTTCCAACATGCGCTACATATCTCTTTGAATTTCTCGAGTGACATGTCGGTACTTACATGATCGGTAAATATATGTTTCAAATTGAGTTCATCCTGTTTGAAAATAATCAAGCAATTGGCATTGTCGCGCAATCCATGTTTTGGACATTAGCAAAAGACTGACAAAGATAGAAACTATCAAATCTTGAAAAATAAGAACGAATTTTGTCCTGTTTCTCATCCATTACATAATCGAATATTATTACCGAATTAGGTTTCGCTTCTGTGGGGTCTATGACGTTATCACTTTCAGTGTATGGAAAATATCCAAGCCCAGCAATTTTCTTCAATGTTTCCTCCAGTAACTGGTATTTTGGTTGGTGTAAAGACTTTGAATAGATGTACACGTTTTCAATTTTCAAGCCGTTTGCATCTAACAATAGAGATAACATTACATTTGTTTTCCCACAATTACTTGGACCACAGATTATTGTTCGTAGAGTATCTGGCAGCAAAGAGCTGTGACGTTGTGGTTGTTCAACATTCTCAATGCTTGACCCTAAGTTCATAATATTCAACGAGTCTTTTTGCTTAACAATCTTCATCATGCCTGAAGGCGAATCGAAATCATACTGAAACATATGTTAATAAGCATTTGTTTATATACTAGTTGATGATGTTATATTGTGTATGTCCGAGCACTTCTACCATATAACTGTCAAAAGCAAGTATCAAAGACGTGTTAAATTTGTCCGAATGTTGAAACACGTGTATAAATGTTGAAGCACACGTCTGAATGTTGAAGCACGTGTCTGAATATTAAAGCATGTGTTAAACACGTGTCTGAATTTTGGAGCACTTGTCACTCAATAGAACTAGATGCTCATTCATAGTATTCTATTGCACAAGACGATCTAAATTTAAAGCATATATATAATGATCACGCGGGGACTGATATGACGTTTGGAGAATTCAAAAATATATGTTCATACTGTTTGGAAGGAACGATATGAATTTTTATGTATTGTTAAAGATGATGCTGTTGATAAAGGAAGATATAGAAAGTGTTTTGATAATTTCATACATCTATAAACTATTTTATAAAAGAAAAAACTAATGATCGATAATAAAACCCAAAAATTAATTAGATCTCATAATCATAATATTTACACTATTGAGCAAAATGAAATTGTTTTAAGCGCTTGTGATAATAAACGCTATATTATTGAAAATTATAAAACGTTACCTTAGGGATATCATTCTATTCCAGAGGAGGAGGAGGAGGAAGAAAACGATTAGTTTTATATTAAATATTGTATATTACTTATAAATATGCCTTATCTATATTTTGATTATAATAATTATTTTATATAACATATAATATTTGGTTTTCTTAGTTACTTATTTTCAGATAATTAGACGTATGAGTTATATGATTGTAATATATGTATAATTGGGTACGTTTTTAAGAAAATTCAAATTATTTATATGATCATCCAATTTCTTCTTGAATATCATTCTTCATGATGCGGGTTGAATTAATTTTGCTTCCAACATGCAATTTGATAATTTAGTTTTTGTTCGATGCAGCTCTTGGTAACAGCTCATATAATTCCACTCTAAATTTTTTATTGATATATTCAACGGTTCAGATAGGACAGGTTCAGGTAGAACATCACTTCTATCTTTGTCAACTATATTCAAACTGGATGATTTCGTTTTATTACATTCATAATATTTAGATGCCCAAGTATCTGATTCAAATTTCAATCCGAGATTGTTTGCAACACATGTAGATAAATCTGATCTACACTCTTGCAGAAGATTATTAGCGGGGGCATCTATGTTTGTAGAAATGGTAGTGGCGGTAGGAGAACTTTCACAATATTTCTCGATATATATACGTTCTAATATATATTTACTATTCACATCCAATAATTCCAAGGTTAAATTTTTCAATCTACTTTTACAAGTTGTGAGTTGAACATTTATAAAAGATATACGATGTTCATAATCATTTCTCACTTCTTCTTCTCTGGATAGAGGTTCAGGGTGGGTAGAAACTCTATGATGTAGAGAATGATTTTTCCTCGATGCGAAAATAGTAAAGGTAGGTCTTTGTTGATTAAAATTTTCATATTCTAAATGAATGGAATCACTTCGATTTAAATTATGATTGAATGATGCACTTCCATTATCAGAATTAAATGTAGACTTATGTAATATTATATTCGATGAGAAAGTTCCAAGAAGTAAGGTTAGAGTTAACACAAACTGCACAAGTAACATACTATATGAATACATTTTTCATAATGATGTATTTCTAACATTACATCTATTTAATTATCCTGGAGAAGAGTAGGGATGGAACACAATACCACGATAGTTATCTATAGATATTTTCGATATTATTTTTCTCTTATCAGCACACTCAAAGCAGTATATAATCTTTAAATTGAATATACACTCTGAACAATACAATCTATGTTTACAAAGGATAAAACTTGTATTAATCTCTTTTTTATTATAAATTCCACAAAGCTTCATCATTTTGTTTCTCATATGAGTTCAGGATATAGACTGAGGGAAATAAAAAATCAATCTATTATTTATATCATTTATTATCATCGGTTTACAATGGTAGTAAATTTATAAGATAATTATGAATATGTAAGCTATTATTCACAGCACAGTAACAATTATTTGAAGTATGATTGTTCAAACAAAGAGGTTCACCCATTATCAGTTTTGGACAGTTGACATCATTTTCTAAATCTATAACAACTATCGATCCTCCATTAATTTCTTCCAAAAGTTGACTTATAGCTTTCGATTTTTCTTTTCCTCTAACATATATACGATCGATATTCATCTCAACTGTATGTTTTTTCAAAATATTCTTCAGTTCCCTATTCTTGATAAACCCACTAACATATGGAATACAATGATGATTCCTCTCGAGATATCGAATTTGTCTCTTACAGTTTTCATCTAACTCGCTATATGGTTTGGGATAATTGAATAGGTAGTGACTTGATTGTTTTCCATTCGTAATACACATTTCTTTTATTCTAAATTCAGGCACTTTGAAGCCTTGTACATCTATCACAATGAACCTCATATTGGTGAATGTCGAATATCGAAGAGAGAGAATAAACTTATCAAATCAATCTAAACAATGGCGGACCACTTCCGCGGGGGAAGTGGTCCCCTACTATTGAGGTTAGTGTATAATTATAACATCTCATATCATATTTGCTTGATCTTTGTGACCTCGTCAGAGATAATCATAACAACAACATATTTGTTTCACCTTTGTGAACCCTCATTGACGTCAACAGCAGAGATAAGAAACCTGCAAGTCTTGACAAGAAAATTAAAATTCATAAAAAAATATCATATTTGTTTCACCTTTTGTGACCTCTACTAACATCAACACAGATAAGAAACCTGCAAGTCTTGACAAGAAAATTAAAATTCATAAAAATATCATATTTGTTTCACCTTTTGTGACCTCTACTAACATCAACACAGATAAGAAAATAACAAGTCTCAACAAAATAAAAAAATACTATTTTCAAACTAGTTGCGAGAAATATAAAAAAATCACCTTGAAATTATTATGGGCGAGGCTAGGCTCACCTTTACCTACTATCAAGGTGACATTAATTAGACCCACGTGAGGCGGGCACACCCTCTCTGGTCATTGACGACAACTTCTTCTTCGAGAAGAAGCCTCTGGTCATTGACGACAACTTCTTTCTCTGCAGGAGCCTCTGGTCATTGACGACAAAACACAAGAAGTTGGGGTTGGTGGACACAGGCGGATGGACATGCCATCGAACTGTCCTGGAATCCCGCTTGATATACTACTATTACTTCTTTGGTATGCATACGATTTAACGCATCTATATTCCCCATTTTTGTACCTGATCTATGTACTATCTCAAAATCATACTCTGATAACGTCAATGCCCAACGTGCTAAACGCGAATTTGGATCCTTAAGTGACAGAATCCACTTCAGGGGGCGGTGGTCAGTAACTAAGCGGAAATGCTTGGAATTCAAATAACAACGATAATATTTAACACCAAACACTACGGCCAAACCTTCCAACTCCGTAGTCGAATAATTCATTTGCGCTCTATTTAATTTCTTACTAGTGTACGCGATGGGCCTCCCAAAGCCAGCCCGGTCCTGACTAAGAATAGCTGATATTCCCGTCTTACAGGCATCCGTAGTTAAAATGAATGGCTCATCAAAGTTTGGATATATCAGTACACTGTCAGAAATAGATAACTCTTTAGTTTATTTACCGCATCTAATACTTCCTCTGATATTACAAATTCCGAGGATTTCTTAGTTAAATTTATTAATGGGTTTGCTATTCCCGAAAAGTTCTTAATAAAACGTCTGTACCAACCTACTAATCCTAAAAATCCTCGGACTTGTTTAACAGTACATGGAACTGGAAAACTATTTATACATTCGATTTTCTCCGGATCGGGTTTCAAACCCTCTTTACTGATCGATCACATGTCTCAAAAACTTCACCTCTGTTACGAAAAATGTGCATTTACTCGGTTTCAATTTTATATTTGCAGATAGCAACCTATCAAAAATCTGTTTCAATTTTTCAAAGTGGTCTCGTATATCCCCTGAGGAATAACATATAATATCATCTAGATATACCAGACACATGAGTCCGGTAAGTCCCATCATGGTTATATTCATAAACCGTTGAAAAGTAGACGGACTATTTATTAGACAACCCGAATGGCATTTTATTGTATTCCCAATGACCATCCAGGGTAGAGAATGCAGTTTTCTCTTTATCTGTCTCTTCCATCTCGATTTGTGGGTACGCAGACGTCACATCAAGGATACTAAATGAAATGGCTGTTCCCAACTGATCTAAAGTCTCGTGAATATTTGGTAAGGGGTAGAAATCTCTTTTGGTTACTCGATTGATATCTCGATAGTCAATACACACTCTTATACTGGTTTCTCCTGTACTTGATTTTTGTTTTACAATAACCACCAGGGCTCTCCAAGGCGAACACGATGGTGTAATCATTTCGGCTTCTAATAATCTATTAATTTCCTCAGTTAACACGGCCTGTTGGTGGAATGGTACGCGATAAGGGCGTTTCGCGATAGGTGTCACATCTTCCGTAATGATTCTATGCCTGACATCGTGTACACTTGATAATGCTTCCCTGTCAGTACAAAATACATTTCCATATGTAATCAGAAAATCCTGTAATTCTAGTTTAACCTCTTGATCTAAGTGATCTGTGTCAAAATCCTTAAAATCCATTCTACTTCCCACAACACGGTTAATTCCTAATATTTTTTTTGATTCAGCGTTGTTTTCATTCATTCCACCACACACACATTCAATATTTGAAAATCCATAACCTAACTCCATTCCTTTATCTATTTCAATCTCCCACGCCTGGGTATTAAGCACTCCCACTAATACTTCCTTGGTATTGTTAGTATGTACCTTAGCTACCATCACCCCTGTTCCTAACTTATCCGTTGGTTCAATCAAAACCTGGTTTCCCAGCAATTCAGTGTTGAAAATTCCCCTCATATTCACTTCACACCTTGGGGGTATTACGGTGTGTTCCTTTGAAACTAACTTACTTTTGAAGTTCGAAGTTTCCCTCGTTCCTTAATTATCACCCCAATATACTTCCTTAGTTGGTAATGCTTCATCATCCTTGAATACTACATGAGTATCAATTTTCCCCCCTACTTCTCCTTCAATTCTCCCATAGTAGATACAGTCCACGCGTTCTGGACCAGGAAGTGTGACGTCACTTCCGGTCTGAGCTCCGATGTTTGCTATTATCAGGTCTCCACTTCCGGTCTGCGCTGGCGATGTGTGTTATCGGATAGATAACGTTATCGGGTAGATAGCGTTATCAGTGATTGTGAGTCACCCCTGCTGGCGATGGGCATTCAGTGTGTGTAATTAGTGTTATCGGGTAGATAACGTTATCGGGTAGATAGCGTTATCAGTGATTGTGAGTCACCCGGTCTGGCGATCAACATCCAATGTGTTTAATTAGTATTATCGAGTAGATAGCGTTATCAGTGATTGCGAGTTACTCAGTTTATGCTGACGATTGGCATTCGGTGTTTGTAATTATTGTAAGTTAACCAGCTCGAAGAAGGTAAAGTTTATAAGATAACTAATGCAAAAATTGTCAACACCCGGTTTGGAGAATCTGTGCTAGCAGAGATTGACGATTTCGGTGTTTTCCTCCCAAAACGTTTAACACCACTACTCAAACCTCTGTTGGATCGCATCAATGAAAAACAATGTATAGGACTGATTCATAGAGGAGAGGAACATTTTGGGAAATCGAATCCAGCAGCAAAAATCGAGTTCCGAGAGATTTAGGGGGGGTTCGCAGACTTCAAAGTGGTGGGTGTAAGGTAAGATTTTTGTTCTATTATTATCATGAACTCTATTTCAACGATTAGCACCGAAATTGTTAAAATTATCGATCAGGCTCGAAAAGATTTGTATAAGTCAAAATTTTCCCCTCAGGAAACAACGAAATGGATAGATTTTTGTACGAAATAGATCCGTACGTTCTCGAGACATTTGATGAAAGATGATTTGAATTTAGCTAATAAGAATCAACTTCAGACAAATATCGGTCATATAAAGCGTTTCCAAATTTTATTACAAATTAGAAATAAATCATCTATATCAAATAAGAATCGCAGTGATAGAATCAGATGGGAGGATGGACAGTCTGCTTTTAAATGTAGAATAAGAACCGGATTGATTATCAATGTTTCGCATTTAGACCCAATTAATTTTTTATATGATGCTTTTCATCTTTTCAATACTAGAATCTCCAAAATCCTCCATGAATATAATTTTATTAAAGTTAATTCAACATTTTGTGGTGAGTACATTAAGGGAAACGTTAACGATGAACTTATTCAGACAGATTTTAAATATTTTCATACACGATCAATAGGAATAGATAATACAACGAATTTATTAGAATGGTATAAAGATAGTATTATTGAGAAACTTCCTACAAAATTAGAAGAATTCCAAGAGAAAGATTCAAATTGGAGTCTCAGAAATATAGTAAGTCTGCAAATAAATATCAATAAACACGAAGTAATTAATTCAGGATCTTCATATATAGTTCTTCCTAAAGAAATTGCGGATAAACATGCTGTTATCAATGTTAAAAATTATGATGAGTATTGTTTCGCTTGGGCAGTAACAGCTGGATTACACCCTGCTACTACACATTCAGATAGAATCACTTCATATCCTCATTTTAGTACTGTTTTGAATTTACAAAATTTAACTTTCCCGATGCCTATTCCACAAATCCATTTATTCGAGAAGCTGAATAATATAAGCATTCACGTTTTTGTGTTAGAATTATGCGATAAAACAGATGGTGCTGCTGATAAGGAAAAATTAAAAGTTCTCCCCGCATATCTATCAAAAAATAAACTAGAAACGCACTTTAATTTGTTGTTGATTCAGGATAAATATTATCGCGATGTAGAATCTTCAGATACATCGAATTTTGTTAATCCAATAGTTAAATTCCATTATTGCTTGATTAAAAATTTAGCTCGACTTATTAATTCGCAAATTACTACTAGAAATAAAACTTATTTATGTGAACGTTGTTTGAATAATTTCTGGAGTGAGATCAAGTATAATAATCATATCGAGGATTGTGGTAAGATGAATACATGTAAAATAAAATTCCCTAAAGAAGACCATTTAGTTTTCAAGAATTATTCAAATAAAATTCCAATGCCATTTGTGATTTATTTCGATTTTGAGGCTCTATTGCTACCAATCCAAAATTGTTCTCCATCAAATTCAGCTTCATACACCAACCGAAAACAATTACATGAAGCTTACAGTGTAGGCTATTATCTGAAATGTTATTTCGATGATTCCATTTCGAAATATGATAGTTATAGAGGTTCAGAACCAGCCAAATGGTTAACCGAACAATTAGACAAAATTAGTATATTCATAGAGAAGAAATTGAAGTGTAACATACCTATGAGTTTGAGTGCGGTTGATTTATCATCCATAATGGGGGAAACTAAATGTCATATTTGTGAAAAATGTTTTACCGATGGGGATATACGTGTAAGAGACCACTGTCATTTCACTGGGGTTTTTCGCGGCTTAGCACACCAACATTGTAATTTACAATATAAACATAAATTTATAGTGCCTGTTTTAGCTCATAATCTATCTGGGTATGATATGTTCCTATTGATACGAGATTTAGCTAAAGCGAACAAACAGAACATTCAAGTACTACCAATCAATAAAGAAAAATATATAAGTTTTACTAGAGGTTCCTTCTCTTCCCCAGTTAAATTCCGTTTTATCGATTCATGTAGATTTTCAAATACATCACTAGATGAGTTGGTGTCCTTTTTGGATGTTGATCAATTGAAAATTTTGAAGCGTGAATATAATCATTTGACAAACGATCAGTTCAAATTATTAACCCGTAAGGGTGTTTTTCCATATGAATATTTAGATAGTTGGAATAAATTGAGCGAACCAAATTTACCGCCAATCGAAAATTTTTATAATAAATTGGAAGATGAATCAATAAGTGAAGGAGACTATGAACATGCTCAAAACGTTTGGCAAAAATTTAATTGTAGTAATTTAGGTGAGTATTCCGATTTATACTTGAAAACAGATGTTTTGCTGTTGGCAGATGTTTTTGAAAATTTCAGAGCCAAATGTTTAGAGATATATAAACTTGATCCTACGTATAATTTCACTTTACCGGGCTTCTCATGGGAGTGTATGTTGAAATATACAAATATTTCTCTTCAGTTTCTAAAAGATATAGATATGATTATGATTATAGAAAGAGGGATACGAGGAGGTGTTAGTCAATGTAGCAATAGATTCGCGGCTGCTAATAATGAGTATATGAATGATTATAATTCACAAGAGGAAAGTAGCTATCTCATGTATTTTGATGTTTGTAATTTATATGGGTGGGCTATGGCGCAATATTTACCTTATAATAACTTTGTATGGTACGATGATCTTAACATCGATGTAAGAGACATTTCGGATGAAAGTCCTGTTGGATATATTCTAGAAGTAGATCTAGAATACCCTCAGAAATTACAAGACACCCACAAAGACTTACCGCTATGTCCATTGCACTCTACACCTCCCAATGCTAAACAAGCAAAATTACTATCGACGTTATACAATAAATCTAAATATATAATTCATTATAGGAATTTGAAACAATGTTTAGCGTTGGGGATGGTGTTGAAGAAGGTACATAGAATCCTTAAGTTTAGCCAATCCAATTGGTTGAAAGCTTATATCGATTTAAATACACGATTACGTGCAGCTGCAAAGAATAAATTCGAGGAGGCTCTTTTCAAACTCATTATAAATGCAATATTTGGGAAATCGATGGAGAACGTACGTAAGCATCGGAGCGTTAAATTAGTTAATAAATGGTATGGACCATTTGGAGCGCGATACTATATTTCGCAACCGAATTTCAATAGTAGTAAGATTTTTGATGAAAATTTGATGGCAATCGAGCAGAACAAACTCGAAATATTATTTAATAAACCAATTTATATAGGAATGGCTATTTTAGATATTTCAAAAACTTGTGTGTTTGATTTTCATTATAACTTTATGCTGAAAATATATAAAGATCCCGAAGCGATAAGGCTGTGTTATACAGATACTGATAGTTTGATCTATCATATAATAACAGACGATGATATTTATGAGACCATTATGAAGAAAAACGTTCAAAAATTTGACACTAGCGATTATGCATTAGATAATATTTTTGAAATTCCACCTATACACAAGGAAGTGGTCGGATTAATGAAGGACGAGAACAAAGGACATATAATGACAAAGTTCATCGGTTTACGCTCTAAAATGTACAGTTATAAGGTGGAAGGGAAAGAACCCGTTAAAAAAGCTAAAGGTATTAGAGATTCGGTTTTGAAATATTCTATAACTTTTGAGGATTATGTTAAATGTCTTGAAGAAGAAATCGAGATATATAGAGTCCAAAAATCTATCAGATCTTTCAACTTCAACCTCTACACTATAGAACAAAATAAAATTGCCCTCAGCCCTTTTGACAACAAGAGGTTCCTGATAAAGAATAGAACAAACACCTTACCTTATGGACACTATTCACTATTATCTTAATGTTTGTTTCGATATGTTAGTTTTGATATTTGTATTGTATTTGTATTCATATATTTTAATAAAAAATCTTTCTCTGATGTATGTGTTAATTTTAATATTTGTATTGTATTTGTATTCATTTGTCTTAATAAAAAATCTTTCTATGATGTATGTGTTAATTTTAATATTTGTATTGATATGCTAATTGTAATTGTATTCATATGTTACATACTTGTTTTAATAAAAACTTTCTATGATGTGTGTTTTTTAATAAAGAAACAAAAAAAAACTGTTGATCATATTTTATTGTTCTAAATCATACAAAACCTTATTTTTATAGTAAAATAACATTTCTTTAAGTGTATTGGTCAATAAACATTTTGGCGATGAAATATTAATAAAACAATATAAGAGTTCTAATGCACTGGCATGATTCCTCATGCTTTTTATCACATCAATAACATTGTGATAGTATGAAGAAAAATCAAATTGTTCGAGAAAAGACACTCGATGTGATAACACTCCATCGTTGATATTAATAATTTCTCGAACATCTTCCTCACACAACCAAAAATGAATACCATGCTTCGTAACTTGAAGTACTTTTTCATTAATGTCCCACACAAGTTGAACTATTTGGCAATATTCATCGGATGCTATGGGGGCAGGATCGAAATCTGTTTGTAAACTTGAGAAGAAGACTCTGATTTCAGTTCGAAGAATTTCGATGAAGTCATACCATTCCAGCAGTCCAAAGGTGAGTTTACAATTTTGCGAAGAATGGATAAGTTATATTGTTGGTGCGAAGATTCGCATAGGACTCAATCCACACTTTATTTCATAACCCCCCTCCAATGGGTATGTTGTATTCAACAATAGAAATTTTTCATCCCGAATTAACATTTCAAACTCTTCAAACATTCGGTCTAACTCGGAACTATCTTCGGATGTACCACCACTATCTTGGTACGACATTTTACTACAACTGAACTGATTGTTAGATTTTCTCTAACATACAGCCTGAAGATCACACACGCACGCGCAGATCATATAATATCACTTCTAGCAATCCAACTTTTCTCCTTTATTCCCAACCATTTGACGTACATTTTATCTTCTTTTTTCCGAAGCACTTTCTCAATCAAAAAGACATCAGGTTGTTTGGTCTTCTGCAATTCTTCCTCGTAGAAACAACACCTGATTGGGGAGTTCTTCATATCTTCGAGTAGATACGTGACTGGGTTAGTGATTTTAACTTTTATAATTTTAAAGAGCTCCGCCGACCAATTAGCCGTATATGATTTTTCGAAAATATGTTTGGCTTTGCTTATACGTACCACATCGCCCACGTTGAATTTATGTGGTAAATCCAACTTGAGGTGTGAGTAGGATCGCTTCAATATCACGCTCTCATTTTGTTTTGTCACCTTGAATGGAGTGATTTCTCGAAGTATATCAATCCATCTATATTTTCCTTTCAAACTAAATTGTTTGTAGAGCGCTTCTTTCAAGGTTCGAATAACACGTTCGGCAATGGCGGCTTTCTTCACACTATACGTATTATAATGGTTGATTTTGTGTTTTTTCATCAGCTCATCAAAATGCTTATTGAAGAATTCTTTACCTTGGTCGCTTTGCAGATTCCTAGGTTTACGTCCTCCTCCTCCTCCCTCAGTCAATATAGAATTAACTGCTTTCCGAACCTCGTCGGCTGATTTCGTTTTCAATGGACGAGTCCACACGAATTTCGAGAAGCAATCGATCATCACCAAAACATACTTGAATCCTCGATTTTCACGAGCATAATTACCCATTTCGGCTAGATCCATCTGCCACAAGTCATCCAGTCCCTTCAAAATTGTACGGCGACGTTTGAAATTTTTTCGAGCTGGCTTATGAATCTCATCGACAACTTGTTGCATCGTTTTTCAATTATTGTCTACTTAAAAGATTTGGAGTTATACGTTTCGGGTTGGTTGATGGGGTGGTAGCGTCATTTGGTCTTTTCTTCGAGGGTGTCGTCATACGTTGTTCCAACGCCAGCAGCCTACTCACAATATCCTCCTGATGTACATCCATTATGTTATAATCTATAGCGATCTTGTTCAATTTATCATTATGATCACGCAAAATAACGCGTTGACTCTTATGATATGTTTCGAAATTATCAGTGAATTTCTTGAAGATATCGAGTACATAAGCGGTATTCGCTCCAACGGTTTTGAGATCTTCATCATTTTTCTTCTTGTATTCATCCAATTCTTTATGTAAACTAGTGAAGCTAGCATCACTTTGATTTTTGTGCGATTGTATGTTGATGGAGAAACTACTCATCTCTCCAATTAATTTCTGAATCTTATGTGAAAAGTCATCGTTGAAGATGCGCTCCAAGTTCTCCCCAATCTTCGCACTCACATCATCGACATAAATCGTGCTTGCAACATCGTTCTTGAATGTGGGCCTTTTCACATTACAAATTTTCACGTTCTCGATATCTACATCGCCATCTGGTGTACGAGCTAGAACGTGTGAAAACATCGATTGTCGAAGAGCGTTGATGCTGGTTGAACCACCAATCACAGATCTTCGTCCAAACTTATCAAGACTCATTGTGTAAATGATATGAAACAGTAACGAACACACACTAATATATGATATCGGCTTCTCGTAGCTCATTTATTATAGCGACTATCTCATTGTCGTGAGATGTATTCCCAGCTTGTTGAGATGCCATCAAAAGACTCAATCGTTCCACAAGTTCGTTTGGATCGTCCCAGTACACGTACTCCACTGGTTCGTTGTTATATGTCAATTGCATACCGCTACCGAGAGCTTCCTCATGAATTAGAGGTCGAATTATTTTAATGTACTTGTATCTTCGAGTACCTTTCAAGTTTCCAGCACTATTTCTGTGGGGATTTGTCAAGTTCAGAATCATCCTGTAATTCATCTTATCTTTCTTGGTGAAAGTTCTAGGTTTGTCATAGAATATAAGTTCACACAGACCGACGGTACTTTTGAATTTTCTTCCTTGTGTCACGATAGTATCTTTATTTTTGAAATCGATTAATTTACCTCCTAGCAACCATGACAACGAACTAGCATCGTAAACTGGGCCATAAACTTTATCGACTTTTCTACTCCCTGACCAATAATCACCGATATATTTTTGAATTAACTCTGGGTAAGATTCTAATACGTCATACTCATCATCATCGCTGTCAGACTCTTCAATAACAGTTTTCATACTTGCATCGGTTACATCCAATACCGTTTCTCTTTCATCTTCCTCCTCTTCCTCCTCCTTCTCCTCCTCTTCATCCGCATCATCCTTTTCTTGCTTAATTTCAGGTTTAATCAATGGGGTATTATTGGATTTGATTATTTCCCGAAGTGGTTAATATGGGTTTAAATAATTTATTGATCGACTCGTCCTCTTCCGTTTTACCCAGTTTCAATGTGAGATATTTCTTGCGTATAGATCGTGCCAATTGAGCGATTTTTCGCTTACGTGCTAACCGTTCAGCGTCCATTGTGTATTTGCTATGATTTCACGTTCACACTTCAATATATACATCGAAACCTTTGCGGTATCTTCCAACACATAGAACACATATTTTTGAGTCGATCGAAAGTAACGTCTGGGGATACGTGCTCATCAAACACATGTTTTAGATTTATTTCATCCTGTTTAAATAACACGATCAGGTTAGAATTATCGCGAATCAGTTGTTTAGGAATTTTGGAGTATGTCTGACATAGATATGATGCGTCAATGTTTCTATGTCTACACATCGAATAATATTCTCGAATTTTCTGTTGTGTCTCACAGGATATGTCATCAAAAATGAAGATAGAATTTGGTTTTGCATCGTTCGGACTTATAATTTCTTCATTGTCTTTATATGGGAAATAATCAACTCCTTTTACTCGTTCCAAAATATCATGCAACAGTATGTATTTATCTTGATATAATGACTTCGAGTATACGTAAACGTTTTCAAACTTGACACCATTTGGATTGAATAACAACGATAACATAACGTTTGTTTTTCCGCATCCGCTCGGACCACAAATTAAAGCACGAAAAGAGTTTGTTAACAGTTTACCATGTTTACCAACGCGATTAGTTCCAACTTTTAAATCTAAATTGTCGATTGGGAGTGTCTGTTCTTGTTGAACGGTCTTCATCGTGTGAAACATTTCTACTTAATGATAACGTATAAAAGGAAAAATCACCAGAGCGTATGCTCATTAACAATGTTGATTCATCAAGGTGAAGGTTTATTGAATACACTCATAAACAAGCTCCCGTTTGAATTACACATTCCTTCATATCAATTCTGTGGTCCTGGAACTAATTTGGAAAAGCGTCTTGCACGCGGTGATAAAGGTATCAATCCTTTAGATACCGCTTGTCGCGAACACGATATAGCTTATTCACAAAACAAATCTCTGGAGGAACGTCATAAGGCCGATAAAATATTAGAGGACGCTGCTTGGAAACGTGTTAAATCAAGAGACGCTAGCGCAGGTGAAAGACTCTCTAGTTTATTGGTTACCGGCGGGATGAAGGTTAAACAAAAACTGGGTATGGGTATCAAGAAACGGAGGCGACAACGACGATGTTGTTTCCGGAAGGATATCGTTGGAAGCATCGCAAAGTCAATGGAGCCATCTTCTTCATTGAGAAAGTCCGCTATGAACGCGTTGAAAGCCGCACGGATCGCGATTAAACGAGCTGGAGGTAAAAAGCGTAACAGAGTACCAAGAGTAATACCACTACCAAAATCTGGAGGATTCCTCCCACTATTACTACCCATCTTAGTAGCTCTAGGAGCCTCAGGATCGGTTGCAGGAGGTGCAAGTGCTATCGCAAATACGGTGGTTAACGCTAAAAATGCCAAAAAGAAGTTTGAAGAAGATCAACGTCACAACAAAGCTATGGAATCGCTGGGAAAAGGTTTATACTTGAAACGCAACGCTAAAGGAGGATATGGATTGTTTTTGAAGAAGCAACAAAAAAACTTCCAATAAAGATACCCGATGATAGGCCAATGTACGATCGAGATTTGATACGTTTCGCTAGAATTCTGAAAATCCCAAATTTTCGAGGTGTCTTTATGCGAGATACGCTACCGCACAAACCTAGACGTCGTGAATGTATCATTCTAAATTTGGACTTGACTAAAAACAATGGAACGCATTGGGTAGCGTTTAGAAAAATCGATAACGATGTAGAATATTTTGATTCTTTTGGAAATTTGAAGCCACCAAAGGAACTCGTTCGATATTTGGGCGAGAACGTTAGGATTTTCTACAATAACGACACCTATCAGAACTATAATCAAGTGATATGTGGACAGCTGTGTTTGAAATTTCTCAGTCACACTCGACTATTCGAAGACTAACAACCACACACCACCATGGATTTCACTTCTGCAGTAATACAATATATATGTGAAAATGAGAGTAGTAGTGGGAGTAGTTTGAGGAGAATCATCGATTTTATTTATGGAAATTTGATCGAGGCTATCAATAAACCTACTAGCGAACTTACACGTAAGAATTTAACGTTTCTACCGATGGAATACATCCTGAAACATTTGGATGTGGTGTTTCTCAATCAGAATGAGGTTCCGGAACATATGTTTGATTACCTTTACCGTCATATGCAGTGTAAGGAACATGTCGATGAAGATTGCGATGGTCCACAACCCCCACGCAAACTATGTTCGCAATGTTTATCTGAGCAGATTTCTCACATCATGGAGAACGAGGAAATAACTCATCACGAGAAGCAAGTGTTGATAGAAGAAGTTTGCAAAGACGATCCATACTTTATGAGATCATACTTATTCCATCTATTAATGTTAAAATATAAATAGAGATGTTTCAATAAATTTTTATCAGTATCATGTCTCAGTTGTTCACGTTAACAAGCACCAACCATATATTCTCGTTTACACCGCAGAATTCGATTATGCTGAGGCCAGACAAAAAATATTATTTAGCATTGTTGGGATTCAATTCATACAATTCCATACCCAATATAGAGAACGAGAAATTCTACTATTACATAGAAGGAGATAAAACAAAAGCGAAGACTCTTGAAGCGATAACAATTCCGGCTGGAAACTATGAGATAAGCAATATCGAAGAATTTATCAGGAAAGAATTGAAGGTTAAAGAAGATATATTCTCGCTGAAACCGAATAACAATACGTTAAAGTGTGAAATATTCCATAAAAATCACGATATTTCGTTTGAAAAAAACGATAGTCTTGCTAAAATATTAGGATTTTCGCGGAGGGTATTGAAGAAGGGTGTGGTGCACGTGTCTGATTTATCTGTCAACATAATAAAAGTCACCAACATACGTTTCGAGTCGAACATTACAGTGGGAGCCTTCTATCGAAATAGACCTGCGCATACGATCTACGATTGTCCTATCACCATCGACCCCGGCTATAGGATTGTGGAGCGTCCAAAGAATCCTCTCTATCTACCAGTATCCGATATCGGAGAGAATACCAACATAACCGTACTAGCTTTAGATCAGCATTTGAAACCAATAAACTTTCGTGGTGAAGAAAGTATTCTACATTTACATTTACAAGAAGCATAAAAAATATGGGGTTGTTTGTGGACAACAACAACAATAAAAACAGTTCCCCCACCACATCATCATCAGTCTTCAACAAAACACCTAAAGTGCGTGACCTAATCACCAGAGCCAACATCATAATTTTGAAATCATTAGGGTTTCGTCTTAAACAAGAATGTCATTATCCAAAATGAAGTATGCACGTAACAGTAGCGATGCCAGAGATGTTCATCATACAGCGATCATCTCACCTATATTCGATATATACCAGGAACCGAAATTTGATGAATCGATTCGAAAAGCCGAGTACAGATCGATTACACCATTCGTCAAGGCGTTCAATAACAGCGATATCATAGAGTTTGGAATAAATCAAGTAGACGCTTTTTTTGCTATGAAAGATACTCTGTTGGCGATCAAAGGAAAAATCGAAGTTAATGGAGTGGGGAATGTAGTATTGGTACCTAATTATGGACCTTTTCTTTTCGACTCGTGTTCCTACAGCGAGAGCGGTAGAGACATCGAAACTGTACGTGACCCTGGAATAGTTAGCGCGGTGCGAGGATTCACATGTTATTCTCCCACAGATTCGACGCATATGTCTATAGCCAGCTGGACTTATCCGGAAGAAAGTGTTATATTGAACGCAACAAAGTCGTTCAGTTTACTCATCCCACTCGAGCATATTTTCAACATTTTCAACGATTACACCCGAATCACGTTTGGACGACAAACGATTCGATTGGTACGTGCTCGAAACGATAACGATTGCGTTATAATTGAGAACGCGGCTACCACAGTCAAATTTCTGATCGATAGTATAGAATTGAAGGTGAAATATATCTATCCCAACGATCTAATCAGAGAGAAGCTATTGCGATCCATCAAGAGCGATTCTCCTGTTCTATTCGCTTTCCGGAAGTGGGAGCTGCACGAGTTGCCTGCCATAACGGTCGATGCGAAGAGAGAAATATGGGCTGTGAAAACTAGCGCGTCCGTCGAAAAACCACGGTATGTTATCGTATTTTTCCAAACCAATAAACGTAACAATGTGAAAGCTAATCCTACAATATTCGATCATGTGGATATATCAAGTATCCGCTTATCGCTGAACGGAGAGTATTGGCCTAACGAACGGATGAACTTGGACTTTGCCAAGGAAGATTTCGTTCTAGCCCACCAAAACT
The DNA here is from genome assembly GCA_958510875.1 of Endomychus coccineus. Classification (NCBI taxonomy): domain Eukaryota; kingdom Metazoa; phylum Arthropoda; class Insecta; order Coleoptera; family Endomychidae; genus Endomychus; species Endomychus coccineus. Next base: position 93,760,183 of record OY294069.1, on the reverse strand, counting down.
ATACCGATTTCTATCCTAGCTACACGAATTCCACAACAAAACATCCCATATTGGCTTATGATAAATTCAAAAAACGCGCGTTTTACATCATCGATTGTTCTAGACAAGAGGAGGCGGTAAAATCATCAACAGTCGACATACGATTGGAGATTGAAGCGGATAAAGGATTTCCAGCCAATACCAAGGCATATTGCATCATCATTCACGATTACTTGATGGAATACTATCCCCTCACCGAAATTGTCAAGAGTCTCAATTAAACATCAGTCAGTCTAAATCGAAACTTCAAGCGAATCGCATCATCATGAGAATCGCATTAGTTGACATTCAGGGGTTCTTCATTGACGATGCCTTCCATCCAAAAGAAATGTGTATACAAATTGGATTCAAACGTCATTATTCCTTATTCAAACCGCACACATCTTATTCATCGCTAAATGCAAAGGAGCGAAAATCCGTGTGGTATTTACAAAAGTCTTATCATGGACTCGATTATGTATCTGGGAATGTGGATTATGAAGAAATGAATGATATTCTTAAATCGATTCTCTTGTGTGCAGTCGACTATATTTATGTCCGAGGACAGCAAAAAGCCGAATTTTTGAGAAGGAAGTGTATAGAATTGGATGTTTACCCACACATCGTAGATGTTCATAGTTTCGATGGTACTCAATGTGAAACGGGGAAATTCGAGCGAACAAACAATTTGACCTGTCTGAATCATCGTAATGATGGTGGAAAATACATGTGTGCAGTTCACCATGTGGATAAATTACAGCAGTGGTTTATGAATGTAATACTACCTAAATGATATGTATTTTATTCTGAAATAAATATTATTATCAATCTTTTGTTTGTTTCAATAAAACACCTCCTTTATATAATAATTATTATTTATTCAAATGGAAAATAGCTTTCTTCACATTTTTAACAAACATTTTCAATAATAACACTGATAAAGAAGATAAAATAACATACAAAATTGCGAAAATTTTGGGTATTTCTCCTTCTATTGCAGATGATGTGAGTGTAGATGTCTTTTGTACGAGATGTGGTAAACATGGTGATTGTCGGATCATTTGCCATTCAGCCATATCCCCCTCACTTCGATCGAAGAATAAGAGTTTGAGTTTATAATGTATGGTTGTACGATTGTCTTGTGGGATGTTGAATGTGAATACCTCCAATTGGTTATCGTTGATTTTTTGAAAATTCATCGGAATCCATTCGGTACGGTTACACTCCCCACCACCACCAACACCACCGCCGACATCCTTCAGACAAATATAGATGCGTTCAACGTGTTGGGGAACGTTCGCGTATAAAATAACATTCAGAATTGTGGTTAGAATCACAAAATTTGTTTTTAACACCCCCACTCCCATCATCCTCACTGTTTACACTTAATTTGTTCAGCAGTCTTATAACTTCAATTTTATCTGCGTAAAAATTCAAGTCTCTTCTTAGTTTATGAACTTTTTCCACGAATTCGCAAAGTCTGCGTGTGTATTCTTCAAAAGATATATGCATAATGATATATTTGTAGATTTACTAGATATTATATTATTATTTTAAGAGCCACATAACATCTTCTTTCGTAAGAAATTCGAATAACTTCCAACTATTCGCACTAGAACACATAGGATTCACACTATTGGGGTGATGTAAACAAATGAATTCACAATTTCCTCGCTCTAATTTTGGACATTTACCTTTCAAATTCACCACTTCTACTCGATCTAACCCCAATTCTTGGAACGCCCCCCGTAGAAACTTAGCTTTTATCTTCCCACATACATGAACAGTAGCATCCGGATCGATATTTTCCTTCAAAATTTCATACAATTCATCATATTCCTGATAGCCAGAGGTCCATGGAATCCCGTGATATTTTTCACAATGAAATATTTTCTCCATTTGCCTCTCGGATAGTTGATCCATCGGTTTTGGTGGTTTGAATAGAAAATATTTCTCCACCTTTTATCACAGTCCAACAAAGAGAGTTCCTTGATTTTATATACGTTTGCAGAAATCGGGAAACTTTGAATATCAACCACTATAGACGACATTTCAAACTAGAATGATAAACTATCCAAATATCTAGTTGCACATGCGCAGATCATTAACATATTTCTTTGATGTTATCGAAATTTCGAAAGAGTACGTCTAAGCACAAAATTTGTAGTGATGGTGGACTTATTCTATAGTCGACCTCCCCTCCTATCTCAGAAAACATTTGAAACATCTTAAAGGTGAAAGAATTTGAAGTATCTCTTCGGATGCTGCACATGTCCATTATCTCACATCGGTACGGTAGAAGTGCGATCCGATAAAAATCATCATCAATATCATGTAGCACTCTAAAACAATCAAGTATATACGATCCTGGTTTCGGAACGATACCCGAAATTTGATGCAATATGATTTTTCCCATTCTTCTATGTTTATATTTGAACTAACCTTTCATATTCATATCGATTATCTTCGAATCTTCTGGAGGTGGATCGAAATCTCCTCCGAAATAGAAAATATCAGCATACGCCCAATCGGTAGAGGCCCCCACCAGGAAAGTTATGAATTCTCCAGCGATTATCCAATTTTTGGATGGTAATTGTAATTCTTCGAGGATTTCCATCATATTCGGCGGACATGCGCTTATTACGAATTTCTTCGCATCGTACACGGTGGTAAGCACACTATGAATAAAACTGTTGTATAATCGAGGAGACATTTTCACGAACTGAGTTCGATTTAGTTGAAGCAGTCACACACACCCTCATACTCTGCGCTATTGACTTTTTCAACCTAAAATATACAATCAAAACTAAATGGCATTCTTGCGGGTGAGAGATAAGAGGTCGATCGAACTGGTAAGTATACATGTAAAATAATAAAATCATGAACATTTTCAGATAAAAATGACTTGGGTTCGGATCCCTTTCAATCTTTCTCACCAAAGAATACCATTTTTTTTCATTTGATGTACACGTCGTAGACGTTATGATCGATTCACAACCGCCATGATACCTCGTTGACCACCGAAGGATCACGTGATAGCTGCCATGACACCACGTGTCTAGGACCTTTCTTACAAACAACCTGTATATACAACATAACATACTCTTTACAAACCCCCTGTATATACATTCAAACAATAATTACAAACACCGAATGCCAATCGTCAACATAAACTGAGTAACTCGCAATCACTGATAACGCTATCTACTCGATAACACTAATTACACACATTGGGTGTTGATCGCCAGACCGGGTGACTCACAATCACTGATAACGCTATCTACCCGATAACGTTATCTACCCGATAACGCTAATTACACATACTGGATGCCCATCGCCAGCATGGGTGACTCACAATCACTGATAATGCTATCTAGCCGATAACGTTATCTACCCGATAACACACATCGCCAGCGCAGACCGGAAGTGGAGACCTGATAATTACAAACTTCGGAGCACAGACCGGAAGTGACGTCACACTTCCTGGTCCAGAACGCGTGGACTGTATCTACTTCCCATCTACTGCCCTTTTTCTCCTTATAGAGAAGTTCTCACGGGCTGTTATCCCTGGCCCGTCATCCTCATCGTCATCACTAATTTCTCCATAGTGCTGTACTTCCACTTTCACTTCGATAGGATTTTTTTGCTGTGATTGTACATACGAGGATACTTCTTCTTCTGCCTCTCCCCTACATTTCTGCGCTTCCCTTTTCTCTGGATCTACCCGTATTTCATCCCAATTTCCCTGTCGACATGTCATCCACTGCGAACTAGGGTACTTCGAGTTTTGCCACCCCAGCTAAGTCCCGTGGGAAATTATAATGGCGCCCTATCGCCTGACCGCTCGTTTGACTTCCGCTCATCGTACTTTCCTCGTTTTTTGTTAACTCGACCTTTGGCTGGCCCCCTCCATTCTCCTGAGTCCCTGGATTAGCCCCCAGTCTAGACCTGACCATATCTTCAATTTCCCCTATAACCTGAACATCTCTGTGTTCCCGTGTACCACTTTTCCGATTTGCTACACAACTACTACTGTCCGCTAGATCTACCAGTTCGCTCAACGTATACATAGGTATTAATATACCCCCTACTTCTACTCCTACCTTATCGAAATTCACCAAAGCTATAATTGCATATAAGAAATCCCTCCCTAAAACTCCTGCTGTATCAACGTTAATGAAATCCTTACAAACCACAAATAAATATTTTAATTCAATATTAGTTCCGTGCAACCCTACTGTTAATTCTTCTGTGCCCATACAGGGTAACATTCCACCAGTAATGCCTTGTAGCTGTAATTCCTCTTCCCTTCGTACTTCATCATAGTTCACAAAATTTTCCTTTATAATAGAAATTACCGCGCCCGTATCTACCAAGAAAGGTAAACTCCTTCCATTAACCGTTATATGAATAAAAGATGATGCTGATTTATTAAAAATATTATTTACATGAGGAACCTTCATTACCTTGGAAATTTCATTCTGCGCAATTCCTATTTCCTTCTTATTTATCATTACCCCCCTTCGGCTGCCTCGTGCACCTAAGGGAGTTATTCGTTTAAAGGATTCACATCCTCTCGTTCTTTTACATTCCTTACGTTATGAATCCTATTTGTATTACGCACATCTTGTATCTCCGGCCGATACCTATTTTCATGTCCCATTTGATTTCTCTCATTACACCCCGCGCCTGCCCCACCTTGATAACCTCTACCATTCCTGTACTGATTTTGGTTCCACTGTTGATTTCCTTTCGTATGCCGGGATTCCCGTACATTATAGCCTGATTGCTGTCTTTCGACATTCGAATTACACCCATTACCTTTCCCATACGATTGTCTATTATTACACTCTCGGGCAAAATGTCCCATATTTCCGCAATTAAAACAACGACTTCCATGTAAATCTGTTCCTAAAATAGTTCCACCTGTCCCCCGACTATTAACAACTTTCAAATTCGTTTCTGCCAAAGAGGCATATTCCTCTATTATTTCGACAGTTAAGTTTTCCTCTTTCATAAGTAGAATGCCAATATCTTTTAAAATTTCTCTTTTAAGCCCTACCTTTAGCTGATTCATAATCAACTGATTACATTTATTTTAAAACCTGGAATTTCTAATACATCACTTTCGCGCATATCTTCCTCTAAAATTAAGTTCCCTATCGTTCTTACCCTTGTAACAAAATCACCCACAGTTTCATCGTGCCTTTGACACAATTTATTTAATTTCATGAGGTTTTCACCCGGAATCACTTTCCTGGAGAAACATTTTATGAATTTCTCTTTTAGTTGCGCATACGTCAATATATTCAGCGTCGAATCAGAATCAAAAAAATCCAACGCCTTACCCTGTAACCCATATTTAAATATCCTTAGCGTATTTTCTTCCGTCCATTCATCCAATTGCGCTCTCTGCTCCAACTTTATGAAATAAACACGTATTTCCTCTTTACCTGTATAGCTTCTACTGTCGAAGCAATCATACCCAAGCTCATGACCGGTTCTTGCCTAAAAATCTGGTTCACCCCTTCTGGATGACCTGGTACTGCCATTTACAATTTTTTTTTTCCAGTTAGACTATACTCAAACCCATAAAGCTTACTTAATAATGCATCAAGCTCTAGTATTAATTGCCTGTTTGCTGTCGATCCTACCGCTCTGTCACCAAATGTAATATACACCTATTTCTTTGTTTTAACTCTTGTAATTTATTAACTTCCTACTACTGACTCTCTCCACTGTCAACCTCACAGAGCTTCTCTGGTGTAATCGGAATTTGCAATCAGGCAATTAACCTTACCTTTCAATTACTTTATTCATTATGATTATTATGATATGCTGCCACCACCTACTTATTTGAGAGGGTAAGCAGGAACCCTCCGGTACTATCAATACTTATCACTTTATGGGTAAACTTTGGGTTGGTCAGTTTATTAAATCAAAACCAATCGAACTTATGACCTGGATTTATTACTAATAACTTCAATGTGACAAATATAATTATATGGATATATAGAGACTATTACAACTAAATCAAATGGTTACTAACAATAACCGTCGTGACTGAATAAACAAGAAGAATAGTTTAATTGAATCTCAAAAAAAACTCCTTTACAACCTTTTACCACATTAATACTCTACTCAGCGGGAATCATTCAGTACCAGTCCAACCTAAACAGTTGTAATTATCTAGATCTAAGACTTACAACCCTTGTTGTTCAACCTTTCCCTAACACTCACTACTTTCAATTCACCGGACAAGTCGGTGCCAATGATATCAGAACGAACTTATTTATTCAACGATGATAACACATCGGAGTCCCGGGCTGTCCTCTGAACTGAACTACTTAACTACATAATTTAATTACAACATCACACCCTAATCACCAAATTTAATATTTTTGAGAAAGAAATGAATTGACTTCGGCTTTAATAATACGCGACTTGAGTATGGACCGGCCCGAACTGCCTTCTTCCCCCTTGAAGAAAGAGTTTTATCAAAACAGCACAGCCTCTATACCCCCTTACTTCTCCACCCGATTTTACATTTATTCCCAGCTCCCTGCTGATGTCACATTTTTTTATTGATAACACTTTCGTGCGAGTATGGAGTATCGGTTCTTATCTTCGGTGGCAAAGGGCTTTCATTGTTTCAATCCAGACTAATATTACCGCCAATAAGATTATAGCAACATACAACAGACTACCTTAACAATGAGAAGCTACGATTTCCCTAATTCCTATTTATTACACTCTTCACACTCAAAAATTACTAAAAGTGAGGAAAGTAAATGATGAATAAAATATTCCCGTTGAAAGGTAACATATAAATTACTTATAGTCCAGTCAACGATGCGCTAAGATGTCTCTTAAGTGAGTACTGCAAAATGAATTTCGTGCAATGGGTTAGAAATGAAGTCAATAGAAAAGGTAAAAATAATTAAATGCGTAGAATTGTAGAATTTGGGTAAGAATGAAATTGAAAAATAATAACACTCACTTTTTTTCGGCCATAATTATGAATTATACTCTTCACACTCAAAAATTACTAAAAGTGAGGGGGAATGTGAAAGATACGAGAAGAAATCTGAAAAAATTCTATCTAAGCTATCTTCATAATTCATAAAATTTAATTCTATATCTCTTAAGTTACCCACACGAAATTGTGGTCAATTAGGCAAAAAAACTTTAAACTTGTTTATACTTAACTAGAACATTTCTCAGTTCTATTGAAATATATAAGAAGCGGGATGCTGTCATTGAATAAGAACTGTCAGATTAATTACCAACCATAGTAATATTCTAACCTACACTCCTTACTTCAAAACGACTAAACTTCAGATGAGTATGCGTGAATAGTTGATCTATAACGGAACATCGAATCGCATCGTGTTCATCAGTGATCTACTGTACCCTATCAGAGCTTTATATTTGCAAAAATACAAAAAATCTGAGCGGACCAGAGTGGTGTAATTGGTAAACACCCTGGACTAGACATCCAGTAATGTGGGCTCGAATCCCGCCTATGGTTCAATCTTTGACGTTTATTCATCTGTATAATCCTATGTTAAATTATCTAAGTTATCTTCATAATTCACAAAATTTAATTTGATTTCTCTTAAGTTACCTACACGAAATTGTGGCCAATTAGGCAAAGAAACTCTAAACTTGTTTATATACATTATTTTATATTTTTGCTTTGCTTTAAGACGGACTCGTAGATATTACTCTGGACCACCGAACGACCGGAGGCATCAGATCACCCATTTATTTTACGTGGATGATTTGAAACTGTATGCCTCTGGGGAGCAGAACCTCTATCAAACTCTCAATGTGGTTCAGGAATATATACGAGCCGTAGGCATGGAGTTGGGATTGGACAAATGCGCAGTGTTTCATTTGAGGAGAGGACGATCTCCGGAAGTGTACGAGAATAAGCATCTTTAAACACCTTGATGCTGGAGAGACCTATCGATACCTGGGAATTGAACAGCGTCCTAATTATGACGATTTCCAGGTAAAGGTGGCTCTCCGTGGCAAATACAGAAACCTTGTTCGAAAGATTTGGTCTTCCGAACTTTCGAGTGGGAACAAGGTGTCTGCAACAAATATGCTTGCCGTTCCAGTTCCGCTCCACTCTTTTGGAGTGGTGAAATAGAAGGTCGACGAGCTGCATAGACTCGACAAAGACACCCGGAAAATGATGCATCACAGTTTGCAACCTAGGTCGTCCGTTTCCCGCATTTATCTCCCACGTCATCGGGGAGGTAGGGGACTCCTCAGCCTGGAGGGTCTGCATCGAGTGGGGGCATTTATCGTTAAGACAGCACAAAAATCTGCGGAAGAGCTTGGTCTCGAATTTCAGATCAGTCGAGAAGACCGACTAGAGGGCAACCTCGAGTTCCTACCTTCTCGCCTGAAAGCCCAGATAAATGCCGCGGAGCAAGATCTTATGCTCAGGCGGCATTGTAACTACTCAAAATTGTAACTGCTCAAAACGTTGGGCGTCAATTTGCGACTACCCTAAACTCTCAAAATTCAACATTGTAAGGGTTACAATTTACTGTTACTAAAGGATAAACTAAGTTCTATTTTATCACTTCGTTGCCGACAACTACAGTGGAGATGGTCGTAGGTTATATTTTAGATGTTAAAAAAAATTAAGGCTTCAGAGTATTTTAACCAAACAATGAATTTGTATATACCTAGGGGATGCAAATACTCAAGTCCCCAGGTTAAATTATCCTGAAAGAGAGAAAATAAAAGACCTGTACCCAGAATGATTGAAATTTACTTTGAGATATTAATATTGAAATAATTGAGACAGAACTTATATTAATGAGGTATGAAGCGAATGAATAGCAAATATGGATGAAGTTAATTACTTTTAAATCAATAACACAATGAACAGTTGAATTTACACAATATACGATTCTCAATGATTATTAACAAATGTTACATAAAATCAAAATCGATAACCTGACTTGAGAGCTGGATGTTGTACTTGCTTGATTATGTCTAATTAATCTACTTCCTGTAGGGGTCCCTGCCACAATTGCAATATCGTTTCCACGATTGTACTTCACAAATAAATCAGCGACTCCTAAGTATCTTCCACAGTAGATCCAAGCCAACCCTCAACACACTTCTTGTTGAATTTTCCACAACGTACACAAAAAAGGAAAAAAAAGAAGGACAAGTAGAACTAGAAGTAGAACCCTTTAACACGATAAGGTTTTACTTCAACTAAGACAACTGTTACTTCCGTCCACAGCCAATCAAGTCGAAAACTAAGTATAGATCTCCGAAGGTATATCAACTACCCTATTAATCACCATGATTCCAATCCAAATCGGTAATTGATGTTTTTGTTTTCAACGGGAGAAATATTCCCATAATTTGGTTCCAAACACGCTCGGTATCACCTCCCTGTTGAATAACCTAGAAATCGACTTTTCACTCGAACGAATTTCACAGAAGTAACCCCATTTTGTCACCTTCCCGGTGCTCTCGTTGTCTCACAGAACACTCTCGAAATAGAAGCGGTAACTAACACCGAACAACCATGACCCTTGGTCTATCGCCGCAATGTGATGGGTGTGCAGGTCCATGATGTCAGCTGCAGGGCCTGTCGAAAGGCGCCTGAGACGCTTTTCCACCTTCTGTCAGCATGTCCGGCAAAAGCGGCCTCGGCGTACACCCATCGCCATAATGCGGCCCTATAGGTGCAGTATTACCATCTAAGGCACTCGTACGGAATAGACCAAGAGCCGGTGTTGCCCAACATGCCAGGAGATATTGAGTCCGTTGTCGGAAACGAAAAATGCCAGATCTTCTGGAATTACCCGTTTCCGACCATCAGGTTCATACAAGCAAATAGGCCTGACATTGTCCTCCTCGATAAACTAATCAAGACTATGTAAGTCATCGAATTCTCCGCTCCGGCAGAGAAGAACATGGTCTTGAAAGAGGAGCAAAATGGACAAAATATCAAGATTTTCTGTTCGAGCTCCGCGTGCTATACACAGGCCACAAGGTCGTATTAGTGGTTCTGATCATCGGTGTTTTGGGCGAACTTCGGTCTTCGCTGCGTTCAAACTTGAAGATCATTCCGGCCTGTAAGAACTCGGCGCAGATCTTGATAGACCGGATAGACCGGATGCAAATTCTGGGTTCAATTAGAATACTTAGGGCACACGATTTAGGAACCTGAAGCTACTTACTGACCGGGGGGAGGAGTAGCTTCGGTTAACCGCCTTTTAGGTTTTTCTGGCGCGACTGCTGCGATGTCGTCGAAGCTCGCAGCAGCCCCTTAATGAAATGCGTCTGCAGCCGACTTGTGTTTTAAGATCCAATTAAAACTGCAGAAAACATTGGATCGGTTGTTTGTGAAAGAGTAATGTATGGCTAATTACAATTTGAAATAGATTGAATTTGATTAAATACAAGACATTTTAAGATTGTACAATTATAAATATCTATGAATTATTGTATGAATTAGTTATTCTATGATAAGCATTTCAGATCTATCATAATCAACTATTCAAGTTTAAGATAATTCTATGGAATTTAACCTCAAAATTGTTACTCCATAGTGTCATAGTTGAATAATACTTCATCTTTTTTAGGTTGAGTTTTAAATAGACAAATGGAAAGTGGCACTTCAAATTAATAAAATGTTGTTAAGTTTGAATTAGATTATTGTAAAGTTTCGAAAGATTGCAATCTATTTTGTCATTTACACAATTGTTCTTTTTAATTTGAATATATTCTAATATCAAACGTTTGTTGTCGTTTGTTTCAATATTTAAAATTTTTGTATTGTTGTAGTCGAAAGTATGGTTAGTGTCTTTCACATGTTTATTGAGCGCAGTTGAATTTTTGGTATATTTGTGGCCATTTAATCTTTTTTCGAGGTATTGTGAAGATTGGCCAATATATTAATGAAATGCGTCTGCAGCCGACTTGTGTTTTAAGATCCAATTAAAACTTTCGACTACAACAATACAAAAATTTTAAATATTGAAACAAACGACAACAAACGTTTGATATTAGAATCTATTCAAATTAAAAAGAACAATTGTGTAAATGACAAAATAGATTCCAATCTTTCGAAACTGTACAATAATCTAATTCAAACTTAACAAAATTTTATTAATTTGAAGTGTCACTTTCCATTTGTCTATTTAAAATTCAACCTAAAACAGATGAAGTATTATTTAACTATGACACTATAGAGTAACAATTTTGAGGTTAAATTCCATAGAATTATCTTAAACTTGAATAGTTATGATAGATCTGAAATGCTTATCATAGAATAACTAATTCATACAATAACTCATAGATATTTATAATTGTACAATATTGGAATGTCTTGTATTTAATCAAATTCAATCTATTTCAAATTGTAGTTAGCCATACATTACTCTTTCACACACAACCGATCCAATGTTTTCTGCAGTTTTAATTGGATCTTAAAACACAAGTCGGCTGCAGACGCATTTCATTAATCGAAATCATCTATTCTTTTCTAAATTACATGGAAACACTATTTCAATTAACAATTTTGATAAAGGCAATAAACATTGTCGAAACGTCAAAGCAGAATTTTTATTTCATTATCAGTATATATACGAACCAATATACCAAGAAAACATACAAATATATATATATATATATATATATATATATACATGTTTTCTCGTCAAGGTGAGATCCGTATATTTTGTGGGCAACCCGAGATCCACTATATGGAAACAATTTTTTAGATCTATTTCATCGGGGCAATGCAAATAGATACATGCTTCGCAGGAATTACGAGAGAGGGGAAACAATTTCTCAATTTGAAATATACATATATATACGTACCAGGTAGAGTTCCGTTACAGATACATTCAAGACGAGATCCAAAGTTGTATATTAAGAAATTTTTGGTATAGGTGAGATCCGGCGGTGTTGCCGGTCCAACTCATACGTTATTCATTTGTACGTCTAGCAATATCTCTGTACATACAAAGCTTTATGAATCACTACCAATTTTTGATTACTAGAGTAACTATATGAGTACAAACCTCTTCCAATGTGGTAAAAATATACTAACTATAAGTATAATAATAAATATAAACACCTTAAAAACTTCCCTGTTCATAAAGGGTAATAATATTTATGCCAATAATATTACTATATGCTCGCAATATTCAAATATTTCGTTACCCTATCTATTGAAGTTCATCTCGGAATGTCTTATTTTTTTATTTGTTGTTCATTATTTCTTATCAACAAAACTTGCAACACTTGCAACTCACACGTGTTATAATACTTCTGACAATGTTGATATGCAACGGGACATGTTGAGTATATCAAAGTTTAATAAGTGTAATCTCGATTTTAGTTCTGTTGAAATCATTTCCTGAATTATAATTTTGATTTCCAAGAGTTCATTTCAATTACAAAATAAAAGCAAATGTTCTTCATAAGGGTGATCTCCAGAAATACTATTGTTATTGAAATATAAATTGAATTATAAGTATTGAAATCCACCTAGATATTAGCAAAAATCAATAAATCTGTGAGAGATTTTGATAAAATTTATTCGGAAGCATCACAAATATGACCTAATATAATTAACTGATGAATACGAATAAAAATCGATCGGGCTCTCGCGCGCTAAAGACGGGTGTCGCACCGTATCGTTTGACTTTATTAGCATCCACGCTTTCCGCGATATTATTGCTGAATTGAAGTTATGTTATTGCAGACATAATATTACTGGTTATTGTAGTGAATAGTTACCAAATAGTTGAAATGTTGCGGGGACAAAAGATAGTAGAACTACTAAAAAAGACTGTTTTCATGCTAATCGAATTCAATTTCATTGAAAATCTGCTACATATCCAAAAATTTTGAAATAGAAGCTCTTATACCCAATGACTCATGTAATAATTTTCATACCCAGTGATATTTACTACATGCTCTCAGTATGGAAATGTTCATTCCCACCTACAAGTATTGTAGTTCATCTGGAAATGTCTTATTTACTTGTGGTTTGTTTTATCCATTACTTGTTATTATAATACAAATCACTCACATATTCTGATTATTAACACTCAGTTCAGTGAATTGTCACCTCTACTTAAAGTTTTTGGAGAGCTGGATCGGAACTAGGAAATTTATTTAATCAAATGAAAATTTCCTAATGCACATGAAGAGCCAATCTGCAAAATCATTGCAAACCAATATTTCACTTCTACAAATCTCAAGGTTTCCAAGCTTATACATATTTAATATACTAATTTCAATAAAGAAAAGCGTTAACATGTACAAGAAAATCAATGATTACATTCTCATGATAGTAGATCTGATGAAGAATACATTTCTCTCCAGACTTTCAGTAGCAAAAACACTCATTTATGAAGGTTCAAAACTCATTTCACTGAGCACGTCATCAATTAAAATGTCTACGTCGCAACAATGAACGAAACTCGAATAATTCCAATAGTAACACATTATAATGTGTCACTGTCAAGCTCGAAACCTGCCGAATTCCTTCCTACCTACGACTTCATTTTTTAATCGATCTACGAAGTTGTGGACCTCATGCCTATAACCTCCAAATCTTGAAGAAAAATATCAATGCCTATCTCATCTTCCTACTCCCGCTGCTGGCTGACACGATGTTCTCCGAACATCATAGGATCCCTCTCTTGTAGTCAAAGTATAAAAAAAATTTTTAATTGTTTTCAAATTTCGCACTAAGGAAATGAACTGCCGGTTTATTTGTTATACAACTAACCCCTGTTACGTTGTGTCTTGGTGTCTACCTTACTATAATTATACCGAATTCCACACGCCTACCATTTTATGTCAGTAGTGCTTACACTTCCTAGAGACACATTAACAATTCCCAGGGTATTCAGTCCCTTCTTCGTAGATCGTTTCTCGATTTTTCCTGCATAATGTAATTCTACTACATATGTTACATATTGATATATAATATTGGTGCGCCTACCTACAATTTATCAAAATTTTGATCAAAATCTTTCAATAATATAAAAGGGAAAAATGAATTTCATGTGAATGACTCATGGAAATAAAATGAGTTTGGAAAAAATCAATCCGAACCCGTGAATCATCATCTATTTTCCTTGGATGTTGTATCTTCATTTACAAATGTACCAATCGTTTTGGCATTGAGTAGCATCAAAAAACGTTGAGCAGAAACTGAAAACCACACACCTCTAGATCAATCGGAATTTATGAATGCATCACAGTTTTGCTTAGAATGCACTTATTTTCAATATGGCGAGCAATATTTTGGACAAATATTCGGTATAGCAATGAGACCCTATTTCAACTACTATTGCTAACCTTGTTATGGAATGCCTAGAGGAATCTGTTATGAATTCATTAGATTTTCAACCAGTATTCTTTGAACGGTATGTAGATGATTGCCTTATGTGTGTTTCCAGTGATAAAATTCAGTACGTGAATAATAAATTTAACAATTTCCACTGTAAACTTCAATTTACTTGTGAAATAGAAGTGAACCAAAACATACATTTCCTAAATATGAACATTAGGCATGATGAAGATGAAAAATAAAAAATTTCGTGATTTACTAAAGAAGTTTGATCTCAACGTTATCTTCACTTCAATTCCGTTGCACCAACATGTTATAAGATCACGCGGTCAAATTGTCCCACGCAAAGGACCGTCCCAAAAATTTAAAATTGTTCGTTGTACACTGGAAATGAATGGCTACCTAGAAAGATTTTTCAATCCTATCATTAAAGGAAGAATAAACAAAATGTATAATGAATCGTCATTTATAAATAACATGAAACGTAATACAGACAATTGACCTCAGAGAAAATTAGGAAATATTTGAAAAAGTATGATATAAATATCGCGCATGAGCCTACTAGCTGTGTTTAAAATATTTCTCAAATCTGAAACCTATAATACCTAAAGATAAACAAACCCACACAGTGTACAAATTCAATTGTTTAGTTTGCGATGGGACTTATACTGGAATCTCTGAACAATATTTACAAAAAAGAATGTATGCCCATAAGTATAGCACAAGAAACAAAAACTTAGAAAATTCCACCGCCCTTGCTAAACACTGCTTTGATTATAACCATCTATTCAATTATTATTAGCATTATAAAAATGTGAATATTTCAACTAAGGAAACCGATTATAATAAAAGATCTATTCTGGAGATTCACATAAGACGTGACTCTAAATCTGTAAATCATAGGACAGATATTCAGACACTAAGTCAGATGTATACTAACTTAATTAATTGAAACTCTTGCAAATTCCTACATGCGTCTTTATAATGTTAAAAGTATATTTTAGGTAGAATGTCAAAAGTATCTTTCCAATAACTGACAAACCTTTTCCTATTAGCTCGTAAATCTTAACATCAGTATTGAAAGTGGATACTTGAACCAAATGTTCTCGTTTGTAGTCGTTCATAGACTTTGTTGACGTGAGCTTGCATTTTTTGAGAGTACTGCCCAACAGTGAATTTTTGATATTCATACTTATAACATTCATGTGTTACAATGTCGATTGTTCATATTTCTGTTCGTTTCGGCGATGTGGGAATTCTAATTGGAATTGGTGCTATAAAGACGCTTTGTGTTAATACAATTAGTTTTAAGTAATTTGGTTATAGACATAATAAGTCTTCTGATGATGGTCGTGAGACCAAAATGTACGGAAAGACGAGAAAATATAGAGCATAAGTGTTAATGTGAACTATATCGCGACAATTTATATATAATCTTGAAATAATCGAAATATTTGCTGAATCGTTGCTCCTGATGTACAAAATGTTATGATATAACATTTCACGGTCATGAACGTGATGTATAAATTCTTCCTTGGATCAGCAAAATTCCGTGGTGTAGGTCGACGTTGACATTGATTCTTCCAGTTAAACATTACTGGAACGTTGCCTTATATTCATTTTGAAATTGATATTTGAAATTTTGGTTATTTGAGTTCACAGAATTTTGAGCCTCAAATTTAACATTTGTTTTCACAATCTACCTAGACTGTTCAACAACTCTATTTCCTTGTTATTTGTTGATCTTTATTGAAGGCAACATATAATCTGCTGTCTTGAGGATAGTATTTTCATGAAACATTTCAGAATTTAAATTTATACAACATAAAATTATCGAAGCATTTATATAATTGAAACTAAAATTAACCTGTGCGCCTTCACACTTCTCATACAGATAGATATAAGTACCTGTTCGAAGTTCTTCAGTTGGTTTCACTGCTGTGCCATGGATGGCATCGTCATAATCCCCCTGATGTCTCTTTTTAATCTCTCATGATGGTTTTTCCATCACCATTCCCGTTAGTTCTTTGTTCCCTGCCTTAGTAATTCGCATGATGATAAATAAATGAAATTGGTACTCACTGGTTACCAATATTGACTGTGCGTCAGCTGAATATGGTTTGATCATGTAGTGAAGTAAGAGATACTTGGCTTAGAGTTTGTTTCATGAGACAAGTACTGGCATTTTGTGCTCCGTAGAGAGCATCGTCTTAATTTACTATGGGTACTGAAGCGATCTGAGTCAATTACCCAGTGAATTCTGAATGCGAATTATTCACAATTATTCCTTCATATTCACAATTATTAAATATTAAATGCTCTCTTACCACTTACATGTACAGTTTAATCGAAACGAAAATGTGCACATATTCAATATACAGCTTATATCGCTTGTTAAATAAATTTATTTATCAAATTAATGGAATTTAAATGCCGTAATGAAAAATTTTATTCAATGATATTTCGTTTGTTTTTGTATCCAGTAATCATGTTTTAACGTGTGTCTGTTGCCCCGTATATTGGGCTGGTTGACTGTTCTCCTGGGTGGTTGAAGGGCTGGTTTCCAAGCAGTTGGTAATCTCTGTGTATCATCTCTTTTATTGAGATATGAAGGTCGTTTCTCGATTTCGATAGCTTCTCTTATGATGCGTTTTCTTTTGTGCTCCAGGCTGGCTAGGACCCGAGTGTTGTCAAAATCGATTTCATGTGAAGTTTTCTCACATGTTTGGCAAGTGATGATGTTGTTTCTTGCTTTGCGACTGCATTGCGGTGTTCTCCGATGAAGTGGCTTGCGTTCTTCACGTAAGATTCGGCTTCTTCGGCATAGGAGTAGGTATGGCGTCACTTGGGCGAGACTCTGCTTAGCCTCCGACCACTTCCGGTGAGCAGACGGCTAGACCTTTGGCAGAGTATTCGCGCATGCGTGGTGGACACCCCTGTTGGGTAGAAGGTTAAGGTATCTAACCTATGGCCCCAGTGTGATAGGGTGAGCGAGAGGTAATTAGTCTAAGGGTATAGTCTAAGGGGTAGAGCACCTGTAGGACTAGTGGTATATAAACATACACGAGAACAAAAGGTTTCACGAAATAAACTACATTCTTTTAAAATAATCCAACTTAGCGCTATTGCGGTTAAACGGATGAACATATCACTGTTTGAAACACATCGCTAACAAGATTACATCGCCCGACGCGCGCTAGAATATTTATATGATAATGTTAATATTGACCAGGCTCGGACCGGCCCCCAGGCATCTGTTTCTCCACACTTCAAAAATTCCACGATTGTAGATATATGCTAGGCATTATGTCGATAGAACAACATAATATTAATCATTCTATGCTTCCTCGGAAACCAGGCGAACGAATATCTAGAGCACAAAGCAACCTATACACTCATGTGATCGAGGTTAGCGATCAGCAAGCGCGACGAAAGCGTGACGAAAACGACTCGAAAAACGACATGAAAAACGATTAAAACGACTCCTAAAAACGATTAAAACGACATGGAAAACGATTAAAACGACATGAAAAACGATTAAAACGACATGAAAAACGATTAAAACGACATGAAAAACGATTAAAACGACTCGAAAAACGATTAAAACGACATGAAAAACGATTAAAACGACTCGAAAAACGATTAAAACGACATGAAAAACGATTAAAACGACATGAAAAACGATTAGAACGACTCGAAAAACGATTAAAACGACTCGAAAAACGATTAAAACGACATGAAAAACGATTAAAACGACATGAAAAAACGATTAAAACGACTCGAAAGCGTGACCAAAACGACTCGAAAGCGTGTGGGTCGTACAAGGCGTGGCAGCCCAACGAAATTCCACGAGTTAGTGTTTGTAACATATAGTTAGAACTCACATAATATTATATCATGGGATATAACCTGAATAGATAGATCACCTTATTGCAACTACCATGATTTACAAAATTTTAGACTTATACCTAAGCATATTTAACATTTAGTTATTGAAATAATAATTATTGTAAGTATGATTTCACATTATTAGAATCTAATGGGATAGTTTGAACCAGCCATCAGTTAGAAAAGAAAATACACATAGAAAATATACAATTTTCCAGTATACTCTCTCACAGAGGTGAGTTACTTGTTTGTGAGACACCATTGAATATAATCACATTTAACACCTGTTGTAAACAGCTTATATGGTTAGTGTGTGTTTCATTTTACATATAGCTGTAATATTATTGATATCTATTCACATGTAGCTATTATTATTGATATCTATTTACATATAGTTACAATATACCCATTTCATCCAATGGACACGATCTACGAATGTAGATATATAAGAGTTTCAAGTAGGGAAGGCATTATGTTATATATATAAGAGTTTCAGATAGGTAAGGCATTATGTGTAAAGTTGTCGATAGAGCAACATGTTATTATTTATTCTATGCTTCGTCGGAGCCTTTTACACAGCCTCATATAAACATATTTTTCTACAAACGCTTAACAAAGTAGCCTTTGACGCTTTCAGATTTCAACGCAAAGTTGACGTTTTCCGTGAAATGTCATTTTGTGACAGCATTTACGCTCTGAAGCGGAAATATTTCGAAAACGCTCGCTTCTCCAACTTATTTCTGCATGATGATTGATGATAGTGACAGTGAATTATCAAACACTCCTCCTGATGTAGCAGAAAGTGCAAAAATTGTTACTTTGAATCTCCTACCAGAGAAATCAAGGAAGAAATATGAATTACAATACGCTAAATTCATGACGTGGTGCCAGTCGAAGAAGGTGAATAAGTATTCAGAAAACGTATTACTGGCTTATTTTGGAGAAAAATCATTGATTTGTAAGTCATCAACTCTTTGGTCTACGTATTCGATGATACGGACATGCTTGAATGTTAAAAATAACATCGAAATCAATAAGTAGCCTAAACTTATCGCATTTCTGAAGAAACAGTCTGTTGGATATAAAGCGAAAAAATCCAAAACATTCACCACTGAAGAACAAATTTTTACAAGAAGCGCCCGATGAAGAATATCTACTAAAAAAGGTAAATTTTAATATTTCATGCTCTTAGTAGTTTGAGAAGCGGTTAGTATTTTTTTGAATTTAGTGCAATTTGGTTAGCATAGACATTTGGAATAGCTATTAATTGCAGTTTTTTTTATAGGTTATTCTAATTATGGGTATTGCTGGTGCCTGCAGGCGCGATGAGTTGGTCAAAATGGAGATTGGTGACGTAGAAGATAAGGATTCTATATTAATAGTCCGAATTCCCGATTCAAAAACGAGAATAAGCCGTGTTTTTACGATTGTTGGTCATAATGAAGAGAATTCAGTTAATTATCTTTCAATTTGTAAAAAATATATTGCACTCAGAAAACATTGTCTGAATAACAATACTGTCCAACGTCTATTTTTACGTTATGAAAAAGGTAGATGTATGAAACAAGTTGTGGGTATGAATACAATCGGCAAGACTTCCAGTGACATTGCTGAATATTTGAAATTGCCCGAGCATAATTTATATACTGGACACTGTCTCCGACGAACCTCTGCTACTTTATTGGTGAATGGTGGAGGTGACCTAATACAACTGAAAAAACATGGTGGATGGAAAAGTAACAATGTAGCAGAAGGCTACATAGATGATTCAATCAACAATAAGATTGAAACTACCAAGAGAATATTCTCAAGACCATCTACATCTCGTTCTGTAGATTTCCAATATTCGGGGGAATTAATGTTAGATAAATCTACTGATCGTCCATCAGGTTCAGGAATAATAATTAAAGAGTGTCACAATTGTACATTCAATTTTAGTAAAGTCAATGATAAATTAAATCAACATTAATCAGGAATTTATAAACTGTACTTGATGTACTTTTGTTGAATAAAGCATCTGGTGTTTTTTCTTTTTTTTTTTCTGAAAACTGCGTTTGTAGTAGAAATCTTGTGTGTATTTCGAGCACAAAGTGTCATTGTCGCTCTCCAAAGATTACCGCGCTCCGCTTTGCGTCGCGCGGTAACTCTCTTTGTCGAGCGACAATATATCACTTTGCGCTCCTAATACACAAATAGCTATTGTGTAGGCTGACAGACTCTGTCAAGCAAATAGTTGAAAGGTTTCAGTGGGGAAATAAACTGCATTAAAATAATGTACCTTATCGCTCTATACCGTTGCAATAAATGGTGTACAAAGCCTGTATGGAAAACCGACAACGGCCAATATGCCTCAAAATACACTGCAACCAAAACTGCTACTCTTCCAGATATATGTAATATAAAGACACCTTCAGAAGTGTGAGGTTTCAGCCTGTATGTTTGTGAACATTATGAAAAATATTACGCTGCAGAAATTGTTATCGAAAACGGTTGTACGAAACAAATAAATCATTATACCTTATCTCACTTTATGGGAGCTTGCGTTAATTGTGTTTAGTTGACAAATTGTGGTTGCAATAAAACGGCTGTCTGATATATACGAACAGATTCCGTTCATCATAAATTAACAAAACGATGGTTTTTACACAGCCGTGTGAGGAAACTAAAAACTGAAGACTTCATTTCTCAGGATCCAGCCTACCATAAGCGTGTGTGTGTGCTCGAAGGTAAGCATTCTTTCGATATTCTCAGCTTATTGATATAATAAATGTTTCTAAAAGAATCTGGTTCTATGGAAATAGAAATATTTTTTGGATTCTCAGTACGGTGAAATATGAGTCAAGACTTGTTCCAACCTTTTTGACATTCTGAAATATGTACAAATAGGCTCTTTCAGAGCTGAAATGAAGTGTGAACCGAACATTTGCCATATAAAAATATAACACGACTACAGTTTAATAACTTTTTTAAAAAAAGGAACCGAATATTATTCTGAATTTTTATTTGAACATGTTTAAAAGATGATGAACATCGATACATAATTATCTATTCATATGTAAAATTATTCAGCATATGTTTTTGGGTTTTAAACGAACTAATTTCCAACTAGTTACAGTTATTCAATTTCCTATTTGAACACAATTTCTTATATATATATATATATTTTTTCTTTTATAAGTTATTCGTTGAACGTATATTTGCTGAGATCGGTAGTGTAAATCCTGTATAAAAATATAATTTTAGAAATATTTAGGCCAAAAATGTAAAGAAAGCTTCACTATATGTTTTTGGTTTTTAGTGAACAAATTTCCAACGAGTTACAGTTATTCAATTCGCAATTTCCTATTTGAACACAATTTCTCATATACATGTTTTTTTCTATAAGTTATTCGTTGAACGCATATTTGCTGAGATCAATAGTGTGTGTTCTGTTTTAAAATATAATTTTAGAAATTATTTAACCATCTAGAAAGCTGAAATAAATTGCTGGTGATATAGATATTTAGGCCAAAAATGTGAAGAAAGCTTCGCTATATGTTTTGGTTTTTAGTGAACGAATTTCCAACGAGTTACAGTTATTCGAATCGCAATTTCCTATTTGAACACAATTTCTCATATATATATTTTCTTCTACAAGTTATTTGTTGAACGTATATTTGCTGAGATCAGTAGTGTGTGTCCTGTTTCAAAATATAATTTTAGAAATTATTTAATCATCTAGAATACCGGAATAAATTGCTGGTGATAGAAATATTAAGGCCAAAAATGTAAAGAAAGCTTCACTATATGTTTTTGGTTTCGAATGAACGAGTTTCCAACGAATTACTCACATCTATTCACAGTTGAATTAGTAATATAAAAGACCAAATGTGAAAACTTCAGCTAGGTATTAGTATTTTGTCATTCACAGGAAAAATGGTAATATAAAAGAGGCTCAATTAAATTATTCAAAATTTTCTTTTTGAACAGCGTTTCTTATAATTTTTCCTGAAATTATTCTGGTTCTATATGTTATTCGCTGAACACAATGTATATAGGTCCTTGTTCAACTACATAAATTTGATACTGAGATATAAGTTAAAAAAAAAGCTTCACTGTATGTATTTTGTTAAATTAGTAATATAAAAGTGGTTAAGAGTCCAAATTTCATGCCTTTACAATTATTCATGGTTGAATAAAAATTAGTAATATGAAGAGTGAGGGTTTCATCTACAAGTATTTTGTAATATAAAAGAGGCCGGATTTCATAAATGTGAAAACTTCATCCGTAGATGAATTAGTAATATAAAACAGATGTGAAGACTTCATCTACAAGTATTTTGACAGGATAATATAAAAAAAATAAATTATCAGAAATTTCCTGCTTGAACACCGTTTCCCCGTAATCATTCAGAATCTATTTCGTTGAACATAATATATCCTGAGATTAGTACCTGTAGTGTGTCCTGTTTTTAAATTATTCAAGCATATAATTTTGAAGTTTAATTATTTATATCGTCTTACATAGGCTGCTCCAAGGGGTCCCGAGACTACAACATCCCGAGAGGGATAGTCAAACACCTCGGGTCAGTATTTTTTTTCCCCTGTTGAATTATTCTGAAAACGTAATTTTATAGGATTATCATTTTATAATCAATGTTTGACATATATACATTGTTTTCCACACCACAGGCAAAAATGATGATTCAAGACATACCTAAACAACAAGCTCAAAATAAATGAAAAACGTTTCAGTGTATGTAATATCTTCCTGACTTGAATTTATGAGCAATCTTTCTGAATCACTATTTCTGACTTGAATTTATAAGCATTCGACTGATTCTCATTATTTTACTTATTTACCATTATTCCATAATTAGCTAATTCAATTAATCGGATTATGAAATAAAGAATGATTCTAGTAAGCTATTTTTTTTATTTGTAATATACAATTATCATTCACAATTAAATAAACACACATTGAGGATATATTAAGGGTATCTAAACATTACACTACCATGTTTATCTCCATGATTGATACACCCACATTTTGTAAGCAATTTTTCTGAATCACTATTTGAGCAGAATGCTGAAAATTGATTCATCTTCTTAGTATGCATTACCAATTTTGTTGCTAATCCTTTTTTACGGTACTCCTTCAAGGTATAAATAAAATTCATCGTCTTCGGATTGGTATGTTTACCTAGAGGATCATAATCCATACTTGACATTAGCACGAAAGAGGCTGGTTTATCATCTATGTATAATACATAACATGATACCCTCTGATCCTGACACCACATCTCAATAATGATGTGTGTAATCATATTCTCTTCAAGATGAAACTGCCGAATTTTTGTAATAGCTTTCTCTCCATATAAAAATGTTATCTTCTCCATGAGACTCTCAAAACGGAATGTTATAAGGAAATTAAATTACGTACTTCTGTGTCGGAAACACTATTGAGATTGTGAGTATTATTACACGTTGGTATATTACTCGATCAATGACCGAATATAGAACTTTTTTAAAATTTGATTATATCGACCCATTATATATATTGAAATTCATATTATATTCATCAAGCTCTTTCATTTGATAATCATGAAGCTATAGTTGCAACAAAATTTACAGTTTTCTCCTGTTTATATCCGCGAAATTGAATTTTTCCCAATATAAATCATAAAATTCATACTCTACTTATTAAAACCTTTCAGTTGACCCCCATAACGCTATACTTCAAAAAATAAAAAACCCTTATCGCGGACTTATTCAGAATAAACCTCTTATTAGCATTGAAACAGTTACAAAATTATTCAATTCACATTCATAAAATAACAAGTAAAAAAATAAGTGTTAAGCAAAATTTTTTTTAAATGTAAAGGTGGTTCTTTCATAGCCATTAGGCGACAGTTCCCCTTAATGCTGCTAAAGCAAATGGAAAACACTGTATATACCTAACCTCTGATGGTAACAACCCATTTTGTAAGTGGGGATTACAGATACCGAAGTTGATACTCTCTCTCCCCAAAAGGAGATACCTGTCGTGTTTCCATTTGGGAAAAGTCGACCACCCTTTAGACCTCAGGATGGAGGATGAAGCAAAACAAAACAAAAAAAAAATGGGGGTGTAAGGCAGAATTTTTTGAATGCAAAGTCACAAGGTGGTTCTTTCATAGCCATCAGGCAACAGTTCCCCTCAATGCTGCTAAAGCAAACGGAAAACACTGTATATACCTAACCTCTGATGGTAACAACCCATTTTGTAAGTGGGGATTACAGATATCGAAGTTGATACTCTCTCCCCAAAAGGAGATACCTGTCGTGTTTCCATTTGGGAAAAGTCGACCACCCTTTAGACCTCAGGATGGAGGATGAAGCAAAAGAAAAAATGAGGTAGAAAATATGTTAACTTACATTATTCTTATACTAAAGCACTGGCACTTGATTGAAAGTTTTCCACAAAATATATTTAACGCACTAAACACAGAATACAGTTTGGAATGATCCAAAGTACGACTTACTTGTTCCGAATCAAGCTGTTGAATAATTTGAATATGTTTAAGCACTAACAAAACACGTCTAGTTCCTCCTTTTATAGGAACTTCCTATCAGTTTCCGTCACGTACACCGTTCATGTACGATGTCACGTACATCGTTTATATCCTGTGTTGATGAATTTGTTGTTGTAACCACATGCCAAAAGAGCACAATGATTAAGTTTCGTTAGATCCATCATAAATCTGAAAAAATATGAATAAGAATTGAAGATTTTTAAAATTCGTAATACACACACCAGATTGAAACATTAGCTAATTTATAAAAGTTAATTAATTAATTTTATACTTGTTATTTTATGAATGTGAATTGAATAATTTTGTAACTGTCTCAATGCTAATAAGAGGTTTATTCTGAATAAGAGACAAAACAAGTATGTTTTTATGGCAGTGAATTAAATAATTGAATTAAACTTACATTTTCCGTTCAATAGAAGACAGCACACACAGGATATGTGAAAACGATGTGTTTCGTTTGAGCTGTAACAGATTACATAGGAAACGAGAATTGAATTCGTAGTCAACATAACTCTGTTTTAATTCGCTTACTAACAAGTCTAGACTTGTATATCATTTATTGTTATTTGTTTACCTAATGAATGAGTCCATTGTATTCAATTGTTCTAGTATAAACTGAATGTGATGACGCAGGTGCATGTAAAATGAACTAGACTTGTATATCACTCATTGTTATTTGTTTACCTAATGAATGAATCCATTGTATTCAATTATTCTCGTATAAACTGAATGTGATGACGCAGGTGCATGCAAAATGGATTGCTTCCACGTGTTCTCATATACTCAATATGGTTTCTGGTGTAATAACTTCATTCAATAGATAGTGATATAGCTATAGAATTAGTAATATTTTGAATTGGGGTCTCATAGATATCGTCCTTTGAGATTAACACAGGGCAAAATAATTTTGATTGACTGTCATCAACAACAATTTCTGAATATCAATTGTGATTCACTATGATCCATAAGGTTATGAATATTTACTTTTTTTTTTAACTACATGTATATTGCGTAATTCTTATTTCGATTCCAATGTAATCTGCTTCATTATATTGATTCCGATTCTTTGATACCACATATCGGAAAATATATATTTGTGAACAAAGAAACATTGTAGTTTCTCTCTTTCCGTTTTCAAATCTCTGCCAAAAATTTGATATAGTAGCTCAGCATAAAATTCCATTCACAGAGCAAAACATTTTTGATTGACTGTCATCACCAACAATTTCTAAATATCAATTGTGTGTTGGGAACTTCATTCAGAGAGATCTCTCTGACTTCATTATGGATCACATTTTATGCAATTCTCCGTAAATGTAATATCTATATAGTTCAAGCAATACATGCATATATTAATAACTGGAAAAAAAAATATGAGCGTATAGCAAATTAAATTTAAAGGTGGTTCATGCAACTCGATCTGAAATGTCGAACATAACCTACAAAATTGGAAAAAAGAGGTTTTTCTTAAATAATTAAAAAACTATAGCTCGGATCGGAAAAAGTTACTGGAGAAAGTTGTAGGTATCAAATAGATAATTATCGATATCTTTCTTTTCGAGTTATATTGAAAACCGTTAAAAATTGGGGTACGCTTCCATATGTATTGTTTCCTGTACATGGCAAGCTAAGATAGCACTTTTTTTCTTAATTTGAAATATTGGCTATTTTTCAAAATATATCGATTTTTCGAAAAAGACGCTCTCATAAATTGGCTAGATCTTCTCAGCAAATGGTCATTGAGTAACGATTTTGGGCTTATTTTCTTCATGAAGAGTTGTCCTATAACTTTATCGAAGAAACGTAGCGATTTTTTTAATTTTGAGGGTGAAAAAAATGACTTTGAAAAAAAATTTCCTCTATTTTGAACATGTTTTTTTTTTCAGATAAGCTTCACAATTTTAATTTTAGAAAAATGTCTTCAACGGAAATCAATTTGTAACATCTTTTCACGAATTACCTCCGGCTGCCGGAGTGTGAGGAAGCACTGCGCGCTCGCACTGAAAACTGATTTTGCGCGTTCAAAGTGGCTTGTGCTTGCAAAATCTTCAATGTTTCAGCTTCTGGATAACATACAAAAATCTTTTCGAACTTAATCTGGGGAAGCTCGATGAGATAAACACGAATATCGTATTTATTTCGGTCTTAGAATCTCGAATATATTTATTTTTTTACATTTCCAATTTGTTTTACTTTTTATGTCATTTAAATTACGATTTATTAACAAAACAGTATTTTTTTAACAATGTATGATTATATTTTTCTTAATGAACTTACACATTAGGTAATTCATTGATTAAAACCTCTTCTAAGTGACATTTCCCTGCATAATAACAAGCAGTTGTATGTACTTCATTGATAATAATCTCTCTCCCGTCGTTCAGGGTACACCTCTCTAGGAGAAATTTATTATTAGTTTTAACAATGTATGATTATATTTTTCTTAATGAACTTACACATTAGGTAATTCATTGATTAAAACCTCTTCTAAGTGACATTTCCCTGCATTATAACAAGCAGTTGTATGTACTTCATTGATAATAATCTCTCTCCCGTCGTTCAGGGTACACCTCTCTATTTCCCCATCGTTCATCGTTAATTTACTGTCAGCAAATTATAATTAAAAATCCTTAGAATGATGTAAAGAATAGAGAGGTGTACCCTGAACGACGGGAGAGAGATTATTATCAATGAAGTACATACAACTGCTTGTTATAATGCAGGGAATAACCCTTAGAAGAGGTTATAATCAATGAATTACCTAATGTGTAAGTTCATTAAGAAAAATATAATCATACATTGTTAAAACTAATAATAAATTTCTCCTAGAGAGGTGTACCCTGAACGACGGGAGAGAGATTATTATCAATGAAGTACATACAACTGCTTGTTATAATGCAGGGAAATGTCACTTAGAAGAGGTTTTAATCAATGAATTACCTAATGTGTAAGTTCATTAAGAAAAATATAATCATACATTGTTAAAACTAATAATAAATTTCTCCTAGAGAGGTGTACCCTGAACGACGGGAGAGAGATTATTATCAATGAAGTACATACAACTGCTTGTTATTATGCAGGGAAATGTCACTTAGAAGAGGTTTTAATCAATGAATTACCTTATGTGTAAGTTCATCAAGAAAAATGTAATCATACATTGTTAAAAAAATACTGTTTTGTTAATAAATCGTAATTTAAATGACATAAAAAGTAAAACAAATTGGAAATGTAAGAAATAAATATATTCGAGATTCTAAGACCGAAATAAATACGATATTCGTGTTTATCTCATCGAGCTTCGCCAGATTGAGTTCGAAAAGATTTTTATATGTTATCCAGAAGCTGAAACATTGAAGATTTTGCAAGCACAAGCCACTTTGAACGCGCAAAATCAGTTTTCAGTGCGAGCGCGCAGTGCTTCCTCACACTCCGGCAGCCGGAGGTAATTCGTGAAAAGATGTTACAAATTGATTTCCGTTAAAGACATTTTTCTAAAATTAAAATTGTGAAGCTTATCTGAAAAAAAAAACATGTTCAAAATAGAGGAAATTTTTTTTCAAAGTCATTTTTTTCACCCTCAAAATTAAAAAAATCGCTACGTTTCTTCGATAAAGTTATAGGACAACTCTTCATGAAGAAAATAAGCCCAAAATCGTTACTCAATGACCATTTGCTGAGAAGATCTAGCCAATTTATGAGAGCGTCTTTTTCAAAAAATCGATATATTTTGAAAAATAGCCAATATTTCAAATTAGGAAAAAAAGTGCTATCTTAGCTTGCCAGGAAACAATACATATGGAAGCGTACCCCAATTTTCAACGGTTTTCAATATAACTAGAAAAGAAAGATATCGATAATGATCTATTTGATACCTACAACTTTCTCCTTTAACTTTTTCCGATCCGAGCTATAGTTTTTTAATTATTTAAGAAAAACCTCTTTTTTCCAATTTTGTAGGTTATGTTCGACATTTCAGATCGAGTTGCATGAACCACCTTTAAATTTAATTTGCTATACGCTCATATTTTTTTTCCAGTTATTAATTTATGCATGTATTGCTTGAACTATATAGATATTACATTTACGGAGAATTGCATAAAATGTGATCCGTAATGAAGTCAGAGAGATCTCTCTGAATGAAGTTGCCAACACACAATTGATATTTAGAAATTGTTGGTGATGACAGTCAATCAAAAATGTTTTGCTCTGTGAATGGAATTTTATGCTGAGCTACTATATCAAATTTTTGGCAGAGATTTGAAAACGGAAAGAGAGAAACTACAATGTTTCTTTGTTCACAAATATATATTTTCCGATATGTGGTATCAAAGAATCGGAATCAATATAATGAAGCAGATTACATTGGAATCGAAATAAGAATTAGGCAATATACATGTAGTTAAAAAAAAAAAGTAAATATTCATAACCTTATGGATCATAGTGAATCACAATTGATATTCAGAAATTGTTGTTGATGACAGTCAATCAAAATTATTTTGCCCTGTGTTAATCTCAAAGGACGACATCTATGAGACCCCAATTCAAAATATTACCAATTCTATAGCTATATCACTATCTATTGAATGAAGTTATTACACCAGAAACCATATTGAGTATATGAGAACACGTGGAAGCAATCCATTTTGCATGCACCTGCGTCATCACATTCAGTTTATACGAGAATAATTGAATACAATGGATTCATTCATTAGGTAAACAAATAACAATGAGTGATATACAAGTCTAGTTCATTTTACTTGCACCTGCGTCATCACATTCAGTTTATACTAGAACAATTGAATACAATGAACTCATTCATTAGGTAAACAAATAACAATAAGTGATATACAAGTCTAGACTTGTTAGTAAGCGAATTAGAACTGAGAGTTATGTTGACTACGAATTCAATTCTCGTTTCCTCAGTAATCTGTTACAGCTCAAACGAAACACATCGTTTTCACATATCCTGTGTGTGCTGTCTTCTATTGAACGGAAAATGTAAGTTTAATTCAATTATTTAATTCACTGCCATAAAAACATACTTGTTTTGTCTCTTATTCAGAATAAACCTCTTATTAGCATTGAGACAGTTACAAAATTATTCAATTCACATTCATAAAATAACAAGTACAAAATTAATTAATTAACTTTTATAAATTAGCTAATGTTTCAATCTGGTGTGTGTATTACGAATTTTAAAAATCTTCAATTCTTATTCATATTGTTTCAGATTTATGATGAATCTAACGAAACTTAATCATTGTGCTCTTTTGGCATGTGGTTACAACAACAAATTCATCAACACAGGATATAAACGATGGACGTGACATCGTAGATGAACGGTGTACGTGACGGAAACTGATAGGAAGTTCCTATAAAAGGAGGAACTAGACGTGTTTTGTTAGTGCTTAAACATATTCAAATTATTCAACAGCTTGATTCGGAACAAGTAAGTCGTACTTTGGATCATTCCAACCTGTATTCTGTGTTTAGTGCGTTAAATATATTTTGTGGAAAACTTTCAATCAAGTGCCAGTGCTTTAGTATAAGAATAATGTAAGTTAACATATTTTCTACCTCATTTTTTCTTTTGCTCCATCCTCCATCCTGAGGTCTAAAGGGTGGTCGACTTTTCCCAAATGGAAACACGACAGGTATCTCCTTTTGGGGAGAGAGAGTATCAACTTCGGTATCTGTAATCCCCACTTACAAAATGGGTTGTTACCATCAGAGGTTAGGTATATACAGTGTTTTCCATAATGGGTTGTTACCATCAGAGGTTAGGTATATACAGTGTTTTCCATTTGCTTTAGCAGCATTAAGGGGAACTGTTGCCTGATGGCTATGAAAGAACCACCTTGTGACTTTGCATTCAAAAAATTCTGCCTTACACCCCCACTTTTTTTTTCTTTATTTAGCTTCATCCTCCATCCTGAGGTCTAAAAGGTGGTGAACTTTTCCCAAATGGAAACACGACAGGTATCTCCTTTTGGGGAGAGAGAGTATCAACTTCGGTATCTGTAATCCCCACTTACAAAATGGGTTGTTACCATCAGAGGTTAGGTATATACAGTGTTTTCCATTTGCTTTAGCAGCATTAAGGGGAACTGTCGCCTAATGGCTATGAAAGAACCACCTTTACATTGAAAAAAAATTCTGCTTAACACTTATTTTTTTACTTGTTATTTTATGAATGTGAATTGAATAATTTTGTAACTGTTCCAATGCTAATAAGAGGTTTATTCTGAATGAGTCCGCGATAAGGGTTTTTTATTTTTTGAAGTATAGCGTTATGGGGGTCAAATGAAAGGTTTTAATAAGTAGAGTATAAATTTCATGATTTATATTGGGAAAAATTCAATATCGCGGATATAAAAAGGAGAAAACTTTAAATTTTGTTGCAACTATAGCTTCATGATTATCAAATGAAAGAGCTTGATGAATATAATATGAATTTCAATATATATAATGGGTCGATATAAACAAATTTTAAAAAAGTTCTATATTCGGTCATTGATCGAGTAATATACCAACGTGTAATAATACTCACAATCTCAATAGTGTTTCCGACACAGAAGTACGTAATTTAATTTCCTTATAACATTCCGTTTTGAGAGTCTCATGGAGAAGATAACATTTTTATATGGAGAGAAAGCTATTACAAAAATTCGGCAGTTTCATCTTGAAGAGGATATGATTACACACATCATTATTGAGATGTGGTGTCAGGATCAGAGGGTATCATGTTATGTATTACACATAGATGATAAACCAGCCTCTTTCGTGCTAATGTCAAGTATGGATTATGATCCTCTAGGTAAACATACCAATCCGAAGACGATGAATTTTATTTATACCTTGAAGGAGTACCGTAAAAAAGGATTAGCAACAAAATTGGTAATGCATACTAAGAAGATGAATCAATTTTCAGCATTCTACTCAAATAGTGATTCAGAAAAATTGCTTACAAAATGTGGGTGTATCAATCATGGAGATAAACATGGTAGTGTAATGTTTAGATACCCTTAATATATCCTGAATGTGTGTTCATTAATTATGAATGATAATTGTATATTACAAATAAAAAAAATAGCTTACTAGAATCATTCTTTATTTCATAATCCGATGAATTGAATTAGCTAATTATGGAATAATGGTAAATAAGTAAAATAATGAGAATCAGTCGAATGCTTATAAATTCAAGTCAGAAATAGTGATTCAGAAAGATTGCTCATAAATTCAAGTCAGGAAGATATTACATACACTGAAACGTTTTTCATTTATTTTGAGCTTGTTGTTTAGGTATGTCTTGAATCATCATTTTTGCCTGTGGTGTGGAAAACAATGTATATATGTCAAACATTGATTATAAAATGATAATCCTATAAAATTACGTTTTCAGAATAATTTAACAGGGGAAAAAAATACTGACCCGAGGTGTTTGACTATCCCTCTCGGGATGTTGTAGTCTCGGGACCCCTTGGAGCAGCCTATGTAAGACGATATAAATAATTAAACTTCAAAATTATATGCTTGAATAATTTAAAAACAGGACACACTACAGGTACTAATCTCAGGATATATTATGTTCAACGAAATAGATTCTGAATAATTACGGGGAAACGGTGTTCAAGCAGGAGATTTCTGATAATTTACTTTTTTTATATTATCCTGTCAAAATACTTGTAGATGAAGTCTTCACATCTGTTTTATATTACTAATTCATCTACGGATGAAGTTTTCACATTTATGAAATCCGGCCTCTTTTATATTACAAAATACTTGTAGATGAAACCCTTACTCTTCATATTACTAATTTTTATTCAACCATGAATAATTGTAAAGGCATGAAATTTGGACTCTTAACCACTTTTATATTACTAATTTAACAAAATACATACAGTGAAGCTTATTTTTTTAACTTATATCTCAGTATCAAATTTATGTAGTTGAACAAGGACCTATATACATTGTGTTCAGCGAATAACATATAGAACCAGAATAATTTCGGGAAAAATTATAAGAAACGCTGTTCAAAAAGAAAATTTTTAATAATTTAATTGAGCCTCTTTTATATTACCATTTTTCCTGTGAATGACAAAATACTAATACCTAGCTGAAGTTTTCACATTTGGTCTTTTATATTACTAATTCAACTGTGAATAGATGTGAGTAATTCGTTGGAAACTCGTTCATTTAAAACCAAAAACATATAGTGAAGCTTTCTTTACATTTTTGGCCTTAATATTTCTATCACCAGCAATTTATTCCGGTATTCTAGATGATTAAATAATTTCTAAAATTATATTTTGAAACAGGACACACACTACTGATCTCAGCAAATATACGTTCAACAAATAACTTATAGAAGAAAATATATATATGAGAAATTGTGTTCAAATAGGAAATTGCGATTCGAATAACTGTAACTCGTTGGAAATTCGTTCACTAAAAACCAAAAACATATAGTGAAGCTTTCTTTACATTTTTGGCCTAAATATTTCTAAAATTATATTTTCATACAGGATTTACACTACTGATCTCAGCAAATATACGTTCAACGAATAACTTATAGAAGAAAAAATATACATATATAAGAAATTGTGTTCAAATAGGAAATTGAATAACTGTAACTCGTTGGAAATTAGTTCGTTTAAAACCCAAAAACATATGCTGAATAATTTTACATATGAATAGATAATTATGTATCGATATTCATCATCTTTTAAACATGTTCAAATAAAAATTCAGAATAATATTCGGTTCCTTTTTTCAAAAAAGTTATTAAACTGTAGTCGTGTTATATTTTCATGTGGCAAATGTTCGGTTCACACTTCATTTCAGCTCTGAAAGAGCCTATTTGTACATATTTCAGAATGTCAAAAAGGTTGGAACAAGTCTTGACTCATATTTCACCGTACTGAGAATCCAAAAAATATTTCTATTTCCATAGAACCAGATTCTTTTAGAAATATTTATTATATCAATAAGCTGAAAATATCGAAAGAATGCTTACCTTCGAGCACACACACACGCTTATGGTAGGCTGGATCCTGAGAAATGAAGTCTTCAGTTTTTAGTTTCCTCACACGGCTGTGTAAAAACTATCGTTTTGTTAATTTATGATGAACGGAATCTGTTCGTATATATCAGACAGCCGTTTTATTGCAGCCACAATTTGTCAACTAAACACAATTAACGCAAGCTCCCATAAAGTGAGATAAGGTATAATGATTTATTTGTTTCGTACAACCGTTTTCGATAACAGTTTCTGCAGCGTAATATTTTTCATAATGTTCACAAACATACAGGCTGTAACCTCACACTTCTGAAGGTGTCTTTATATTACATATATCTGGAAGAATAGCAGTTTTGGTTGCAGTGTATTTTGAGGCATATTGGCCGTTGTCGGTTTTCCATACCTGCTTTGTACACCATTTATTGCAACGGTATAGAGCGATAAGATACATTATTTTAATGCAGTTTATTTCCCCACTGAAACCTTTCAACTATTTCCTTGACAGAGTCTGTCAGCCTACACAAATATGTTTATATGAGGCTGTGTAAAAGGCTCCGACGAAGCATAGAATGAATAATAACATGTTGCTCTATCGACAACTTTACACATAATGCCTTACCTATCTGAAACTCTTATATATATAACATAATGCCTTCCCTACTTGAAACTCGTATATATCTACATTCGTAGATCGTGTCCATTGGATGAAATGGGTATATTGTAACTATATGTAAATAGATATCAATAATAAAAGCTACAAGTGAAAAGATATCAATAATATTACAGCTATATGTAAAATGAAACACACACTAACCATATAAGCTGTTTACAACAGGTGTTAAATGTGATTATATTCAATGGTGTCTCACAAATAAGTAACTCACCTCTGTGAGAGAGTATACTGGAAAATTGTATATTTTCTATGTGTATTTTCTTTTCTAACTGATGGCTGGTTCAAACTATCCCATTAGATTCTAATAATGTGAAATCATACTTACAATAATTATTATTTCAATAACTAAATGTTAAATATGCTTAGGTATAAGTCTAAAATTTTGTAAATCATGGTAGTTGCAATAAGGTGATCTATCTATTCAGGTTATATCCCATGATATAATATTATGTGAGTTCTAACTATATGTTACAAACACTAACTCGTGGAATTTCGTTGGGCTGCCACGCCTTGTACGACCCACACGCTTTCGAGTCGTTTTGGTCACGCTTTTGAGTCGTTTTAATCGTTTTTTCATGTCGTCTTAATCGTTTTTTATGTCGTTTTAATCGTTTTTCGAGTCGTTTTAATCGTTTTTCGAGTCGTTTTAATCGTTTTTCATGTCGTTTTAATCGTTTTTCATGTCGTTTTAATCGTTTTTCGAGTCGTTTTAATCGTTTTTCGAGTCGTTTTAATCGTTTTTCATGTCGTTTTAATCGTTTTTCATGTCGTTATAATCGTTTTTCATGTCGTTTTAATCGTTTTTCATGTCGTTTTAATCGTTTTTCATGTCGTTTCTCGAGTCGTTTTCGTCACGCTTTCGTCACGCTTTCGTCGCGCTTGCTGATCGCTAACCTCGATCACATGAGTGTACAGGTTGCTTTGTGCCGGATTACTAGATATTCGTTCGCCTGGTTTCCGAGGAAGCATAGAATGATTAATAACATGTTGTTCTATCGACATAATGCCTAGCATATATCTACAATCGTGGAATTTTTGAAGTGTGGAGAAACAGATGCCTGGGGGCCGGTCCGAGCCTGGTAAATATTAACATTATCATATAAATATTCTAGAGCTCGTCGGGCGATGTAATCGTGTTAGCGATGTGTTTCAAACAGTGATATGTTCATCCGTTTAACCGCAATAGCGCTAAGTTGGATTATTTTAAAAGAATGTAGTTTATTTCGTGAAACCTCTTTGTTCTCGTGTATGTTTATATACCACTAGTCTTACAGGTGCTCTACCCCTTAGACTATACCCTTAGACTAATTACACCTCGCTCACCCTATCACACTGGGGCCATAGGTTAGATACCTTAACCGTCTACCCAACAGGGGTGCCCACCACGCATGCGCGAATACTCTGCCAAAGGTCTAGCCGTCTACTCACCGGAAGTGGTCGGAGGCTAAGCAGAGTCTCGCCCAAGTGACGCCATACCTACTCATAGGGTTGTAGCTTCTTTGCTAGGAATTTTGCAAGCTCTTGTAAAGGTGAACCTATCGAACTGACGATAGGCCCAAGTGGAGCTCCTTCTTTATGGATCTTGGGAAGGCCGTACAGTTTCGAGCACTTCGACGATTTCTCTCTTGGTATAAATCTCTGTTGTTCTTCTTTGTCGATTTGGCTTGCCTTGATTTTTGTTCTGGTGGTTCTCCAGGTACGTAGTGGGGTCAGTGGCTATCGGTTGGTAAGTGTCATCTTGTAATAGTGTTTGAATTTTGTCATCGTACTCTCTGATGTCTATTACTACAGTTGCGTTGCCCTTGTCTGCTGGTAGTATGATGATGTCAGTGTTTGCTCTTAGGTTCATCAGAGCATGGTGTTAATCTCGTGTCAGGTTCTTCTTTGGAGGTTTTGCTTTTTTTCAGGATTCGGACTACATCCTGTCGTATGGCGTCAGCTGAAGTGGATGGAAGACTTGTTATTAAGGCTTCTACACTGCAAATGATGTCTTCGGTAGAAATCTGGGTAGGTGCTATAGCGTAGTTGGATCCTTCGGCGAGGACACGTTGTTCGTTGTTGTCTAGAGGAAAACTTGACAGATTGTACACCAGTTTATTGATGTCCGAAGGCTGTACCTCCTTGTTGGGCCTTTGAGTCCTCTTCAGCTCTTCAAATTTCCTCTTCTGTTTGGCAGTGGTCCATTCGGCGTCTGTTTGGGAACGGAAATTCGACAGCTGGTCTATTTTGTTCCAGAGTAATGGATGTAGTGTGCTGCTTAGTTCCAGGTGTAGTTGTAATACCTCCTTGTTGATTTTGTCCAGGATCTTTCTTGTGTCTTGGATGGATTCTCGAATCAGGGACGGCTTAGAATTTTATTTGTCTTGGAATTATTCTTGTGAAATTCGATCTGCATGCTTTTCGGAATGATGTCCTCGTCTCTGCAGCGTTCCAAGAAAGTGAGGGTACACAATAGCTTGCTTCGTTTGGATTCGTAGGTTCTCGAAGATCTTAGTTTGGTGGGTTATCTTCTCCCTGGAGAGTTGAACCAATTCAGCATATAACGCCCACGGAAACCTCCGTGGGCGTTATATGTTGTATTGGTTTCGATAAAAACCGTTGATATGACGACGTTTCGGCACAATCTCATGTGCCATCTTCAGGTCTTCTCTTCAGGGCTGCTGCTCTGCTTCGAGTTAACTTGAAACTGATCTTCGTTGATCCTGTTGGTGTTTTATGTATCCTTGTTACATCTGGATGATTTTGCCGGTTTGATGCGTCTGATTGAGTTTGTTGGTCTGTTGTGTTCGAGCGATTCTGTCGGTTCGTTGCGTTCGAGCCCGATTGTCGGTCCGTTGAATCAGTCTGGTTGACTGTTCTCCTGGGTGGTTGAAGGGCTGGTTTCCAAGCAGTTGGTAATCTCTGAGTATCATCTCTTGTATTGAGATTTGAAGGTCGCTTCTCTTATGATGCGTTTTCTTTTGTGCTCCAGGCTGGCTAGGACTCGGGTGTTGTCAAAATCGATTTCATGTGAAGTTTTTCTCACATGTTCGGCAAGTGATGATGTTGGTTCTTCCTTTGCGACTGCATTGCGGTGTTCTTCTCGTCGAATGTTGATTCTTCTGTTAGTTTGTCCTATGTAGCTTCCTCCGCAATCTTTGCATGGTATTTCGTAGACCCCTTGTGTTTCCAGATTTACTTTGGATTTAGCGTTAGGCAGTATTTGACCAATCTTTCTTGTCGTGTTGAAACTTGTTTCAATGTTGTGTTTTCTGAGGATTCTGCTGATCTTCTCTGTAGTACCTTTGACGTATGGGAGATGGGCTTTGGCGACAGGTTTTTCTTTTTCTTCCTCTGTGATTCGATTTGTCTGGTGTCGGGGCCTCAGTGCTCGTCTGATATTGTCTTTTGAAAACCCGTTTTGTTGTAGCGTGGTTTGTATTGTCTGC
Organism: Endomychus coccineus; assembly: GCA_958510875.1. Taxonomy (NCBI): domain Eukaryota; kingdom Metazoa; phylum Arthropoda; class Insecta; order Coleoptera; family Endomychidae; genus Endomychus; species Endomychus coccineus. The sequence goes on along the minus strand of OY294069.1, from coordinate 93,722,244 downwards.
ATTTCTTGTTGTTTGTGGTCATTGTCGGTTAGTGGGTCTGATCTGGTTATGAGTGTTTTTATTACGGATTGAAGTTGTGCTGGATGGGGATGTGACTGGGCGTTCAAGTAACGATTCGTGTGTGTTGGTTTCCTGTATATGGTGTGTCCTATTCTGCCGTTTCTCTTGTTGACAAGAACATCTAGAAAGGGTAGTTGGTTGTCCTTCTCGATCTCCATTGTGAACTCGATTTTTCCGTGAAATCTGTTTATGTGGCTGAGAAATTTTGTCAGTGCGGCTTCTCCGTGAGTCCAGATGACAACCGTATCGTCTACGTATCGTATCCATAGTTTTGGTTTTTGGCTGGCTGTTTGGATGGTTCCTTCTTCAAGGTCTGTCATAAACAGATTGGCTAATACTGGGGATAAGGGTGATCTCATCGGTGCACCATCAATTTGTTTGTATCTTTGGTCCTTGTAGATGAAGTACGTATTTTTGATGCAATGTTTGGTGAGTTCGATGATGTCCTTTCGTATCTGGTATTTCTTCTGGATAATTTCGACTGCCTCATCGATGAGGATATCAGTGAAGAGTGATACGATGTCGAAGCTCACGAGCATGTGGCCAGGTTCCAGCTTTATGTACTTTATGCGTTCGATGAAGTGGCTTGCATTCTTCACGTAAGATTCGGCTTCTTCGGCATATGGTTGTAGCTTCTTTGCTAGGAATTTTGCAGTCGTAAAGCAAGAAACAACATCATCACTTGCCGAACATGTGAGAAAAACGTCACATGAAATCGATTTTGACAACACCCGAGTCCTAGCCAGCCTGGAGCACAAAAGAAAACGCATCATAAGAGAAGCTATCGAAATCGAGAAGCGACCTTCAAATCTCAATAAAAGAGATGATACACAGAGATTACCAACTGCTTGGAAACCAGCACTTCAACCACCCAGGAGAACAGTCAACCAGACTGATTCAACGGACCGACAATCGCGCTCGAACGCAACGAACCGACAAAATCGCTCGAACGCAACAGACCAAAAAACTTAATCAGACGCATCAAACCGGCAAAATCATCCAGATTTAACAAGGATACATGAAACACCAACAGGATCAACGGAGATCAGTTTCAAGTTAACTCGAAGCAGAGCAGCAGCCCTGAAGAAAAGACCTGAAGATGGCACATGAGATTGTGCCGAAATGTCGTTATATCAACGGTTCTTATCAAAACCAATATACGACAACGCGGAGTATATCCCGGCAACCCAATATAGCATATAACGCCCGCGGAAACCTGAAGCAGAACATATATATATATATATCATTAACTAAACTCTTTTGAATTTATTCTTTAATTATGAATTGAATTAATTTGAATATTGATTTTAATATTTCAATGTTTTGAATTCTACCGGCTAGCTTTTATTTGTATTTTAAATCTTATGTTTGTTTTGAATAATCTAATGATTTGAATAATGAACTTTTACCTTTTTATTTTATATCTATGGAATTAAACACAATGTTCTTTGAATGTTAAAAACTTTTATCTCGGGTATTAATTTTAACAATTTTATGTTCAAATAGATCTATGATGTAACCTCATAATTATTTACGATTTATCTTTGTTTACAAAGTTATAATCTATAATCTTTCTTTCAGATTTACAGACAGATAATAATACAATGGAGAAATAATAAATAAACTCACGTTTAGTTTATATCCAAGGATATGTCTTTAAAAATGTAGGCAATGTTCACTTGGCTTGATTTTCTTATTAATTTGATAATTTACTTTACCCGTAGGTACACAATTTCTCTGCTATTACACAAATCACAGGTAAACAATGTGGTTACTTCTTTAGAAATCAGGAACTGTTGATAATTGTTAACTTGTCTTATTCTTTTTCAAAAGATAAAAAACTTTAAATGATGTATTGGAACGTTGTCGAAGACTAACTATTATACGATGCTACTTGTAAATTGCAGGTTATTGTAACCTTTAAACTTTGTTCGGAGACTTGGAACACCACTTGACTTGTAGAAATTACTTATTTGCTTCGGTTACTTTCAACCTTACGAAGCTACTGGAACACTTGGGTTCACCGATGTTTATCCAAAAATCTAAGGTTATGGATTGTGAGTTGCAGAAGTACTTTGACTCTCTAGATATAATTGCTAACTGACTTGGCTTAATCTTCAGAATCCTTTTATAGGCCTTCTTAAAGGACGCCAAGTATTTTCAAAAATAACCAATGAGGTGCTTAGTTTACCTATCAAGAATGCTTTGTTGATTGTTGCAAAACTGACAGAACTTTTACATTGTTACTAATCTGACGTCTATAAAATTGCATCGACCAATCAGAATTTAGTATTCTTTAAATTTTTAATTTTCGGAAATTTTCATCTTATTTTGAATGATAATGATTCCTTCTTTTTAAATTCATATTGCCTACATTTTTCCTTACACTTTGGTATAAGATAACCCATGATTAGGTTATTATTGATATGATTATTCCTATAATTATTATAAATTTGACAGTTGTCATTATTAAAAAACTAATACATAATATAACATATCAATAACATTTCTTTAACATTATATAACTCAAATTTACTAATCTTAACTTATATCTACAACATTTTTCAATAGTTTGTGCTATCTCATGATAGTTTTTGTAATCATTTTAATTATGATTTCTGCCTTCGTAACACTGTACGTTTATTCACTTTCACTGAAGTTCTTGTTTTACACTTTTATTCTAATTACATTGTTGTTTATTATGTTTTACATTGTTCATTATATTATACTAACTATTATTTAACTTTTAACATTGTTTTTAATTCCATATAATATCTTTTTATTAACCTTTTCTGATTTTCAATGTTCGGTAAGTTCTAATTTTATCATTTTATTGTTTAGGAAATGAAATCATAACAAATTCCCCTAAATCAATTTTAACATATTAATCAACATTATTATTTTAAATTTATTTATCTCTTGATTTTATTTTCTTGAACTAGATTCATTAATAATTATACTTGTATATTTGATCAATATTAAATATTCCCCTTATCTTTCCAGTTTCAGGATTCATTTATTCATAACTATTTTTAGCATTTTCATTTGTTACCACATATGGACCTTCAAAAGCAAAACATAATTTTCCACATATATTCTTTTTATTATTAGTTACTCTCATTGCTCTTACTATTACTAATTCACCTATTTCAAATTTAATTAACTTCCCTCTTTTTCTCATTTCCCTACTCATATACTTTCTTGCATTTCTTTCTATCCTATTACTGATATCTTTCAAAATTTCATTTCGTTCTACTGAATTTTCATCTAACCATTTTCTATCAGGTTCTTCACCTTCCATAATTAATACAGGTGTTTTCTCTGTTGTAGTATTTGGACAATGATTTAAACATTTTTCTACCCTGGATATTGATTCATCCCATAGACGATGTTTACCCTCACAAGATATCCTTAGATATTTTATTGCTTCCTGTATATATCGCTCTGATGGATTGGATTGAGGATGTCTAATGCTTGTTAATTGATGAAAAATTAAATTCCTTTTGCAAAAATACTTGAAACGGATGTTTTTGAAATATGTTGCGTTATCTGTAATTAACTTTCTTGGTCTACCAATTTCTTTAAAATAGTTTTCTAAATTATGCATTACTTCTTTACTTTTTGTCATTTTGTAAGGATATAATTTTATATATTTAGAAAATAAATCTACTACAACTAAAATATGTCTATTTCCTTTTTCTGTTACTATTAACTCACTTAAAATATCTATTGCTACTACTTCTAAACATTCTTTTACTATAATACTCTTTGCTAAATTATGATAAATTATATTTTTAGGCTTTGCTCTTTGGCATATATCACATTTCTCAATATTTATTTTCAAAAACCTGCTAAATCTAATTCATTCAAAACTAATTTTATGTGATCTTTATGATCTTCTACTGTTCTAGAAAATATTAATATGTCATCTATGTAATGAACTACAAAAATTTCAAATCTATTTAATATCTGATTCATACTTCTAACTAACACACTGCATGCACTTTGAATACCAAAAGGCGTAACTTTAAAACGATACACTTCTCCATCTATCATAAAACCAGTGTAATCTCTACAATTTTCGTGTAATGGAATCAGCCAGAAACTATGCCTTAAATCAATTTTACTAAAAACTTGTGCCTTAACTATTCTACCAAAAATTGACTCTATATTTTTAGGAGCTTCATATTGTGGTACTGAAAATCTATTTAATGTTCGAGCATCTAAACATAACCTAATATCATCATTTGACTTTTTTGCGATCACAATAGGGTTTATATGTTTTGTTTTACTTCTTTCTATGATGTCTTGTTCTAGCATTTCACCGATTTTCTTTCTTACATCTTCTATGTACTTGTATGGAATTGGATAGTTCTTGGATTTAAAATTTTCAATTTCTTTGACTTGGAATTTATGAATATATTTACTAGCTATAAGAGTTTCATCTATTATTAGACCTTTATGTTGTGAAATTATTTCTGATATCATTTCCCTATACTTCTCGGATACTTTCATCTGCGAAATTATTTCATTTAAATTTCTGCTTAAGTCTTTTCTTTCGACCGCATTTATTATATTGCAACCTTCATTTGGTCTGTCAATATTTTCATTTTCCCCCTTCCCTATCTTTATAATTTCATCTAACAACTTTATTTCCTTTTCCTCGTAATCTATTATAATTCCATACTTTTCTAATTCATCAGTTCCCATAACAATATCCAATTTCATATTCGGTACTACAAATAATTGCATCTCTAGACTTGACTCCCCTATTATTATATGCTCATTAATCATTTTTGACACTTCAGTAATTTTCTTTCCACTAATAGTTACTAACTTTACTTTTGGTATTTTTAATTGATTTGTTAATTTTACTTCGGACAATAGTTCTTCCCTTATTAATGATATTTCTGATCCCGTATCACACAAAATTTCTACTTCTTTCCCTTTTAAAAACCCTTTTAATTTAATTAAACCTATACTTTCTTTTTCTTCCCTTTGCTGTTCGTAGTCAATGTATTCCCTCTGATGTTCGTATAACACATTGACTTGGTATTCGTGCCTACTTAAAAATCCTGTTGTTGATTGTTCTGACTTGAAGAGTCTTCCCTTTCCTGTTCTCTTTCAATTCTATTGCAATTTACCTCCCTTTGATTATTTTGATTCCTATTGTCTTCATTACGACTTTCATTTCTATTATTCCCATTAATATAATTCTGATTTCTATCATCCCTATACCTATTTTGGTTATTATTATTGTTGTTGTATCTATTTTCCCTGTTATTATAATTCTGGTTCCTATTCTCTCTATTTCTATATTTATTTTGATAATTATTATTATTTTGAAATCTATTGTTATTATAGTTTTGATTTCCCCTATAATTATTTTTATTTTCATAATATGCATTTTGTTGCTTATTTTCTACGTTATTTTTATTATCGATTCGGTTTAAATACGATATTAATTGATTCATGTTTTTAAGGTTAGAAATTGCTATTGCCTCCGATATTTGGCTTCGATATTGTCTCGAAATATATAGCACTATTTCTTCATCTCGCATCTTTGGCTCTAAATATTGCGCTTCATTGTACAAACTGAGTGCATAAGCACTTATGCTTTTTTAGTTCCTTCTATGTATTTCTTGAAATATAACCTCTCGCGACATTTCGATTGCTCATTTTCACCCCAAAAATTCTCTAAAAATTCAACTATAAAATCATCTAGACTATTTATTTCCCTTTCCTTACAGTTAAACCATAATAATGGTTCATCAACCAATCGTTCTCTTATTAATTTTTTCATTATCTCTAGACTCCTTACATACTGTATTTCATTTCACAAAAATGCATTGGATGTAATAATTTTATATTTCCATTAAATTTTATCGTACTTTCATGACCTACATTTCTGTATTCTATATTCATTCTCTCTTCAGATCTATTCTCAATTCTTTTTATCCTTTCATCCTGTTCATTAATTATTTTATCCTGTTCATTTATCATTTTATCCAGATTTTCTTTCATACTTTGTACATTCACATTCACATTCTCTTCACTATTCTTCATTCATTCGATTTTCAATAATATCAATTTCTTTCTCGACATTATTAAACTTCTTATTTACAAAACTATTATATTCATCTAATTTCGTATCTATTCTTTCCTCAATATGTTGTCTTATTTCCTTTTTTTCAGTTTCAACTACTCTCATAATTTCCTCAGTTCTTTTATCAAATTTATCATTCACTTCCTTAATTTCATCTTTTATATCATTCGTACATTCTTTAATCTCATTAACTTTCATATTTAAACTTTCAAGCAACCTCATTATTTGTGATTGACTATCTACTACTGGTGGTCTCTCTGCCCTAATTATATCACCATCTTCATTAAATCCTATTAATTCTGGAGTACTTTGTCTATCTCCTTCCATTTTTACTTTCTTTTATTAATTAATCTAGTTTTCTAATTTACTTTGATTACGCGGTTCTATTTGAATTTCCTTTTCAGAATGACTTTTTATCTTCCCTTTTTCAAATGGCCTCACGTTTGAGAGACAATTATTGACTAAACTCTTTTATGAGTTTATTTTGCCCTACGTTGGGCGCCAATTATTAACTAAATTCTTTTGAATTTATTCTTTAATTATGAATTGAATTAATTTGAATATTGGCTTGAATATTTCAATGTTTTGAATTCTACCGGCTAGCTTTTATTTGTATTTTAAATCTTATGTTGGTTTTGAATAATCTAATGATTTGAATAATGAACTTTTACCTTTTTATTTTATATCTATGGAATTAAACACAATGTTCTTTGAATGTTAAAAACTTTTATCTCGGGTATTAATTTTAACAATTTTATGTTCAAATAAATCTATGATCTAACCTCACAATTATTTACGATTTATCTTTGTTTACAAAGTTATAATCTATAATCTTTCTTCCAGATTTACAGACAGATAATAATACAATGGAGAAATAATGAATAAACTTACGTCTAGTTTATATCCAAGAATATGTTTTTAAAAATGTAGGCAATGTTCACTTGGCTTGATTTTCTTATTAATTTGATAATTTACCTTACCCGTAGGTACACAATTTCTCTGCTATTACACAAATCACAGGTAAACAATGTGGTTACTTCTTTAGAAATCAGGAACTGTTGATAATTGTTAACTTGTCTTATTCTTTTTCAAAAGATATAAAACCTTAAATGATGTATTGGAACGTTGTCGAAGACTAACTATTATACGATGCTACTTGTGAATTGCAGGTTATTGTAACCTTTAAACTTTGTTCGGAGACTTGGAACACCACTTGACTTGTAGAAATTACTTATTTGCTCCGGTTACTTTCAACCTTAAGAAGCTACTGGAACACTTGGGTTCACCGATGTTTATCCAAAAATCTAAGGTTATGGATTGTGAGTTGCAGAAGTACTTTGACTCTCTAGATATAATTGCTAACTGACTTGGCTTGATCTTCAGAATCCTTTTATAGGCCTTCTAAAAGGACGAAGTATTTTCAAAAATAACCAATGAGGTGCTTAGTTTACCTATCAAGAATGCTTTGTTGATTGTTGCAAAACTGACAGAACTTTTACATTGTTACTAATCTGACGTCTATTAAATTGCATCGACCAATCAGAATTTAGCATTCTTTAAATTTTTAATTATTGGAGATTTTCATCTTATTTTGGATGATAATGATTCCTTCTTTTTAAATTCATATTGCCTACATTCTTTCACACACTTTGGTATGAGATAACCTATGATTAGGTTATTATTGATATGATTATTCCTATAATTATTATAAATTTGACAGTTGTCATTATTAAAAAACTAGTACATCAATAACATTTCTTCAACATTATATAACTCAAATTTACTAATCCTAACTTATATCTACAACATTTTTCAATAGGTTGTGCTATCTCATGATAGTTTTTGTAATCATTTTAATTATGATTTCTGCCTTCGTAACACTACGTTTATTCACTTTCACTGAAGTTCTTGTTTTACACTTTTATTCTAATTACTTTGTTGTTTATTATTTTTTACATTGTTCATTATATTATACTAACTATTATTTAACTTTTAACATTGTTTTTAATTCCATATAATATCTTTTTATTAATCTTTTCTGATTTTCAATGTTCGGTAAGTTCTAATTTTATCATTTTATTGTTTAGGAAATGAAATCATAACAATATATATATATATATATATATATATATATATATATATTGTTATGATTTCATTTCATAAACAATAAAAATTTAAAAATAATAACTTACCGAACTTTGAAAATCAGAAAAGATCAAATAAAAAATATTTTATGGAATTAAAAACAATAATAAAAGCTAAATAATAGTTAGGATATTAATATTAACAATGTAAAACATAATAAACAACGATGTAATAGAATAAGAAGTGATAAACAAGAACTTCAGTGAAAGTGAAGAAACGTTCAGTGTAACGAAATCATAAATCATAAGTAAAGTGATTACAAAACTATCATGAGATAGTACAAAACATTGAATAATGTTATAGATGTAAGTTAGGATTAGTAAATTTGAGTTATGTAATGTTAAAAGAATGTTATTGATATAATATGGTATGTATTAGATTTAAGAATAAGTAACTGTCAAGAAAACCATAAATATGGGAATAATCATATTAATAATAACCCAATCATAGGTTATATTATACCAAAGTGTGGGGAAAAATGTAGGCAATATTAATTTAAAAAGAAGGAATCACTAACAATTAAAATAAGTTGAAAATATCAAATAATTCAAAAAGTAAAGAATACTAAATTCTGATTGGTCAATAGGAATTTCCAATGTCAATCTGGTAACAATGAAGACTTGTGTCAGTTTCACAACAATTAACTTGGCATCCTTGATTTGAAAAGCAATCATCTCATAGGTTGTTTATGACATAAAGTAGCGTCGGTTTTGGAGGCCTATAAAAAGGAATCTGAAAGTAAAGAAGTTGAGTTTGCCATTACATCTGTAGACTGAAAGTACTCCTGCAACTCACCAAAATTTCATAACCTATAAAAAACCAGTGAACGAAAGTGTTCCAAACTTCGATAGGTTCAAAGAAACCAAAGTTAATAAGTTTTATATAAAGTCAACGATTATCCAAGTATCTGAATCCAGTAAAAAGGCTGTAATAACCTCCAATTAAGAAGAAATTTCCAACGATTGCCATTCATCAATAATTTAAATAAAGCATCGAAAAGTTTCATGTTTTATCTAAAAGGATAAAACAAAGTATTATCAACAGTTCCTGAGTCTCAAGAAGAAGTAATCCAAATTAGTTACCTGTGATTATTGTGAAAAAGCATAGTATTGTGTAAAAGTGAATCATCAACGAAATTATAAAAGAATTAAATTGAAAATTGCCAACATAGTTAAACACACTTTTGGATATAAACTAAAAGTAAGTTTGTTTATTATATTTCCATTGTAGTATTATTTGTAAATCTGAAAGAAAGATTGTCGTTTGTAATTTTGTAAACAACTATTAATATTGAATAGTTTTGAGGTTAAAGCTAGTTCTATGCTTAGAACATAAAATAAAATTGTAAATTAGAAACCCGAGATAAATAGAGTCATAGAGATTTAAATATAGAAACTTTTTAACATTCAAAGAATATTGTGTTTAATTCCATAAAATAAAATAATATAAAAAAGGAGAAAGTTCATTATTATTAATAATAATCAATAAATTAAAAGCTAGCCGGAAGCATTAATAATAATTCATAATCAATAAATTAAAAGAAACTAAAAAAGAAGTTTTTTAGTAATAATTGTTACCACAACGTGGGGCAAAATAAACTCATAAGATTTTTTAATAATAATTGTCGCTCAAACGTGAGGCCATTTGAAAAAAGGAATAGAACCGCGTATCAAAATAATTTAAAGAACTAGATTAATTAATAAGAAAGTAAAAATGGAAGGAGATAGACAAAGTACTCCAGAATTAATAGGATTTGATCAAGAGGGTGAAATGATTAGTGCAGAAAGACCACCAATAATAGATAGTCAATCACAAATAATGATATTGCTTGAAAGTTTAAATTTAAAAGCTAATGAAACAAATAAAAAAATTGAACAATGTAAGAATGAAACAAATGCTAAAATTGAACAAGGTATGAGTGATATAAGAGATGAAATTAAGAGAGTGAATGATAAATTTGATAAAAGAACTGAGGAAATTATGAGAATAGTTGAAACTGAAAAAAAGGAAATAAGACAACATGTTGAAGAAAGTATAGATAATAAATTAGAAGAATATAATAGCTTTGTAAATAGAAAGTTTAATAATGTAGAGAAAGAAATAGATATTATGGAAAATAGAATGAATGATATGGGGAAGAATATTGAAGAGAATGTGAACGTGAATGTACAAAGTATGAAAGAAAATCAGGAAAAAATGATAAATGAACAAGATGAAAGAATAAAAAGAATTGAGAATAGATCCGAAGAGAGAATGAATATAGAATACAGAAATGTAGGTCATGAGAATACAATAAAATTTAATGGAAACATAAAATTATTACATCCATGCATTTTTGTTAAAGATTTGAAAAATGAAATACAGTATGAAAGGAATATAGAGAGAATGAAAAAATTAATAAGAGAACGATTGGTTGATGAACCTTTGTTGTGGTTCAATTGCAAAGAAAGGGAATTAAATAGTTTAGATGAGTTTATAGATGAGTTTTTAAATAATTTTTGGGGTGAAAATGAGCAGTCGAAATGTCGAGAAAGGTTATATTTTAGGAAGTATATAGAAGGGACTAGAAAAAGCATGAGTGCTTATGCACTTAGCCTATATAATGAAGCGCAATATTTAGAACCTAAGATGAGAGAGGAAGAGATAGTTTTATACATTTCAAGACAGTATCAAAGTCAAATATCTGAGGCAATAGCCATTGCAAATATTAAAAACATGAATCAACTACTATCATACTTAAATAGAATTGATAATAAGAATAACATAGGAACTAGGCAACAAAATGGACATAATGATAACAGGAACAATTACAGGGGAAATCAAAATTATAATAATAGAATCCAAAATAATAATTATCAAAACAATTTTAGAAATAGAGATAATAGAAACCAAAATTATTATAATAGGGAAAATAGATATAATGGAAATAATGCTAATCAAAATAGAAATAGATATAGGGATTATAGAAGTCAAAATAATAATAATAATAGAAATAATAGTAGAAATGAAAATAATCAAATGGAAGTAAACTGTAGTAGGATAGAAAGTAATATGGAAAGGGAAGACTCTTCAAGTCAAAATAATCAACAAAATCAGGATTTTTAAGAAAGCACGAATACCACGTTAATGTATTATATGAACTTCAGAGGGAATACATTGACTACGAACAGCAAAGGGAAGAAAATGAAAGTATAGGTTTAATTAAATTAAAAGGTTTTTTAAAAGGGAAAGAAGTAGAAATTATGTGTGATACAGGATCAGAACTATCTTTAATAAGGGAAGAACTATTGTCTGAAATAAAATTAACAAATCAATTGAAAATACCAAAAGTAGAATTAGTAAATATTAGTGGAAAGAAAATTACTGAAGTATCAAAAATGATTACTGAGCATATTATAATAGGGAAGTCAAGTCTAGAGATGCAATTATTTGTAGTGCCGAATATGAAATTGGATATTGTTATGGGAACTGATGAATTAGAAAAGCATGGAATTATTATAGATTACGAGGAAAAGGAAATAAAGTTGTTAGATGAAATTATAAAGATAGGGAAAGGGGAAAATGAAAATATTGACAGACCAAATGAAGGTTGCAATATAATAAATGCGGTCGAAAGAAAAGACTCAAGCAGAAATTTAAATGAAATAATCTCGCAGATGAAAATATCCGAGAAATATAGGGGAATAATATCAGAAATAATTTCACAACATAAAGGTTTAATAATTGATGAAACTCGTATAGCTAGTAATTATATTCATAAATTCCAAGTCAAAGAAATTGAAAATTTTAAATCCAAGAACTATCCAATCCCATACAAGTACATAGAAGATGTTAGGAAAAAAATCGGTGAAATGCTAGAACAAGACATAATAGAAAGAAGTAAAACAAAATATATAAACCCTATTGTTATAGCAAAAAAGTCAAATGGTGATATTAGGTTATGTTTAGATGCTCGAACATTGAATAGATTGTCAGTACCACAATATGAAGCTCCTAAAAATATAGAGTCAATTTTTGGTAGAAAAATAAAGGCACAAATTTTTAGTAAAGTTGATTTAAGACATAGTTTCTGGTTGATTCCTTTACATGAAAGTTGTAGAGATTACACTGGTTTTATGATAGATGGAGAAGTGTATCGTTTTAAAGTTACGCCTTTTGGTATTCAAAGTGCATGCAGTGCGTTAGTTAGAAGTATGAATCAAATATTAAATAAATTTGAAATTTTTGTAGTTCATTATATCGATGACATATTAATATTTTCTAGAACAGTAGAAGAACATAAAGATCACATAAAATTAGTTTTGAACGAATTAGATATAGCAGGTTTAAAAATAAATATTGAGAAATGTGAATTCTATAAAACAGAAATTAAATTTTTGGGTTATAAATTAACGAGGGAAGGTTTAGAAATGGATGAAGATAGATTAGATGTAATTAAAAATTTCAAAAGACCCACTAATCTTAAAACTTTGAGGGGATTCTTAGGTCTAATAAATTATTTCAAAAGGCTCATTCCTGATTTAAGTCAGAAGGAGATTCCATTAGTAGAATTACTTAAAAAAGGGGTAAAATGGAAATGGGATAATGAAAGACACGAAGCTTTCCAAAATTTAAAAGATATTTTCATTAAAAAATTAAAAGTCTATCATGCACAATATGATAAACCTTTCATATTAAGAACAGATGCTTCTAAACAAAGATTCAGTGGTGTTTTATTACAAAAACAAAATAATGGAGAAGTGCCCATAAGTTTTGTGTCAAGAATGACAAAAGTTCATGAAAAAAATTACAGCGTTACTGAATTAGAATTAGCAAGTATAGTTTTTTGTGTAAAGAAATTAAGATTTTATTTGTTAGGGAATAAAGTAAGGGTAGAAACTGATCATAGTGCATTAACAAGTATATTTAAAAACAAATTTGTAAACAGTAGGATTCAAAGATGGATTTTGTTATTGCAGGAATATGATTTTGAAATAAAACATATTCCAGGAAAATTAAATATAATAGCTGATACTTTAACAAGAGAAGAGGGGAATTTAAAAATTGATAAAAGGAAATACAAAGTAGGAGCAAATATTTTATTAGAAGTAAGGGGTTTATTTTCATTAGAGAGCATTAAAAACAATCAAAGTACTTTATCAGAGAAGGATAAAAAGAAATGTAAAATCAAAGAGGGAGTTTATTTACAAGATATAGGTAGGAAAGAATTATACAGAATAAATCAAGACCTAACTTTAAAAATTTTAAATCATTTACATAGTGAATTCAATCACATAGGAGCAAGAAAAATGTGGCTCATATTCAGAGAAAATTATATAGGTAAAGGAGATTACCAAATTGCAAAAGAAATCACAAAGAAATGTGACATATGTCAAAGAGCAAAGCCTAAAAATATAATTAACCACAATTTAGCAAAGAGTATTATAGTAAAGGAATGTTTAGAAATAGTAGCAATAGATTTTTTAAGTGAGTTAATAGTAACAGAAAAAGGAAATAGACATATTTTGGTTGTAGTAGATTTATTTTCTAAATATATAAAATTATATGCTTGCAAAACGACAAAAAGTAGAGAAGTAATGCATAAGTTAGAAAACTATTTTGAAGAAATTGGTAGGCCAAGAAAGTTAATTACAGATAACGCAACATATTTCAAAAACATACGTTTCAAGTATTTTTGCAAAAGGAATTTAATTTTTCATCAATTAACAAGCATCAGACATCCTCAATCCAATCCATCAGAACGTTATATACAGGAAGTAATAAAATATCTGAGAATATCTTGTGAGGGTAAACATCGTCAATGGGATGAATCAATATCCAGAGTAGAAAAATGTTTAAATCATTGTCCAAATACTACAACAGAGAAAACACCTGTATTAATAATGAAAGGCGAAGAACCAGATAGAAAATGGTTAGATGAAAATTCAGTAGAGCGAAATGAAATTTTGAAAGATATCAGTAATAGGTTAGAAAGAAATGCAAGAAAGTATATGAATAGGGAAATGAGAAAAAGAGGAAGGTTAATTAAATTTGAAATAGGTGAATTAGTAATAGTAAGAGCAATGAGAGTAACTAATAATAAAAAGAATATATGTGGAAAATTATGTTTTGCTTTTGAAGGTCCATATGTAGTCATGAATGAAAATGCTGAAAATAGTTATGAATTAATGAATCCTGAAAACGGAAAGATAAGGGGAATATTTAATATTGATCAAATATACAAGTATAATTATTAATAAATTTAGTTCATGAAAATAAAATCAAAAGATAAATAAATTTTAAATATCAATGTGATTAATATGTTAAAATTGATTTAGGGGAATTTGTTATGATTTCATTTCATAAACAATAAAAATTTAAAAATAATAACTTACCGAACTTTGAAAATCAGAAAAGATCAAATAAAAAATATTTTATGGAATTAAAAACAATAATAAAAGCTAAATAATAGTTAGGATATTAATATTAACAATGTAAAACATAATAAACAACGATGTAATAGAATAAGAAGTGATAAACAAGAACTTCAGTGAAAGTGAAGAAACGTTCAGTGTAACGAAATCATAAATCATAAGTAAAGTGATTACAAAACTATCATGAGATAGTACAAAACATTGAATAATGTTATAGATGTAAGTTAGGATTAGTAAATTTGAGTTATGTAATGTTAAAAGAATGTTATTGATATAATATGGTATGTATTAGATTTAAGAATAAGTAACTGTCAAGAAAACCATAAATATGGGAATAATCATATTAATAATAACCCAATCATAGGTTATATTATACCAAAGTGTGGGGAAAAATGTAGGCAATATTAATTTAAAAAGAAGGAATCACTAACAATTAAAATAAGTTGAAAATATCAAATAATTCAAAAAGTAAAGAATACTAAATTCTGATTGGTCAATAGGAATTTCCAATGTCAATCTGGTAACAATGAAGACTTGTGTCAGTTTCACAACAATTAACTTGGCATCCTTGATTTGAAAAGCAATCATCTCATAGGTTGTTTATGACATAAAGTAGCGTCGGTTTTGGAGGCCTATAAAAAGGAATCTGAAAGTAAAGAAGTTGAGTTTGCCATTACATCTGTAGACTGAAAGTACTCCTGCAACTCACCAAAATTTCATAACCTATAAAAAACCAGTGAACGAAAGTGTTCCAAACTTCGATAGGTTCAAAGAAACCAAAGTTAATAAGTTTTATATAAAGTCAACGATTATCCAAGTATCTGAATCCAGTAAAAAGGCTGTAATAACCTCCAATTAAGAAGAAATTTCCAACGATTGCCATTCATCAATAATTTAAATAAAGCATCGAAAAGTTTCATGTTTTATCTAAAAGGATAAAACAAAGTATTATCAACAGTTCCTGAGTCTCAAGAAGAAGTAATCCAAATTAGTTACCTGTGATTATTGTGAAAAAGCATAGTATTGTGTAAAAGTGAATCATCAACGAAATTATAAAAGAATTAAATTGAAAATTGCCAACATAGTTAAACACACTTTTGGATATAAACTAAAAGTAAGTTTGTTTATTATATTTCCATTGTAGTATTATTTGTAAATCTGAAAGAAAGATTGTCGTTTGTAATTTTGTAAACAACTATTAATATTGAATAGTTTTGAGGTTAAAGCTAGTTCTATGCTTAGAACATAAAATAAAATTGTAAATTAGAAACCCGAGATAAATAGAGTCATAGAGATTTAAATATAGAAACTTTTTAACATTCAAAGAATATTGTGTTTAATTCCATAAAATAAAATAATATAAAAAAGGAGAAAGTTCATTATTATTAATAATAATCAATAAATTAAAAGCTAGCCGGAAGCATTAATAATAATTCATAATCAATAAATTAAAAGAAACTAAAAAAGAAGTTTTTTAGTAATAATTGTTACCACAACGTGGGGCAAAATAAACTCATAAGATTTTTTAGTAATAATATATATATATATATATATGTATATATATATATATATATATGTATATATATATACTTTTTTTTTTCACATTCAAACCTGGTCGGGGCTGCTGCGAGCTCCGACGACATCGCAGCAGTCGCGCCAGAAAAAACCTAAAAGGCGGTTAACCGAAGCTACTCCTCCCCACCAGTCGGTAAGTAGCTACAGGTTCCTAAATCGTGTGCCCTAAGTATTCTAATTGAACCCAGAATGACTGCCTTTTGCATCCGGTCTATCAAGATCTGCGCCGAGTTCCTACAGGCCGGAATGATCTTCAAGTTTGAACGCAGCGAAGACCGAATTCCGCCCAAAACACCGATGATCAGAACCACTTATACTACCTTGTGGCCTGGGTATGGCGTGCGGAGTCCGAACAGGAGATCTTGATATTTTGTCCATTTTTCCTCCTCTTTCAAGACTATGTTCTTCTCTCCCGGAGCGGAGAATTAGATGACATACATAGTCTTGATTAGTTTATCGAGGAGGACAACGTCAGGCCTATTTGCTCGTATGGACCTGACGGTCGGGAACGGATAATTCCAGAAGATCTGGCATTTTTCGTTTCCGACAACGGACTCAATATCTCCTGGCATGTAAGGCAGCACCGGCTCTTGGTCTATTCCGTACGAGTGCCTTAGATGGTAATACAGCACACGTAGGGCCGCATTATGGCGATGGGTGTTCGCCGAGGCCGCTTTTGCCGGACATGCCGACAGAAGGTGGAAAAGCGTCTCAGGCGCCTTTCAACAGGCCCTGCAGCTGACATCAGAGACCTGCACACCCATCACATTGCGGCGATAGACCAAGGTGTTAATTACGCCATCTTGGCAAGCTGCGGTAAATCCCTCAGTCTCGAATGTAAGCCCGGCTGACCTTAGGTAGCCGAAGGTCAGCCTAGTTGACAAGCCGAGCGTTTCGTGGGAGATAAATGCGGGAAACGGACGATCTAGGATGCAAACTGTGATGGATATGCATCTTTTTCCGGGTGTCTTTATCGAGTCTATGCAGCTCATCGACCGTCCATTTCACCACTCCAAAAGAGTGTAGCAGGACTGGATCGGCAAGCATATTTGTTGCAGACACCTTGTTCCCACTCGAAAGTTCGGAAGACCAAATCTTTCGACCAAGGTTTCTGTATTTGCCGCGGAGAGCCACCTTTACCTGGGAAGCGTCATAATTAGGACGCTGTTCAATTCCCAGGTATCGATAGGTCTCTCCAGCATCGAGGTGTTTAAAGATGCTTCCGTCGGCAAGCTGCATATTCTCGTACACTTCCGGAGATCGTCCTTTCCTCAAATGAAACACTGCGCATTTGTCCAATCCCAACTCCATGCCTACGGCTCGTGTATATTCCTGAACCACATTGAGAGATTGATGAAGGTTCTTCTCCCCAGAGGCATTCAGTTTCAAATCATATACGTAAAATAAATGGGTGATCTGATGCCTCCGGTCGTTGGGTGGTCCATAGTAATATCCACGAATATGTCTTAAAGCAATGGAGAGCTGCAGCAGTGAGATATTGAACAAGAGGGGACTCAAGGAATCTCCTTGGAAAACTCTCCTCTTGAATGTTACCAACTCTGTCAAGACTCATCGTGTGCCTGATGTGATGGCAAAACGGGTCTTCCAGAATGGCAACAGATGTCCTATGCATCTCACTAGTGGGGTTGGTACCGCAAGGCATTGGAGCAAGTATAATAATAGCTCATGTGATGTTGAATCAAATGCCTTGCGGTAGTCAATCCAGGCCATGGAAAGGTTGCGCTTGTAGAGTATGGAGTCCTGAGTGATAGATCTATCTATCACCAGGTTCTCCCGGCAACCCTCCATGCCTTTCTTTGCCCCACGCTGCTCGCTGATGGTGGAGCAGCAATTGTGTGCGGTGGAGATTCAAAAAGCCGAGACGGGCTATCGCGAAACAAGGAATTCTCCCTGATGCGTCTAACCCGTCTGGCCAGATTTCTCCTTACCACGCCAAGGACTCGAATCCTTTCCGCACAATGTTGCTTGATGGTCTGCAACACTGTACGTTTCAGTGTGTGATGGTGGCGGCGCAGTTGAGCGGCTATACGCCTAATTTTTGCCGTGAAAGCCCTGCCGCTAGAAATAAAATCCATCACACACTGGCTCCGAGACGCTTGCTGCCTCGCAGACTATATATATATATATATAATAATTAACAAATATAGACACTAAGTCCCATTCATATATGCATAAAGAGAAAAATATGACGAATAGTTAACAAGAAAATTTAAATTAAACGAAATTAGCCTGATGTAACGTAGCCAGAGAGTTGTTTCTTAGCGGGCTAACCTTATTTTAGAAATGAATATACCACTCTGATGGAGTCACTAAGGTTATCAAATGGGCCAGAGGGGCCACTAATAGTAAGGTTGAGATTCCAGAAGGGTGATTCTCTCAACAAACAGCCCTGATGCCTTTTTGACAATTAACTGGGTCGCTTTGTATATATTGATCTAGTAAATGGATTCAACAAATTAAACAATATAATGAAACCCTAGTTTTCAAGATGAACTCTAACACTTTCTCTTAAATTCGCCGCTGATGGCTGTCTCAGTAGGGGTTTTTAAGAACCCTTCAAATTCTAAATAAAATACCCTTATTACAACTTTTAAATAATGATCCTTCCCAATAATCCCACAAATAATTAGGTATTTGACTTTACACCTACGATAACCCTAATTTCAACTATACCTATCTTAAGTAGGTCTCATATATGTACTACCAAATATGAGAAATTCGGCAGATGGATCAATACACTTCTATTACCTCAAAATACTCTATTAATGGTTACAGTCCTCTATATACCAACACAAAAACGAGAAAGGGGGGTGATGACCTCAAAATTCTTGGATTGAATTCAGACTAAATAGGTTGTTCTATAGACTCACCCTGATTCAGTATTTAATCCTTAATCCACAAAGTAAACCAGTAACACCTGAGTTTACACTTCACGCACGGCCTTCACAAAATGTATTACGCGACGTCTTTTTGTTAAGTTATGAATTACACCCCGGAGCTAGCTCTCTCTCGCACCCAGATCAAATTGTCTAATCGTTAAAGGAAACAAATTCTCCAAAATATCAAATTACTTTAGATTTCTATCATCAAGCTACCAATGACGTTCTCCACAATTTCTTTTACAGGTTATTTTAGATTCTAATTACCAAACAATATTCACTAAATAGAAAATGATATTAAAGTAAAAAGTAAGTTCTCTTGAAGCTGATACTTGGAATTATCTAAGGTGAATGAAAGTACTTCAAGAATAATAAAAATTGATTCGAATGAATTAATTTACTTTGAGCAATAAACAAAAGGAAAATATAGTTGAAAAAATAGAAATCTTGTAATTTGCAATACACAAAAAAAAACAATCAAATGACTAAGTTAAAAATATCAATTAAAAGAATTAATGAATCTGAACTTGAGAGAGAGACGGAGCTATATGTACAAGGAGTGAGCTTACCCAGCAAGATACGACACAGGAACTGCCCTTTTTTCTAAGAGTTTTCATTTTTATAATTCGGCTCCCCCCGAAATTGGCTTGCTAACATAAAATTCAAACGGACCAATGAGGTTGGTTGTATCCCGTTGTACTTTGCACTAATGCACAAATCTGTATTTAGAGTTGCCTGCTTTCCCACATCGAGGGGCAGTGAGTGACCACAAAAAATGATTTCTCCAACACTGCTTACTCAGCGGTTCTAATTGCCGCCTGTGATTAAGTGCAATTCTACAGATTTGTACTTTGAATGCCCTGATCCTTAAAAATCACGTACGACTTGTAAAAGGTATCGGATGGCGGATTTCTGTCGCCAGACTGGAATTCCGTCATTTCAATCTGAATAAAACTCTAATTGTTGAATCTAGGATGTCTATGTATAGTCTGTTCCTGTCAGGAATTTACAATTTTAGATTTTGGAATGCCCGTAAGGACGGAGCTACATGCTACGGAACGATTTGTGTTGTACTCTCATGTGCCTAGTATTCCTGGTTTACTTAGAGTAACTTAATTTTCGGGAGTTTTCTCCTGCTTACTTAGATTCAATGGTGAAAAATAAATAATCCCCCGGATTATTACAATGTTTCTTCTTAGATTCTCGCGAACGTAATGTGTAGAACTGGATTCTCGGGTATTAATCCGCGTTGTGTGGTTTCGGTCCTCAAAAGGACCAATTTCATGACGTTTCGGCAAAGTCGTATTTGCCATCTTCAGACTATACGGTCGAATCACCTGAAGATGGCAAATGCGACTCTGCCGAAACGTCGTTAATATATATATATATATATATATATATGTATATATGTTTCTTCTTAGGTTCTCGCGGACGTAATGTGTAGAACTGGATTCTCGGGTATTGATTCGCGTTGTGTGGTTCCGGTCCTCAAAAGGACCAATTTCACGACGTTTCGGCAAAGTCGCATGTGCCATCTTCAGGTGATTCGACAGTAGAGTCTGGAAAATCTAGGCGAACTGACGCTTACTTGGAGGGACAGGTATTTATATCTCCCGTTATGCTTGACCTTTGAACTTTCGAACTATTTCACGCTTGGTTGATTTCTACGTGTTTGGCTCCGAGTGACACGTTTGGATGACGTCATTGCGACGCTGGAATCAGCCGGAAAGTTTCCGTGACCTGTTGCACGTGCACTGGATACCACGTTCTCTCTTGTTTTTGGTTGTATCTTCCGACTTTCTAAAGCGGGTTTCCATGTTGCTGGTAATCTTAGTCCGTCATCTCGTTTGTTAAGACTATGTGGACGTTTCTCGATCTCTATTGCCTCCCTGGTTATTCTGGTGTAGAAGTGTTCAATGTTGGCTAGAGTCTTTGTGCCGCTAAAGTTGATCATATGGCCCGTACTTCTTACATGTTCAGCTAGTGAAGACGTGGTTTTGTTTTTCGACACAGCGTTTGCATGTTCAGTCTTTCGCACATCAAT
The DNA here is from genome assembly GCA_958510875.1 of Endomychus coccineus. Taxonomy (NCBI): domain Eukaryota; kingdom Metazoa; phylum Arthropoda; class Insecta; order Coleoptera; family Endomychidae; genus Endomychus; species Endomychus coccineus. Next base: position 93,701,001 of record OY294069.1, on the reverse strand, counting down.
GCGTCTGTTGGTCTGTCCGATGTATGTCTTTTCACAATTACCACATGGCACCTCGTACACTCCTTGGCATTCTAGAGGAATTCTGTCTTTTGGATTCCGAAGAACATTTTTGATTTTCCTATCTGTTGTGAAGGTTGTTTTGATATCATGACGGCTCAGTATTTCGCAGATTTTGTCAGTTGTGCCTTTTATGTAAGGTAGAAAAGCGTTTCCCACTGGTTGATCTTCATTGTTGACATCCTTCTCATTTTTGCGTTGAGAGTTATGAATCTGTTTTCTTGAATAGCCATTCATCCTAAGGGCTACTCGGATGGTTTCCATTTCTTCATCGAAGTTCTCCGCATCAGCGAGAAGTTTTGACCATGTCATGAGGGTATTTACGACTGATTGTAGCTAGGATGGATGGTGATGCGAGTTACTATTCAAATATCGGTTCGTGTGGGTCTTTTATCTGAATACTGTATGTCCCAAACTGCCGTCAGTTTTCTTTGTTACCAAAACATCTAGAAATGGTAATTGGTTGTTCTCTTCGGCTTCTATTGTGAATTTTATCCGATCATGGATTCCATTCAGGTGATCGAGAAACCCTCTTAGTTGTCCTTCTCCATGTGGCCAAATAACGAAAATATCATCTACATATCTGAGCCAAAGTTTGGGTTTTAGTTGCGCTGTGTTAAGGCTTTAATTTCAAAATCCTCCATGAAAAGATTTGCGATCACTGGTGAGATTGGTGATCCCATCGGTGCTCTTTCGATTTGCCTATATTGCTGTCTCTCGTACATAAAGTAAGTATTGGCTACACAGTGACATGGCCAAACACTGTGTAGCCAATACTTACTTTATGTACGAGGGACAGCGATATAGGCAAATCGAAGGAGCACCGATGGGATCACCAATCTCACCAGTGATCGCAAATCTTTTCATGGAGGATTTTGAAATTAAAGCTCTTAACACAGCGCAACTAAAACCCAAACTTTGGCTCAGATATGTAGATGATATTTTCGTTATTTGGCCACATGGAGAAGGACAACTAAGAGGGTTTCTCGATCACCTGAATGGAATCCGTGATCGGATAAAATTCACAATAGAAGCCGAAGAGAACAACCAATTACCATTTCTAGATGTTTTGGTAACAAAGAAAACTGACGGCAGTTTGGGACATACAGTATTCAGAAAAAAGACCCACACGAACCGATATTTGAATAGTAACTCGCATCACCATCCATCCCAGCTACAATCAGTCGTAAATACCCTCATGACAAGGTCAAAACGTCTCGCTGATGCGGAGAACTTCGATGGAGAAATGGAAACCATCCGAGCAGCCCTTAGGATGAATGGCTATTCAAGAAAACAGATTCATAACTCTCAACGCAAAAATGAGAAGGATGTCAACAATGAAAATCAACCAGTGGGAAACGCTTTTCTACCTCACATAAAAGGCACAACTGACAAAATCTGCAAAATACTGAGCCGTCATGATATCAAAACAACCTTCACAACAGATAGGAAAATCAAAAATGTTCTTCGGAATCCAAAAGACAGAATTCCTCTAGAATGCCAAGGAGTGTACGAGGTGCCATGTGGTAATTGTGAAAAGACATACATCGGACAGACCAACAGACGCATTGATGTGCGAAAGACTGAACATGCAAACGCTGTGTCGAAAAACGAAACCACGTCTTCACTAGCTGAACATGTAAGAAGTACGGGCCATATGATCAACTTTAGCGGCACAAAGACTCTAGCCAACATTGAACACTTCTACACCAGAATAACCAGGGAGGCGATAGAGATCGAGAAACGTCCACATAGTCTTAACAAACGAGATGACGGACTAAGATTACCACCAACATGGAAACCCGCTTTAGAAAGTCGGAAGATACAACCAAAAACAAGAGAGAACGTAGTATCCAGTGCACGTGCAACAGGTCACGGAAACTTTCCGGCTGATTCCAGCGTCGCAATGACGTCATCCAAACGTGTCACTCGGAGCCAAACACGTAGAAATCAACCAAGCGTGAAATAGTTCGAAAGTCCAAAGGTCAAGCATAACGGGGGATATAAATACCTGTCCCTCCAAGTAAGCGTCAGTTCGCCTAGATTTTCCAGACTCTACGGTCGAATCACCTGAAGATGGCAAATGCGACTTTGCCGAAACGTCGTGAAATTGGTCCTTTTGAGGACCGAAACCACACAACGCGGATCAATACCCGAGAATCCAGTTCTACACATTACGTCCGCGAGAACCTAAGAAGAAACATATATATATATATATATATATATTCACGACGTTTCGGCAAAGTCGCATTTGCCATCTTCAGGTGATTCGACCGTAGAGTCTGAAGATGGCAAATACGACTTTGCCGAAACGTCATGAAATTGGTCCTTTTGAGGACCAAAACCACACAACGCGGATTAATACCCGAGAATCCAGTTCTACACATTACGTCCACGAGAATCTAAGAAGAAACATTGTAATAATCCGGGGGATTATTTATTTTTCACGATCGAATCAAAGTAGCGTAAGCAGGAGAAAACTTCCGAATATTAAGTTACTCTAAGTAAACCAGGAATACTAGGTACATGAGAGTACAACTCAAATCGTTCCGTAGCATGTAGTTCCGTCCTTACGGGCATTCCAAAATCTAAAATTGTAAATTCCTGACAGGAACAGACTATACATAGACATCCTAGATTCAACAATTAGAGTTTTATTCAGATTGAAATGACGGAATTCCAGTCTGGCGACAGAAATCCGTCATCCGATACCTTTTACAAGTCGTACGTGATTTTTAGGGATCAGGGCATTCAAAGTACAAATCTGTAGAATTGCACTTAATCACAGGCGGCAATTAGAACCGCTGAGTAAGCAGTGTTGGAGAAATCATTTTTTGTGGTCACTCACTGCCCCTCGATGTGGGAAAGCAGGCAACTCTAAATACAGATTTGTGCATTAGTGCAAAGTACAACGGGATACAACCAACCTCATTGGTCCGTTTGAATTTTATGTTAGCAAGCCAATTTCGGGGGAAGCCGAATTATAAAAATAAAAACTCTTAGAAAAAAGGGCAGTTCCTGTGTCGTATCTTGCTGGGTAAGCTCACTCCTTGTACATATAGCTCCGTCTCTCTCTCAAGTTCAGATTCATTAATTCTTTTAATTGATATTTTTAACTTAGTCATTTGATTGTTTTTTTTTTGTGTATTGCAAATTACAAGATTTCTATTTTTTCAACTATATTTTCCTTTTGTTTATTGCTCAAAGTAAATTAATTCATTCGAATCAATTTTTATTATTCTTAAAGTACTTTCATTTACCTCAGATAATTCCAAGTATCAGCTTCAAGAGAACTTACTTTTTACTTTAATATCATTTTATATTTAGTGAATATTGTTTGGTAATTAGAATCTGAAATAACCTGTAAAAGAAATTGTGGAGAACGTCATTGTTAGCTTGATGATAGAAATCTAAAGTAATTTGATATTTTGGAGAATTTGTTTCCTTTAACGATTAGACAATTTGATCTGGGTGCGATAGAGAGCTAGCTCCGAGGTGTAATTAATTCATAACTTAACAAAAAGACGTCGCGTAATACATTTTGTGAAGGCCGTGCGTGAAGTGTGAACTCAGGTGTTACCGGTTTACTTTGTGGATTAAGGATTAAATACTGAATCAGGGTAAGTCTATAGAACAACCTATTTAGTCTGAATTCAACCCAAGAATTTTGACGTCATCACCCCCCTTTCTCGTTTTTGTGTTGGTATATAGAGGACTGTTACCATTAATAGAGTATTTTGAGGTAATAGAAGTGTATTGATCCATCTGCCGAATTTCTCATATTTGGTAGTACATATATGAGACCTACTTAAGATAGGTATATTTGAAATTAGGGTTATCGTAGGTGTAAAGTCAAATACCTAATTATTTGTGGGACTATTGGGAAGGATCATTATTTAAAAGTTGCAATAAAGGTATTTTATTTAGAATTTGAAGGGTTCTTAAAAACCCCTACTGAGACAGCCATCAGCGGCGAATTCAAGAGAAAGTGTTAGAGTTCATCTTGAAAACTAGGGTTCCATTATATTGTTTAATTTGTTGAATCCATTTACTAGATCAATATATACAAAGCGACCCAGGTAATTGTCAAAAAGGCATCAGGGCTGTTTGTTGAAAGAATCACCCTTCTGGAATCTCAACCTTACTATTAGTGGCCCCTCTGGCCCATTTGATAACCTTAGTGACTCCATCAGAGTGGTATATTCATTTCTAAAATAAGGTTAGCCCGCTAAGAAACAACTCTCTGGCTACGTTACATCAAACGAATCAATAATTCTCTGATTGATCATACTTGATAAGGTTTTATCAATTTATAATACATAAAATCATTCGAAACCATTCAGATAATTAGCATCAACTTAATTTCGTTTAATTTAAATTTTCTTGTTAACTATTCGTCATATTTTTCTCTTTATGCATATATGAATGGGACTTAGTGTCTATATTTGTTAATTATTATTATTGTTTTTGTAAACGAATTCTTTTTCCCAATATACAACTTATACTGTTCGCATTGTTCTTCATTGATACACCATCCCTTAGATAACGTTATAGTGGAAGAGAACAGTCATGTTGTGATTGTCATTCCGAACATCTTCAGCAACGTGAAGCTGTCATACTAGCCTAGTATATAAATCGGCCAGGAAAGGCCCCGCTACTAAACAATTTTATACCAAGTGCTACTGGAGAGGAACTCCTTCGAGATTAGTTTCGTTCCCTGGACTATTCTCTAAAACACCTCAAAAGGGAACTGGTGGCAGCTAAATTCAATCCATTCTACCAACTCACAGGGCACTCCTAGTAGTGTAACCCTGTAATATACACTCTCCGCAACCCTCGAGTTGCATAAAAGGGTAGCTATCCTAGCATGGTTACTATAAGGTTTCCACTCTCCGTAGCATCATATGATCCCATAAGGCTTTGACCTGAGGGAACAGTAAACAAACATAACCTAGTAATATCTGGAGCAGGATTTGGTATGCCTGGCTTGTGTGTAATAACATCATAAATAAGTTCAATAACTTGCTCCCAAGTACCAGCTTTGCAGATTATTACAACATATATTTCTTCTTAGATTCTCTCAGTCTAACAGCGCGCTTTTGTATATTATATATATATATATATAACTGATCAGTTTCAAGTTAACTCGAAGCAGAGCAGCAGCCCTGAAGAGAAGACCTGAAGATGGCACATGAGATTGTGCCGAAACGTCGTCATATCAACGGTTTCTATCGAAACCAATCTACGACAACGCGGAGTATATCCCGGCAACCCAATACAGCATACAACGCCCGCGGAAACCTGAAGCAGAACATATATATATATATATATATATATATATATATATATATATATATATTATATATATGTAATATATATATATATATATATATATATATATATATATATATATATATATATATATATATATATATATATATATCCTACTACTTTCCGAGCGTCCGTACATTGACGGATTGCTGTCTTCCAAGCGTCCGGTTCCTACAGAGCGTCCGTATACGGACGCTTGGAAGTTTCCCCGTAGTAAATCATTCATACTTGTTCGCTGAACCCGTTGGCAAATATTTGTCTGGACGCTCAGATGCTAGTGCAACCTGTCGTTTTGTGTATCAAAAGTATACTGATAGTACAACGTGTCTGCCGTTAGAGGCGTTCGCTACAATTCCTGTGTATTAGTCAGGTGTATGCAGTACTTTCAGCCTGTCGATTTGTAGGCGTCCTCGACGTCGAGGAGAAATGACAACGCCGTATTCTGATAGTTATTCCGCATTATTCTCATTTTTCTTGCATTTCAAACTGAGCGTAAGCAGTTCACTACATGATTTTCATTATTTGTAACGAATTGGCGAGTCGGCGCGCGGCTTGTTGGTTAAGATCAGGGTATACGTAGGGGTCAATAAACTTTGAGGTAATATCAATTCATCGTTATTCTCAACGACATTAATTCTGTGTCGTCTCATCATCGCAATCAAGAGATAATTTTACATAATATATTTTCGTGTATTGCTGAAAAACCGAATGATAAATTCCGTGAAAGTAAACTTCTCTGCAACTTGAAGGTGTTCGATGATCGGCGAGTCCGTAAATATAGGTTCAGATAAATGATAATTGGATCATTTGGTTGAGATTATAAGTTTTGATTACCTTAGCAGCGTAATTTTTCTTTAGAGTTTTAATCGAAAAAAAGAGTTGCGACATCTATATGGTGAATCCATCTAATTAAACTTTTGTTGTAGAGTCTATTGAATCAAATTCGATCCGCAAAATTTTTTAGTTTAAGCCGGTGAGAGGTTGATTTATATCTTCATATTATCAATATTATTGCATTTTACTATGAAAGAACAGAATATAAGATTGGTCAGAATTATATATGAAAATTCTCGGGAAATAGGTCACATTACACTCTGTTTCAAATTTTCGTCTCAAAAACAGGGTGGTGAAACAGAGTGTAATGTGACATATTTCCCGAGAATTTTCATATATAATTCATACTGGGTCAAGAATCTTTATTATTATTGGTCAAAATGTATAGATGGAGTAATATGTTATTATGTCCGATTCGCATAGTAGATTTAGAATCTGTAAGTGAATTTATCTATAAATGATATTTGAAGATTTAATTTCAATATTAATTTCTAGATTAATTTTAATTGTTTGTGCTCTAGAGTTGCTTTTTTTACTTTAAAATTATTTTCGATAGAACAAGTTGTTCCATATCAAGCTAGTTAAATAGTTTATCATATTTCTTCGGTTATTGATTAATTTTTTAATATTCCTTTATATATTGCCATCACCCTCATTTATACATTCCAACCGATTCCTACGACAAATCCACTGTATGCCCTTCTCCATTTTATTGGAACTGTTGTGAATCAGGACAGCAGCTGTAATTCTGGAAAACAAAAATGTCCCGAGTAGGAAATTCCCCAGTTATCCAAAAAACGGTTATTCGGGGAGCTTATCGTCTGCCCGTTTCCTTCCCTTCATCCAGATAATGATAATGAGGCCCATAGGAATTAAATCATTACTGATTTTGTTTTCTTTTATGCGGAAGGTGATTCATATCTAGATGTCTATATAGCATATCCGGAATTTCATATGCCAAACTAAAAAAATAAGAAAAATTTATATCAAATCAAGTCCGGAAATGTTCCAATAAAGAGCCTACGGAGCTTTAAAGATGATGACTGAAAGATATTTTCCGTTTTATGACTCAGGAACCATAACATGCCAAGCTTTCAATTTTGGTAATTTGGCTTTATCTATGCAAAATTTTTTATATGGTAGGTACCGGTCGACGAAGCTTCTTAACAGAAGAGACGGTACGGGGAACTTGCAACACATTTTCTGCTTTATTTTGGATCGCATCATTTTATTTTATTCTGAAACTAATTATAGGTTTTTGGGAAAATTTTGCTTCAAAAAAGTATTCTTACATTTAAAAAAAAAAAAAACGTTTTCATGGAAAATCTATTCGAAAATGGTGGGAATGGACCTTTTATAATTCCTCCTCACTTGAATGGTGAAACATATTTCAATTTATTGGAGAAAGACCTTACAGATCTAATAGTTAATGTACCATACGCAAATAGATCAGTAAGTTGGTTTATGCATGATGGAGCACCTCCTCATTTTAGTTAGTTTAACCCTCAAAAGAGGATAATGCCGTACAGTTGCGTGGCCTCCTCGTTTACCTGACTAACAATCCTCAGATTCTGTTCCTTGGAGTTATTTAAATGTACTAGGTGCAAATTGAAAATGAGAGAAATCTTGAACAAATAGTAATAGAGCAATACGAGATAATTCGGAATAAGGAAGGCTTATTTGAGAGAGATCATCCATGAGGAATCGACTAGAAAGACGGACATTGCCAACATATGTTATATTTGTTAATTTTTGCCATTTAATCTTGAATCGAGTTATATGGCATGAAGTATGTTCTCATGTAGCGGCCAAATGATAAATGCAATCCACTCAAAATTTGGACCCTATGAATAAGGAAGTATCATACTTATAAAATTGAAATACTGTCAAGTACTTAGGACCTTTCAGCTACCAAGTAGCCATCATCAGAATAAACAGAACAGTATTGTTAGTGGATAAGAGCGATTGTTTCTTATTTATAGTGTTAAAGTGTGAATTCTTTCATTGCTTATCAGAAATCTTAACACAAATTATGGAATGATTGTCGAAACTTACTGGCTTAAAAGTTCAAAGAGGTACGACCGTTTTTGAGATATTGAGTAGTAGGGATTGTCGAAATACTCGACACTATTCGCTCTGTTTCGCGCGTTATTTGAAGCGCTAATCATCTGGCCGATTGCCGATTGTAGAGAGAAATATTATGACAACACGTTCACTGCCGATCACACCAGCAGGTGCGGTACCGGATAAAGGGATAGCGCGTTCCGTCAATAGTCCAGGCATTTAAGGAGGAAAATCGACGATTTTTGTCCTAATTTCCGCGAGGTCTAATTGCGGTCTATTCTATGTATTTTGACACGCTGAGAACGATGGGGTAGTTTAAATTTGCATTAACCCTGTGCTCAAAAAGCTATGGCCATATTTTGGAAGCAAAAATGGCCTTTTCTCAATTTTTTGTATTTTGAGACAAAGCTTTGAGTTGTATGGAAAAATGTTTCAACAAAAGTTTTCGGAAAAATTAATACGCGATTTTTGGCTCTGGTCCGAAATCGATTAGAGGGCGTGGGCCCAAGGTAGGGTTCATTTACTCTGTTTTTCAGCACATTGAAAAATGGAGTATATGTCAAAGAGTTTTTGTTTATTTCATATTCTGTTTCGGTGGAAACATAGTATTTTTATTTCTCTTCTTTCGGTTTCTGGTATTTTGACCTACCTCATTTTTTGAGGCCAAAAAAAAATTGTTTGTATTTTACGAATTCCAGACGGAATACTTAAGTTCTCGATCTAAACCAAATTGATTCGAAATATTCTATTATTCTGCACTCAATGTCCGAAATTCAATCATTTTGGTTTGAAGACATAACTTTGGCGCCATTTTGAAAATTTTAGATAGCTTAAAAATTCAAATCTTTTGGGGTTAGACATTTTTCACGGAATTAAAATTCTACGTTCTTTAAGAGATTTTCATAGCGACTATTTAAATCCAAGCATATCGATTTGAGTCGAGTAGAAATGAAGCTATCCTAATAAATGTGTTTGGACCTCTAAAGGGCCCAATTTTGAGTCTATCAACAAAGTCTTGGAGCAAACTACAGAGAAATACATCGGCTATTTAGGTATGAAACAGCGTACGGGAATTCGTTCACAATTTCAAGTTATAACGAATTTCATCATAAAAACTAGCGCGGAATTTCATTTAGCGGCAATAAGCGAGGGCCGGTACAATAGATTCCTCCCGCGAAATAATACTTTTTAAATGTTTTAAAATGCACCTGAATACTTATAATCATTTTGTGTGAATGTGTGAGTGTATGTAGACGTGTGAACGTGTATATGTGACCGTGACATGATGTCATTATAGGGTGTTACATAACAAATTTCAATATTTAAACAACAAAAAAATAAGATTAATAAATAATTTGTTTTTTTTCACATTTATATATTTTTTTCTTTTACATTTCATATTCATTGGAAAATTATCTATATGTCTAATTATTCACAAATAACCTAAGTTTTCGTTATCACTGTCAGCATATATTGCTAATGATGTAATATGATCATTATTGATATATGGATCATCGTGATCCGCTTCATCATCTAAGTTTGATAAAATTTGATCGTCGCAATTTTCATTGATAACATCATTGTTATCGTCATCATCTTCATCATCGTGTTTATTTTCATCCATACACTTATCAAAATCATCATCATCTAATATACTGATTTCTGGCTCGGGGCAATTAGAACATTCTCTACCTTAACAATGCTTACATAATGAGCTACAAGGTGGTTCTATTTTTAAGCACGAACATTTACCAGTACATTTTTTTATACAACTACAAGACATTATTTTGATCAACTCCTTGGGATGTACATTTTTACTGTTTGTAAGTCCATTCGGACTATTTCTCCAACCCCATTCCGTTGGATAGATGGTTTTATTACCGATCCAAACCTGAACTTGGTAATAATCTTAAAAATATGTTGCTTTGCAGCATCATCGTATTTTCATATGGTTACCTTGTGATGCCTTGGCATAATGTAATTGTTCGCTGGCATGAAAAATTGGGAGCTCTTTGTTTAACGCATTTATCAGCAAATACAATTCCCGATCTTCCATACTCTACATAAGATTTCAACAAGGTAACCATATGAACATACGATAATGCTGCAAAGCAACATATTGTTAGCGTGTTCGGTAATCAAACCATTGATCCGAAGAAATGGGGTTGGAGGAATAGTCTGAACGAACTTACTCCAATACAAACAATAAAAATGCACGTCCCGATGAATAGTTCAAAATAATCCCTCGTGATTGTGAATAAAATTGTACGGGTAAATGTTTGTGAAAAATTTAGGATTACCTTGTAGCTCATATGTAAGCATTGTGAAGGTGAATAATATTCTAATTTCCCCGAGTCAGAAATCAGTATATCAGATGATGATCATTTTGATATGTAACACCGTATAATGACATCATGTCACGGTCACATATACACCACACGTTTACATACACTCACATTCACACAAAACAATCATTCAGGTGCATTTTAAAACATTTAAAAAAGTATAGTTTCTCGCGCGGAATCCATTGTACCGACCCTCGTTTATAGTCGCTAAATGAAATTCCGCGTTTTTTATGATGAAATTCGTTATAACTTGGAATAGTGAACGAATTTCCGTACGTTGTTTCAAATCTGAATAGCCGATGTATTTCTCTGTTTGCTCTAAGACTTTGTCCATAGGCCAAAATTGGGCCCTCTAGAGGCCCAAACACATTTATTAGAAGACACTTATCGTCATCTTCCCATCATACAGATAATAATAGTGAACCCTACAAGTATGATATCATTACTGATTATGTTTCCGTTCTCGCAAGAGGTGATCTTCGACATATCTATATGTCTGTAAAAACAATATCAGCGCATTCAACAGCTGGTAATGAGAACAATCTTTTCAATCATTTCCAGGAATATTATTAGTTTTGCTGAATTAAACACAGCCGATTAGTCAGAGAATATCTTTGCAAAGCAATATTGAATGTTCTATCCAATTCGAACATAAAGTTATCGACTCATCTTGAGCGTCTATTCCTGGATATAAAAAATTAAAACTATTTCCGATCTTCAATCTGGAGATTGAATATTTTCAAATGTTATTGTGTCTGCATCAGACTTTGATGATTTTGTGAAGACTATGTTGTCATCTATGGGTGAAAGTCATCTATCTTGTGGAACTGGAAATTGAGACCAACAAAGCGAAGATACCATTCCATGTTCCCAGCTTGTTAGAAAAGAATATTTTCAATCATAGTTGAAAATCATGTCATTGCGGGAAAATCCTCTGTTGTAGACCTTAATATTGCTTGTTGACTAATAAACTATAAAAAAGTTACTGTGGATAGCACTATAAATAAGAAATAATTATAGTGATTAAGGGTGATTATTTTAACGAAATAATAAATATAACTATTTTGTTATACTATCACTGATATTTATCATAGTCGTTACTATAGTTTCAACACTAAACGTGTCATCTTCAGACGAAAACGAAGGTATGAATTTACAAGTACTATATCTACTATATATAGGTTGAAGAAGGAATACACACAAATTAAACCAAAAATTATACCTAACTACGGTATTTTGGTATCCTTTGATGTTCCTAATATGTTTTCAAATATCCCTCCCATTGAATGTCGGAATTTAGTCACAAATATCTTTGAAAAGTCACATATTAATCCTTCGATAAAATCAGAAATAGAACAGGCATTCGATATATGTCTCAGTCAAAAGTACTGTCAGTTTAATAACAAATTTTATACTCCAAATAACGGATTAGCTATCGGTTCTCCATTAAGTCCACTTCTCGCAGATATTTTTATTTCTCACAAAGAAGATACTATAATGAGTTCTGCCATAACAAAAAACATATTCAATTTTGGTACAGATACCTAGACAATATTTTAGCCCTATTTGAAGGTACATCTAGACAGTTAGATGCTTTCTTATCATTCATCAATAATATTTATCCCAACATAAAATTCACATTAGAGACAGAAAAGGATCACAAAATAAATTTCGTAGACTTAACATTATTACATCATAATAATAGCATCTCATTCGACATTTACAGAAAACCTGTTTTCACAGATACAGTAATTTGTACCTCTTTACATAGCCCCTATAGTCATAAACTAGCTGCTTTTCATTCAATGATACATAGAGCCTTTTCCCTTCCCTTATCTCAAGAATCAGCTTTAAGCCCCCAAACAAATTATCTCATATTATGTTCAATGCGAAATATAAAACTGACAAATTTAAAAGTCCCGGAGTTTATAAACTAACTTGTTCAGAGTGTGATAGGTTTTACATCATACATAGGTTATCTTGCCGTAACATAGCAGTTAGATATTAAGAACATTTTCGTTCCTTTAAAATCAATAAGACCGATTCTTCATTTGCAAATCATATTTAAGAAACAGGCCATATCTTTCCTATTTTGAGTAATGTCCAAATGTTACATAGTCAGGATAAAATTTCAAAACTAATTATATTAGAGTCAATGGGAATTTTCAAAGCAATGAAGATGTATGATAATAAGATCCTTAGCGATCAACTAGATTTATATTACAGTAATCTTTTCAATGTATTAATAACCTGATTTTCGTATTTAAAGTCCGTTAGTAAATATACCCTCTCCACTAAGGTTCTCACGGAACCACCTGATCACTTCACCCCTCTCTGGTTTTTCCTAGAACTATTTCCTATAGCCATAAAATTTGTTTGTATTCCTTCTTTAACCTACATATAGTAGATATAATACTTGTTAAATTCATACCTTCGTTCCGTCCGAAGATGACACGTTTAGTGTTGAAACTATAGTAACGACTATATTAAATATCAGTGATAGTATAACAAAGTAGTTTCATTTATTATTTCCTTAAAATGATAAACTATCACAAAGTAACGGCTTCCACAATTGAACTTTTGAAGGGTGATTATTTCTTATTCATATTGCTTATTGACGATAGTCCATAACAACAAGGTTGAGAAAATTCTCAACCAACCAGATATTCCAATTCTACAACATGAGGTCAGTTAATCACAACATATCTTATGTGAAACGTGCTTCTCTAATCAACTCTACTGTAGAATTCTGTTTCGGACTTTTAATCGCCGATTATGAAAGTCTTCATGAATTAAAAACAGAATATCGTGAGGTATTTTTTCAATTTTCATTACTTTTGACTCGTAAAATCTTTCCTATGAATTCAGCTACCTTAAATAATATTGCTGGGCGCTCAGAAATGTGCAGAATGAAAGCCACTATACGCGTACATTCCGATATTTAGACATTTAGAAATATGTTTTGGATGCTTTGAAATCGGTAGATTGTGAATATTATTCAGCTTTAGCGGTAGAAACATGTGGTGAACGCTCAGAGTAGGAGATGGGAAAGGTGTTTGTATATAGTACTTTCAGGCCGTCGATTTGTGGGCGTCCCAAAACGCCGGTTCTCGAAAATTCTTCGGTATTTTTTACATTTTACGTTATACTACCAGTTACAGTCATTCAGTCATTCATTCATCGTAGACAGATGCTTTGAATGTTGTGAGTAACCACAGTCTGGTTGTTGAGTTTAATAGAAAAGAGTGATTTATACATTTTCATATTCCTTGACCCAACTTCTGTATATAACAAGAAAAAGTTATTATTTCACTTGTTTAAATTTGTCATTACCTGTAGATTGAATAAATGTATTCAGTATATTCTTTCAAGCTAAAAAAATGTTTGCAATCGTTTTATAAATGTATATTCAAGATTCCTTTTAACGCTAAAAGATGATCTTACGCATTTTCAAAACTGCTCTTCAAATCAATTTCAAAAAAGATTTTATAGCTCAAAAGAGGTTGTTAAGAAGTTAGTATCTTTTACCTATGTGGACAATTTTTTTACTTATGTGGACAATTACTGCCGTTGGATTATAGAAAGATTATTATTTAGTTATATATTTTTCTGTCTATTTCTTATATAGTTATTTATTTTTCTGTCTATATAGAATAAGAGGAGGTATCGTTTGTTTTTTAAGTTTGATTATATTGAATAAAGTGCGTTTTTTAGCTAAGGAATTTTTCATTCTTATTGCCTTCAAATTTTATTAAAAATGTATGTATGATCACCTCAATTCCCACAGAAAATTTAGTTTGGTTAGGAAAATACGCAATTTCAAGTTAAGTAATAAAATTATCTATACATTTTCTTATAAAAAATACATTACATATTGGATATTTTCAATTTTGAACTTTAAATATAACTGAAATGTTCATCAGTTATTCAATGTTCATCAGTTATTCAAGAAAGAATATGATACGCAATGTAAATTTTGGACTGTTATAGAGGACCAACAAAACAGTTTTATTCTGGACTGGCAACATCGCTGGACGCTCAGAAATGTGGTGTATGAAAGCAAACTATACTGCGGGGACGCTGAGTACCCGAAATTTGAAAGCTTTACTGTATATTTTGGACGCTCAGGAGCGGCTTTATGAACGGACGCTCTGAAATCAGTAGAATGCAAATTTTAAAAATTGTTTCCTATAATATGAAGGCTATGAACTTATTACGACCTCTACTGTTCAGAGATGGAATATATTCATACGTTATAGTAGGGATTGCATGAGAAATACGCAGTGGACGCTCAGAGTAGGAATAGTGAAAGGACGCTTTGGAGATAGCGGGATGTAAATATATATATATATATATATATATATATATATATATATATACAAAAGCGCGCTGTTAGACTGAGAGAATCTAAGAAGAAATATATGTTGTAATAATCTGCAAAGCTGGTACTTGGGAGCAAGTTATTGAACTTATTTATGATGTTATTACACACAAGCCAGGCATACCAAATCCTGCTCTAGATATTACTAGGTTATGTTTGTTTACTGTTCCCTCAGGTCAAAGCCTTATGGGATCATATGATGCTACGGAGAGTGGAAACCTTATTGTAACCATGCTAGGATAGCTACCCTTTTATACAACTCGAGGGTTGCGGAGAGTGTATATTACAGGGTTACACTACTAGGAGTGCCCTGTGAGTTGGTAGAATGGATTGAATTTAGCTGCCACCAGTTCCCTTTTGAGGTGTTTTAGAGAATAGTCCAGGGAACGAAACTAATCTCGAAGGAGTTCCTCTCCAGTAGCACTTGGTATAAAATTGTTTAGTAGCGGGGCCTTTCCTGGCCGATTTATATACTAGGCTAGTATGACAGCTTCACGTTGCTGAAGATGTTCGGAATGACAATCACAACAGGACTGTTCTCTTCCACTATAACGTTATCAAAGGGATGGTGTATCAATGAAGAACAATGCGAACAGTATAAGTTGTATATTGGGAAAAAGAATTCGTTTACAAAAACAATAATAATAATTAACAAATATAGACACTAAGTCCCATTCATATATGCATAAAGAGAAAAATATGACGAATAGTTAACAAGAAAATTTAAATTAAACGAAATTAAGTTGATGCTAATTATCTGAATGGTTTCGAATGATTTTATGTATTATAAATTGATAAAACCTTATCAAGTATGATCAATCAGAGAATTATTGATTCGCCTGATGTAACGTAGCCAGAGAATTGTTTCTTAGCGGGCTAACCTTATTTTAGAAATGAATATACCACTCTGATGAAGTCACTAAGGTTATCAAATGGGCCAGAGGGGCCACTAATAGTAAGGTTGAGATTCCAGAAGGGTGATTCTTTCAACAAACAGCCCTGATGCCTTTTTGCAATTACCTGGGTCGCTTTGTATATATTGATCTAGTAAATGGATTCAACAAATTAAACAATATAATGGAACCCTAGTTTTCAAGATGAACTCTAACACTTTCTCTTAAATTCGCCGCTGATGGCTGTCTCAGTAGGGGTTTTTAAGAACCCTTCAAATTCTAAATAAAATACCTTTATTGCAACTTTTAAATAATGATCCTTCCCAATAGTCCCACAAATAATTAGGTATTCGACTTTACACCTACGATAACCCTAATTTCAACTATACCTATCCTAAGTAGGTCTCATATATGTACTACCAAATATGAGAAATTCGGCAGATGGATCAATACACTTCTATTACCTCAAAATACTCTATTAATGGTTACAGTCCTCTATATACCAACACAAAAACGAGAAAGGTGGGTGATGACGTCAAAATTCTTGGATTGAATTCAGACTAAATAGGTTGTTCTATAGACTTACCCTGATTCAGTATTTAATCCTTAATCCACAAAGTAAACCGGTAACACCTGAGTTAACACTTCACGCACGGCCTTCACAAAATGTATTACGCGACGTTTCTTTTCTTAAGTTATGAATTACACCCCGGAGCTAGCTCTCTCTCGCACCCAGATCAAATTGTCTAATCGTTAAAGGAAACAAATTCTCCAAAATATCAAATTACTTTAGATTTCTATCATCAAGCTACCAATGACAAACAAACAGTGAAAAATAATAAATTTAACAATAAGAATAACAAATCAATCAAAAATTTCAAAGAAACCAAACAATTCAGATTCTGGAAAATCTAGGCGAACTGAGTTCGCCTAGATTTTCCAGACTCTACGGTCGAATCACCTGAAGATGGCAAATGCGACTTTGCCGAAACGTCGTGAAATTGGTTCTTTTGAGGACAGAAACCACACAACGCGGATCAATACCCGAGAATCCAGTTCTACATATTACGTCCGCGAGAACCTAAGAAGAAACATATATATATATAAATACATAGATATATATATATATATATATATATATATATATGTGTATATATATATGCTGTATTGGGTTGCCGGGATATACTCCGCGTTGTCGTAGATTGGTTTCGAAAGAAACCGTTGATATGACGACGTTTCGGCACAATCTCATGTGCTATCTTCAGGTCTTCTCTTCAGGGCTGCTGCTCTGCTTCGAGTTAACTTGAAACTGATTCTGATTGAGTTTGATGGTCTGTTACGTTCGAGCGATTTTGTCGGTTCGTTGCGTTCGAGCGAGTTTGCCGGTCCGTTGAATTAGTCTGGTTGACTGTTCTCCTGGGTGGTTGAAGGGCTGGTTTCCAAGCAGTTGGTAATCTCTGTGTATCATCTCTTGTATTGAGATTTGAAGGTCGCTTCTCGATTTCGATAGCTTCTCTTATGATGCGTTTTCTTTTGTGCTCCAGGCTGGCTAGGACTCGGGTGTTGTCAAAATCGATTTCATGTGAAGTTTTTCTCACATGTTCGGCAAGTGATGATGTTGTTTCTTGCTTTGCGACTGCATTGCGGTGTTCTTCACGTCGAATGTTGATCCTTCTGTTAGTTTGTCCTATGTAGCTTCCTCCGCAATCTTTGCATGGTATTTCGTAGACCCCTTGTGTTTCCAGATTTATTTTGGATTTAGCGTTAGGCAGTACTTGACCAATCTTTCTTGTCGTTTTGAAACTTGTCTCAATGTTGTGTTTTTTGAGAATTCTGCTGATCTTCTCTGTAGTACCTTTGACGTATGGCAGATGGGCTTTGGCGACAGGTTCTCCTTTTTCTTCTTCTGTGGTTCGATCTGTCTGGCGTCGTGGTCTTAGTGCTCGCCTGATATTGTCTTTTGAGAACCCGTTTTGTTGTAGCGTGGTTTGTATTGTCTGCATTTCTTGTTGTTTGTGGTCATTGTCGATTAGTCGGTCTGATCTGGTTATGAGTGTTTTTATTACGGATTGGAGTTGTGCTGGATGGTGATGTGACTGGGCGTTCAAGTAACGATTCGTGTGTGTTGGCTTCCTGTATATGGTGTGTCCTATTCTGCCATTTGTCTTGCTCACAAGAACGTCTAGGAAGGGTAGTTGGTTATCCTTCTCGATCTCCATTGTGAACTTGATTTTTTCGTGAATCCTGTTTATGTGGCTCAGAAATTTTGTCAGTGCGGCTTCTCCGTGAGTCCAGATAACAAACGTATCGTCTACGTATCGTAGCCATAGTTTTGGTTTTTGGCTGGCTGTTTGGATGGCTCGTTCTTCAAAGTCTGTCATAAACAGGTTGGCTAATACTGGGGATAAGGGTGATCCCATCGGTGCCCCTTCAATTTGTTTGTATCTTTGGTCCTTGTAGATGAAGTACGTATTTTTGAGGCAGTGTTTGGTAAGTTCGATGATGTCCTTTCGTATCTGGTATTTCTTCTGGATAATTTCGACGGCCTCATCGATGGGGATATTAGTGAAGAGTGATACGATGTCGAAGCTCACAAGCATGTGGCCAGGTTCCAGCTTTATGTTCTTTATGCGTTCGATGAAGTGGCTTGCGTTCTTCACGTAAGATTCGGCTTCTTCGGCATAGGGTTGTAGCTTCTTTGCTAGGAATTTCGCGAGCTCCTGTAGAGGTGAACCTATCGAACTGACGATAGGCCTAAGTGGAGCTCCTTCTTTATGGATCTTGGGAAGGCCGTACAGTTTCGGGCACTTCGACGATTTCTCTCTTGGTATTAATCTCTGCTGTTCTTCTTTGTCGATTTGGCTTGCCTTGATTTTTGTTCTGGTGGTTTTCTCCAGGTACGTAGTGGGGTCAGTGGCTATCGGTTGGTAAGTGTCATCTTGTAATAGTGTTTGAATTCTGTCATCGTACTCTCTGATGTCCATTACTACAGTTGCGTTGCCCTTGTCTGCTGGTAGTATGATGATGTCAGTGTTTGCTCTTAGGTTCATCAGAGCATGGTGTTCATCTCGTGTCAGGTTCTTCTTTGGAGGTTAAGCTTTTTTCAGAATTCGGACTACATCCTGTCGTATGGCGTCAGCTGAAGTGGATGGAAGACTTGTTATTGAGGCTTCTACACAGCAAATGATGTCTTCGGTAGGAATCTGGGTGGGTCCTATACCGTAGTTGGATCCTTTGGCGAGGACACGTTGTTCGTTGTGGTCTAGAGGAAAACTTGACAAATTGTACACCAGTTTATTGATGTCCAACGTCTGTACCTCCTTGTTGGGCCTTTGAGTCCTCTTCAGCTCTTCAAATTTCCTCTTCTGTTTGGCAGTGGTCCATTCGGCGTCTGTTTTGGAACGGAAATCCGACAGCTGGTCTATTTTGTTCCAGAGTAATGGATGTAGTCTGCTGCTTAGTTCCAGATGTAGTTGTAATAGCTCCTTGTTGGTTTTGTCCAGGATCTTTCTTGTGTCTTGGATGGATTCTCGAATCAGGGCACGGCTTGTTCTTCTTAGAATATTGTTTGTTTTGGAATTATTCTTGTGAAATTTGATCTGCATGCTTTTCGGAATGATGTCCTTGTCTCTGCAGCGTTCCAAGAAGGTGAGGGTACACAATAGCTTGCTTCGTTTGGATCGTAGGTTCTCGAAGATCTTCGTTTCGTGGGTTATCTTCTCCCCGTAGAGTTGATTTATGTTCCGCTTCAGGTTTCCGCGGGCGTTGTATGCTGTATCGGTTGGTAAGTGTCATCTTGTGATAGTGTTTGAATTTTGTCATCGTACTCTCTGATGTCCATTACTACAGTTGCGTTGCCCTTGTCTGCTGGTAGTATGATGATGTCAGTGTTTGCTCTTAGGTTCATCAGAGCATGGTGTTCATCTCGTGTCAGGTTCTTCTTTGGAGGTTAAGCTTTTTTCAGAATTCGGACTACATCCTGTCGTATGGCGTCAGCTGAAGTGGATGGAAGACTTGTTATTGAGGCTTCTACACAGCAAAAGGTGTCTTCGGTAAGAATCTGGGTGGGTCCTATACCGTAGTTGGATCCTTTGGCGAGGACACGTTGTTCGTTGTGGTCTAGAGGAAAACTTGACAAATTGTACACCAGTTTATTGATGTCCAACGGCTGTACCTCCTTGTTGGGCCTTTGAGTCCTCTTCAGCTCTTCAAATTTCCTCTTCTGTTTGGCAGTGGTCCATTCGGCGTCTGTTTTGGAACGGAAATCCGACAGCTGGTCTATTTTGTTCCAGAGTAATGGATGTAGTCTGCTGCTTAGTTCCAGATGTAGTTGTAATAGCTCCTTGTTGGTTTTGTCCAGGATCTTTCTTGTGTCTTGGATGGATTCTCGAATCAGGACACGGCTTGTTCTTCTTAGAATATTGTTTGTTTTGGAATTATTCTTGTGAAATTTCATCTGCATGCTTTTCGGAATGATGTCCTTGTCTCTGCAGCGTTCCAAGAAGGTGAGGGTACACAATAGCTTGCTTCGTTTGGATCGTAGGTTCTCGAAGATCTTCGTTTCGTGGGTTATCTTCTCCCGGTAGAGTTGATTTATGTTCTGCTTCAGGTTTCCGCGGGCGTTGTATGCTGTATTGGGTTGCCGGGATATACACCCTTATCCCCAGTATTAGCCAACATGTTTATGACAGACTTTGAAGAACGAGCCATCCAAACAGCCAGCCAAGAACCAAAACTATGGCTACGATACGTAGACGATACGTTTGTTATCTGGACTCACGGAGAAGCCGCACTGACAAAATTTCTGAGCCACATAAACAGGATTCACGAAAAAATCAAGTTCACAATGGAGATCGAGAAGGACAACCAACTACCCTTCCTAGACGTTCTTGTGAGCAAGACAAATGGCAGAATAGGACACACCATATACAGGAAGCCAACACACACGAATCGTTACTTGAACGCCCAGTCACATCACCATCCAGCACAACTCCAATCCGTAATAAAAACACTCATAACCAGATCAGACCGACTAACCGACAATGACCACAAACAACAAGAAATGCAGACAATACAAACCACGCTACAACAAAACGGGTTCTCAAAAGACAATATCAGACGAGCACTAAGACCACGACGCCAGACAGATCGAACCACAGAAGAAGAAAATGGAGAACCTGTCGCCAAAGCCCATCTGCCATACGTCAAAGGTACTACAGAGAAGATCAGCAGAATTCTCAAAAAACACAACATTGAGACAAGTTTCAAAACGACAAGAAAGATTGGTCAAGTACTGCCTAACGCTAAATCCAAAATAAATCTGGAAACACAAGGGGTCTACGAAATACTATGCAAAGATTGCGGAGGAAGCTACATAGGACAAACTAACAGAAGGATCAACATTCGACGTGAAGAACACCGCAATGCAGTCGCAAAGCAAGAAACAACATCATCACTTGCCGAACATGTGAGAAAAACTTCACATGAAATCGATTTTGACAACACCCGAGTCCTAGCCAGCCTGGAGCACAACAGAAAACGCATCATAAGAGAAGCTATCGAAATCGAGAAGCGACCTTCAAATCTCAATACAAGAGATGATACACAGAGATCACCAACTGCTTGGAAACCAGCCCTTCAACCACCCAGGAGAACAGTCAACCAGACTAATTCAACGGACCGGCAAACTCGCTCGAACGCAACGAACCGACAAAATCGCTCGAACGCAACAGACCATCAAACTCAATCAGACGCATCAAACCGGCAAAATCATCCAGAAGAGAAGACCTGAAGAGAAGACCTGAAGATGGCACATGAGATTGTGCCGAAACGTCGTCATATCAAAGGTTTCTATCGAAACCAATCTACGACAACGCGGAGTATATCCCGGCAACCCAATACAGCATACAACGCCCGCGGAAACCTGAAGCAGAACATAAATCAACTCTACGGGGAGAAGGTAACCCACGAAACGAAGATCTTCGAGAACCTACGATCCAAACGAAGCAAGCTATTGTGTACCCTCACCTTCTTGGAACGCTGCAGAGACAAGGACATCATTCCGAAAAGCATGCAGATCAAATTTCACAAGAATAATTCCAAAACAAACAATATTCTAAGAAGAACAAGCCGTGCCCTGATTCGAGAAACCATCCAAGCCAAAAGAAAGATCCTGGACAAAACCAACAAGGAGCTATTACAACTACATCTGGAACTAAGCAGCAGACTACATCCATTACTCTGGAACAAAATAGACCAGCTGTCGGATTTCCGTTCCAAAACAGACGCCGAATGGACCACTGCCAAACAGAAGAGGAAATTTGAAGAGCTGAAGAGGACTCAAAGGCCCAACAAGGAGGTACAGACGTTGGACATCAATAAACTGGTGTACAATTTGTCAAGTTTTCCTCTAGACCACAACGAACAACGTGTCCTCGCCAAAGGATCCAACTACGGTATAGCACCCACCCAGATTCCAACCGAAGACATCATTTGCTGTGTAGAAGCCTCAATAACAAGTCTTCCATCCACTTCAGCTGACGCCATACGACAGGATGTAGTCCGAATTCTGTAAAAAGCTAAACCTCCCAAGAAGAACCTGACACGAGATGAACACCATGCTCTGATGAACCTAAGATCAAACACTGACATCATCATACTACCAGCAGACAAGGGCAACGCAACTGAAGTAATGGACATCAGAGAGTACGATAACAAAATCCAAACACTATTACAAGATGACACTTACCAACCGATAGCCACTGACCCCACTACGTACCTGGAGAAAACCACCAGAACAAAAATCAAGGCAAGCCAAATCGACAAAGAAGAACAGCAGAGATTAATACCAAGAGAGAAATCGTCGAAGTGCCCGAAACTGTACGGCCTTCCCAAGATCCATAAAGAAGGAGCTCCACTTAGGCCTATCGTCAGTTCGATAGGTTCACCTCTACAGGAGCTCGCAAAATTCCCAGCAAAGAAGTTACAACCCTATGCCGAAGAAGCCGAATCTTACGTGAAGAACGCAAGCCACTTCATCGAACGCATAAAGAACATAAAGCTGGAACCTGGCCACATGCTCGTGAGCTTCGACATCGTATCACTCTTCACTAATATCCCCATCGATGAGGCCGTCGAAATTATCCAGAAGAAATACCAGATACGAAAGGACATCATCGAACTTACCAAACACTGCCTCAAAAATACGTACTTCATCTACAAGGACCAAAGATACAAACAAATTGAAGGGGCATCGATGGGATCACCCTTATCCCCAGTATCAGCCAACCTGTTTATGACAGACTTTGAAGAACGAATCATCCAAACAGCCAGCCAAAAACCAAAACTATGGCTACGATACGTAGACGATACGTTTGTTATCTCAAGTTCACAATGGAGATCGAGAATGATAACCAACTACCCTTCCTAGACGTTCTTGTGAGCAAGACAAATGGCAGAATAGGACACACCATATACAGGAAGCCAACACACACGAATCGTTACTTGAACGCCCAGTCACATCACCATCCAGCACAACTCCAATCCGTAATAAAAACACTCATAACCAGATCAGACCGACTAACCGACAATGACCACAAACAACAAGAAATGCAGACAATACAAACCACGCTACAACAAAACGGGTTCTCAAAAGACAATATCAGACGAGCACTAAGACCACGACGCCAGACAGATCGAACCACAGAAGAAGAAAAAGGAGAACCTGTCGCCAAAGCCCATCTGCCATACGTCAAAGGTACAGAGAAGATCAGCAGAATTCTCAAAAAACACAACATTGAGACAAGTTTCAAAACGACAAGAAAGATTGGTCAAGTACTGCCTAACGCTAAATCCAAAATAAATCTGGAAACACAAGGGGTCTACGAAATACTATGCAAAGATTGCGGAGGAAGCTACATAGGACAAACTAACAGAAGGATCAACATTCGACGTGAAGAACACCGCAATGCGGTCGCAAAGCAAGAAACAACATCATCACTTGCCGAAAATGTGAGAAAAACTTCACATGAAATCGATTTTGACAACACCCGAGTCCTAGCCAGCCTGGAGCACAAAAGAAAACGCATCATAAGAGAAGCTATCGAAATCGAGAAGCGACCTTCAAATCTCAATACAAGAGATGATACACAGAGATTACCAACTGCTTGGAAACCAGTCCTTCAACCACCCAGGAGAACAGTCAACCAGACTAATTCAACGGACCGGCAAACTCGCTCGAACTCAACGAACCGACAAAATCGCTCGAACGCAACAGACCATCAAACTCAATCAGACGCATCAAACCGGCAAAATCATCCAGATGTAACAAGGATACATAAAACACCAACAGGATCAACGGAGATCAGTTTCAAGTTAACTCGAAGCAGAGCAGCAGCCCTGAAGAGAAGACCTGAAGATGGCACATGAGATTGTGCCGAAACGTCGTCATATCAACGGTTTCTATCGAAACCAATCTACGACAACGCGGAGTATATCCCGGCAACCCAATACAGCATACAACGCCCGCGGAAACCTGAAGCAGAACTTCATATATATATATATATATATATATATATATATATATATATATAAAATATATATATATATGTAGAACTGGATTCTCGGGTATTGATCCGCGTTGTGTGGTTTCGGTCCTCAAAAGGACCAATTTCACGACGTTTCGGCAAAGTCGCATTTGCCATCTTCAGGTGATTCGACCGTAGAGTCTGGAAAATCTAGGCGAACTGACGCTTACTTGGAGGGACAGGTCTTTTATATCCCCCGTTATGCTTGACCTTTGGACTTTCGAACTATTTCACGCTTGGTTGATTTCTACGTGTTTGGCTCCGAGTGACACGTTTGGATGACGTCATTGCGACGCTGGAATCAGCCGGAAAGTTTCCGTGACCTGTTGCACGTGCACTGGATACCACGTTCTCTCTTGTTTTTGGTTGTATCTTCCGACTTTCTAAAGCGGGTTTCCATGTTGCTGGTAATCTTAGTCCGTCATCTCGTTTGTTAAGACTATGTGGACGTTTCTCGATCTCTATTGCCTCCCTGGTTATTCTGGTGTAGAAGTGTTCAATGTTGGCTAGAGTCTTTGTGCCGCTAAAGTTGATCATATGGCCCGTACTTCTTACATGTTCAGCTAGTGAAGACGTGGTTTCGTTTTTCGACACAGCGTTTGCATGTTCCGTCTTTCGCACATCAATGCGTCTGTTGGTCTGTCCGATGTATGTCTTTTCACAATTACCACATGGCACCTCGTACACTCCTTGGCATTCTAGAGGAATTCTGTCTTTTGGATTCCGAAGAACATTTTTGATTTTCCTATCTGTTGTGAAGGTTGTTTTGATATCATGGCGGCTCAGTATTTTGCAGATTTTGTCAGTTGTGCCTTTTATGTAAGGTAGAAAAGCGTTTCCCACTGGTTGATCTTCATTGTTGACATCCTTCTCATTTTTGCGTTGAGAGTTATGAATCTGTTTTCTTGAATAGCCATTCATCCTAAGGGCTGCTCGGATGGTTTCCATTTCTCCATCGAAGTTCTCCGCATCAGCGAGACGTTTTGACCTTGTCATGAGGGTATTTACGACTGATTGTAGCTGGGATGGATGGTGATGCGAGTGACTATTCAAATATCGGTTCGTGTGGGTCTTTTTTCTGAATACTGTATGTCCCAAACTGCCGTCAGTTTTCTTTGTTACCAAAACGTCTAGAAATGGTAATTGGTTGTTCTCTTCGGCTTCTATTGTGAATTTTATGCGATCATGGATTCCATTCAGGTGATCGAGAAACCCTCTTAGTTGTCCTTCTACATGTGGCCAAATAACGAAAATATCATCTACATATCTGAGCCAAAGTTTGGGTTTTAGTTGCGCTGTGTTAAGAGCTTTAATTTCAAAATCCTCCATGAAAAGATTTGCGATCACTGGTGAGATTGGTGATCCCATCGGTGCTCCTTCGATTTGCCTATATCGTTGTCCCTCGTACATAAAGTAAGTATTGGCTACACAGTGTTTGGCCAAGTCAATAATGTATCCTTCCGGTTTGTATTTATGTTGGATGATCTCTAGGGCTTCGTTTATGGGTACTTGTGTGAACAAGGATGCTACGTCGAAGCTTACTAATATGTCGTCAGGTCCTACTATTTGCATATCTAGAAGTTCTACACCAGAATAACCAGGGAGGCAATAGAGATCGAGAAACGTCCACATAGTCTTAACAAACGAGATGACGGACTAAGATTACCAGCAACATGGAAACCCGCTTTAGAAAGTCGGAAGATACAACCAAAAACAAGAGAGAACGTGGTATCCAGTGCACGTGCAACAGGTCACGGAAACTTTCCGGCTGATTCCAGCGTCGCAATGACGTCATCCAAACGTGTCACTCGGAGCCAAACACGTAGAAATCAACCAAGCGTGAAATAGTTCGAAAGTCCAAAGGTCAAGCATAACGGGGGATATAAAAGACCTGTCCCTCCAAGTAAGCGTCAGTTCGCCTAGATTTTCCAGACTCTACGGTCGAATCACCTGAAGATGGCAAATGCGACTTTGCCGAAACGTCGTGAAATTGGTCCTTCTGAGGACCGAAACCACACAACGCGGATCAATACCCGAGAATCCAGTTCTACACATTACGTCCGCGAGAACCTAAGAAGAAACATATATATATATATATATATGGAGTATGGAGTATGGCAACGAACATTGTGACACGAGAATTTTATATATTAGAAGAAGATATATATATATATATATATATATATATATATATATATATATATATATATATATATATATATATATATATATATATATGGAGTATGGAGTATGGCAACGATATATGAATATCTAATATATAATATTCTCGTGTCACAATGTTCGTTGCCATACTCCTCCGAAACGGCTTTACCGATTCCTATGAAACTTTTTATGCGTATTCAGTAAGTCTGAGAATCGGCTACTATCTATTTTTCAAACCCTTAAGTGATAAGTGGTGTCCACCCCAAAAAAAAAAATTTTATTCTTTGGATAAAATTCTATTTTTTTATTTTTTTATCATGTGGCATTAAAAAATACATACAACCTTAAATTTTCACTCTTTTATCACCAATCCCTGTTTTTTAATAGTCATTCTATCATTTTTAACCCGCTCGATAACATCAATTATTATCACTTGGTAAGTTATCCCCTCCATGTGTCTACCGGTGTCACTTCTAACCAGAAAGATGTAAGAATAGAGAGCGCTAAAGGATATATTAGTGACCGGACTTAATGAATTTAGAGCCGCGGAGTGGGGATGAATGAGTTACCAAGCTTCCCATACCATTGCGCGAACTACACTAGCGGAAGACTCGACGTCGAAAGAACGAATTGTGAATGATGACGCGCATCAACGTGTATAGACCTCTTTGCCGCGCATAGAGTACGTTGTTGGAGGGGAGAAATCGGTTACTACTCTAATCCCGGTCACTCGATTAACATAGGGTTTAATGGGACTAGCGCTCTCTATTCTTACATCTCTCTGCTTCTCACCCACTAAACAGCACGGAGTAGGGATAACAACGAAATGGGTCTCCTATTTCTCTCAAACAATAAGCCTTCTCTCAGTCCAGTAGTTAAACATTTTTACTATCTCAGTGTAACTCTCAAATCAAATATATTCTCAAGTAACTTTATTATTTATTTATTAATAACTAATATTATTGAATATCACAAATTATTAATTTTGAGTGTAATTCGCACGATCAGTTAATTAAGTGATTTACATAACCTTTAAAATACTCAACATGTGTCACGAGTTCCCGCAAACAACGGCTACGGAGTTGTAAGTATACATTATTTTTATACGTTTATATAAAATCAAAAATTATCCTTTCTTATTTATAACGAAAATATTGTTGTTTTTTCACTATTTCTAACAATACGTATTTTCGATATAATTAAGAAAAATTAAATTTTTCGCTTTCGTGAAACTATCTAATTTTTACATGTATATTTAATGTAATCAAAGATAAAATAAATTATTAATATAATAATTTTCATCATTAAATAATTCAATCAGTTCTATTTATGTGTGTTTTGTATTGCACAGTGAACAATGCCAACAAAAAGCAAAGGGGCCAATTTGAGCCGTGATACAAATAAATCTAGAGGCAATCGAAATAGAAGAGCCCAAAATACCGAAGAACAAGTTCAGGAAGAAAATACTGGAGCGCGTGTGAGAATGGCACAATTGCGTCAAGAACAGTTAGACGATACACGAGGTGAACGCAATGAGATTAGAACAACGACAATCACACCGTTTTACTGTCAATAGACGCAGACCAAATGACCAACAACACCAACAGGCACATCGAGCATTTGTAGCTAAATCATTCCTCCGTCTAGCATTCCAGTATGAGCCCGATATTGAATATTATGCTCATTCAAAAGTGGTAATTGGTGCTATGGACAAAGAATGCCCGTATTGTCATGCTTTGAAATTCATAAATGAACCAGCCGGGATGTGTTGCGCATCAGGGAAGGTGCAACTACCTGAAATTGAAACACCACTGGAACCATTGAACGGTTTGCTTGTCGGCACAGATCCGTTGGGAGCAACAGAAATAGTTCAAAATACTAATGCAAATGGCCAACAATACAATTCTACATTTAAAATCAGAGGCCAAGTTTATCATAAAATAGGCTCATTGCTGCCAATGCCAAACGAACCACATAAATTTTTACAAATCTACTTTATGGGCGGCGAGGACTCCGGAAGCACACTAGCAAATCGGGTGGATGCACGTTGTGGCTACAATAACCTTGATTCATTCTTTGCAAGACGCATCGTCAGCGAGCTGGATGCTCTATTGAATGAGCACAATGAATTGTTGAAAATATTCAAATCCCACATGCACAAATTAGAAAGCGATAATCACGCTATTGTTATTAATCCTGATAAAACACCAGCTGGAGAACACATTCGTAGATTCAATGCACCTGTTGCTGACGACGTTGCTGGAATCATGGTTGGCGATCGTACAGGTGCACGAGAAATTGTGATTCGTAGGAGAAATAATAATCTTCAGTTTATAGCTGATACACACCGTTCATATGACGCTCTTCAATATCCGCTAATCTTCTGGAAGGGACAAGACGGATATAGCATAAATATTAAACAACGAGATCCCGTATCAGGTACTTCATTAATTATGAATTTGATCATTATACTTTTAACAAAACAATTAAATTATTATACGTAATTAATTTGAATTATTATTTATGAATATATTATTACAGGAGCCGAAACAAACAAGAACGTTAGCTCGAAGGATTATTATGCGTATAGATTGATGATTAGACGCGGGCTGGACAACATCATTCTACGATGTCGAGAGCTTTGTCAACAATTCATGGTCGACATGTACGCGAAGATAGAGGGCGAACGACTACGATACTTACGATATAATCAACTCAAGCTACGTGCGGAAGAGTACATTCACTTGCGAGACGCTATTGTCAACAACGCCGACGCCGCCGAAATTGGTAACTCTGTCTTTCTACCATCATCGTACGTAGGCAGTCCACGTCATATGCAAGAGTATATATAGGATGCTCTAATTTTCGTGCGCGAATATGGGCGACCGTGTTTATTTATCACGTTCACATGTAATCCAAAATGGCCAGCAACTTTGCTGTTGCCTGACCAAAAATTCAATACATCGTCATGACATTACAGCACGTGTGTTTAGACAAAAGCTGAAGTCTTTAATAAATTTTATTACTAAATTACATGTATTCGGTCCCACACGTTGCTGGCTGTATTCGGTTGAGTGGCAAAAGCGAGGATTACCTCATGCCCACATTTTGGTTTGGTTAATAGACAAAATCCGTCCTGAAGAAATAGGTAATATAATTTCTGCAGAAATTCCCGCTCCGTCTACTGCTCAATTGCTGTTTGATATTGTAACAGCAAACATGATTCATGGCCCATGCGGTACTTTGAATCGTTCATCGCCTTGCATGGCAGATGGAAAATGTCCCTAAAGATTTCACTAACGATACAATCACAAATGTCGACGGATATCCAATATATCGTCGAAGAAATCCCGATAATGGCGAACAATCATTTATTAAAAATATCAGCAACACAGACATTGACATTGACAATCGTTGGGTCGTGCCATATTCGCCCCTGCTGAGCAAAACATACAATGCTTATATTAATGTTGAGTTCTGCAGTTCTGTGAAGAGCATCAAATACATTTGCAAGTATGTCCATAAAGGCAGTGACATGGCTGTGTTTAGAATGGAAAATACCAATGTGCATGCTCCTCCACTGAATAAAAACGATGAAATAACGCTCTACCAAATTGGTCGGTACATCAGCTCCAATGAAGCTGCTTGGCGTATCTTTGGTTTTCCAATTCATGAACGGGATCCAGCAGTTGTTCAGTTAGCCGTCCATCTTGAAAACGGTCAGCGTGTATATTTCACGAACGAGACAGCGATTGATCGTGCTATAAATCCACCAAAAACTACACTTACTGAATTTTTTGAATTGTGTAACCGTGCTGATGATTTCGGTGCCTTTGCACGTACTTTACTCTATTCACAAGTACCACGCTATTTCACATGGGCTCAAACAAAACAATGGATACCCCGCAAGCAAGGCAAACCAGTTGATGCATGTCCCAATTTATTCAAATCAAACGCCTTGGGGCGAGTATTTACAGTGAATCCAAGACAGACTGGTTAATATTACTGGGCCATTGTCATTTCAAGATATACTTAAAGTGAATGGGCAACAGTATCCAACGTATAAAAATGCATGCCTTGCACTCGGCTTGCTGGAAGATGACAACCAGTGGGACCAGTTGTATGCTTGCTGAAGCAGCATTGAACTGTACAGCAATACAAATTCGTCTACTATTCGCAATAGTGTTGACTACATGTTTTCCAGCCCGAGTAGAGATATTCTGGGATAATCACAAAGATTCAATGACTGATGATATATTGCATCAACATCGTACACGGTGTAACGATCTAGCGATAACATTCAGCGACGATATGTACAATGAAGCATTGATTGCTATTGAGGATCTTTGCATTATCATTGCCAACTTACCACTCAGTCATTTCGGTATCAATTCGCCAAATCGAGGTGCAACTGATTTAATGAACACTGAAATGAATCGTGAACTGCAGTACAATACTGTAGAAATGGCGGCGATAGTTACTCGCAATGTACCACTAATAAATGAGGAACAAAGAACCATTTACGACCGCATTATGCTCGCAGTTTCAGCAGGACAAGGGGGGTTCTTCTTTTTAGATGCACCAGGTGGAACTGGCAAGACATTCCTTATTTCGCTAATTCTCGCCGAAATACGATCAAATAATGGCATCGCATTGGCCGTTGCATCATCGGGGATTGCGGCAACTTTATTGGATGGAGGCAGAACAGCTCATTCATTATTTAAGCTACCACTAAATATTCCAAAATAACCCTGACGCAGTGTGCAACATAAAAAAACAATCGTCCATAGCCACAGTGCTGAAACAGTGTAAAATTATCATCTGGGATGAATGTACCATGGCACACAAACATTCGCTTGAGTAGATGTGCTAGGACAGTTCGGGAGCAAAATCACCCTTTTTTGCATGTAAATCTCCATAAGGAAATCTAAGGTTCATTTTACCGAAAACTGACCATCCCAAGGTCATCCACAATCACGCATGCGCAGTCATATCGATAGGGGTAGGTAGTCTATGGTTCTGTGAACTGGTCATATGTCTATGGTTCCCGAAGTCTGTGAACTAGTCATCTGTCTATGGTTCTTCCTTAACTATGGTCGGGTCAAGTCTGTGAACTAACCATCTGTCTATGGATCTTCCTTAACTGTGGTCGGGCAATCTGAAGTCTATGAATTAGGTATCTGAGTACCCACATTCTACTGAAATGATTTATCTACACACCGAGATTCGAACCTGGGAAATAAACTCTAAAGTTAGGCGGCTTAACCGCGAAGGTGGACTTGAACAATTTAATGCACTCCTACTGAAAATGAAATATTTTTCTACACACGGGAATCGAACCCGAGAAATGAAATCCAAAGCCTGCTCCTTAAACGTTCAGCTATGGAGGAATTGAGAACAAGCGATTTTAATGTTGTAGATATAACCGCGGGGTATCCGGTCTGAGTGATAAGTGCGAGTATATTGCAGCCTATGTGGTACAGGTAGTTGTTCATACATGACGTCAGCCGTGTGGGTGTTTGAACACGAAGGGGGCGAAGTGTATGGCGCGGGGTCTACAGCGAGGTATGGAATGTGAGACTTCATAGCGCTAGCCATAGGGGTTTTGGAAGAGTTATAATGGGAGTGTTTGTACATAACGTCAGTCGTGGAGATGTTTGAACGTGTGGGGATGAAGTGTATGTCGCAGGATCTACAGCGAGGTATGGCATGTGAGACTTCATAGCGCTAGCCATAGGGGTTTTGAAAGAGTTATAATGCCGCTGTTTATGTATGCTGTCAGTCACGTGATTTTTGAAAGAGGCGGGTATTCATCGGAGGTATCATGGGAGGGCTGCTGCTCCTTGAATGCATAGATGGAATTTTATGCAGTATGGAAATGATATCTTCTGCATTTCTCAAACGCGATGTTTATAAGGGGATTACTTTCATGACGTTTATTCAAGCTATATGCACCTTACTTGATTGCTATATTACAAAAGTGTGATTCCAATCATCTTGAACATATAGATATGCGGATATTATTTTAAGTATACAAAAAATGGGGTTGGGGGACTTCAAATAAGGTATATAATGTGGGGTTGTTTAAACATGACGTCAGTCGTGTGGTGGTGTCTGTCGCGGGGGCCTACAACGAGGTATGGAATGTGAGGTTGTTTTTTGACGAGTGAGTGGTGTTTTATTGAACTGAAGATCCGGCGATCATAGTTCACGAACGATGATGACGTCACTACTCTAAGCCAATGACAGTAACTGATTCAATCCGGCGACCATCGTTTACGAACGATGATGACGTCACTACTCTAAGCCAATGACAGTAACTGATTCAATCCGGCGACCATCGTTCACGAACGATGATGACGTCACTACTCTAAGCCAATGACAGTAACTGATCCAACCCGGCGACCATCGTTCACGAACGATGATGACGTCACTACTCTAAGCCAATGACAGTAACTGATTCAATCCGGCGACCATCGTTCACGAACGATGATGACGTCATTACTCTAAGCCAATGACAGTAACTGATTCAATCCGGCGACCATCGTTCACGAACGATGATGACGTCACTACTCTAAGCCAATGACAGTAACTGATTCAACCCGGCGACCATCGTTCACGAACGATGATGACGTCACTACTCTAAGCCAATGACAGTAACTGATTCAATCCGGCGACCATCGTTCACGAACGATGATGACGTCACTACTCTAAGCCAATGACAGTAACTGATTCAATCCGGTGACCATAGTTTACGAACGATGATGACGTCACTGCTTCAAACCGGTGACAGTAGCTAACTCAATCCGGCGACCATCGTTCACGAACGATGATGACGTCACTGCTTCAAGCCAATGACAGTAACTGATTCAACCCGGCGACCATAGTTTACGAACGATGATGACGTCATCATCGTTCACGAACTATGATGGGCTAATGAGGAATAAAATGTGAATAATCATAATGATTGTAATACATTCATGCACATGTTTTTTCGCATGATTCAACACATGCTTTAACATTCAGACACGTGTTTCAGTATTCAGACACGTGTTTCAACATTCAGACACGTGTTTCAGCATTCAGACACATATTTCAGACACGTGTTTCAGCATTCAGACACGTGTTTCAGCATTCAGACACGTGTTTCAGCATTCAGACACGTGTTTCAGACACGTGTTTCAACATTCAGACACGTGTTTCAACATTCAGACACGTGTTTCAACATTCAGACACGTGTTTCAGACACGTGTTTCAACATTCAGACACGTGTTTCAGCATTCAGACACGTGTTTCAGCATTCAGACAACACGTGTTTCAGCATTCAGACACGTGTTTCAGACACGTGTTTCAACATTCAGACACGTGTTTCAACATTCAGACACGTGTTTCAACATTCAGACATGTGTTTCAGCATTCAGACACGTGTTTCAGACGCGTGTTTCAATATTCAGACACGTGATTCCTTCGCGAACACGACTTTTACAAACTTCATATGTTAAAGCGTTTATATATACATACATACAGACAGTTACGTAAAAGTTATATTGATAAACACATTTTTATTTTCGCGGGTTTAATCAATTTCAATGGAAACATATAAGCAAGGAGCTTTAATGGAGATCAAGTCCGTTTCCCAACCACCCAAGAGGTAGAACTTATGGCACGTTGCTTTTTTTTTGATAAAGTGGAAAGCATCCCCAGGAGGCCTACAAACCACGTATGAGAAATCAAATATCGATATTTATTATATCATTTATTCTGAAAAAAGCACATTTTCATTTTGGGGGTATGATATTGAGAAGTCAATCTTGCAGATCATCAATATGCTGGGCTGCATACATATATTTTCCTCCATCGTATATGGAACGTCAACCAATCACAAATCTGTACATGTCCTTCATATAAGCTGCTTACAATAGTTGCATAATTATATTAAATATGCTTCAAAACTAATCAGGATTTATAAATCTCTATGATTGCAACTATATGCTAATATATTCAACTAATAATCACTAATCTGTGTCCATGATTGCATAATGCCCCCAAGGAAGCGTAGCAAAAGTTCCTGGTATTAAGTATCGTTTATCATCGTTAGGGGATAGGGCAATCTTCTCCTGGCTTATGGAGAACACCTCATGTTTTCAGCCCTAATCAGATTTTGAGTAACTGACACCTCCTTCCACTCCTCAAGGCACTCAACATAGTCTTCAAAATCGATTCTGTTTTTAACGACGAAAAATTTTACTCCCTTAGCTTTTTTTGTTACGCCATAATTCCGTATAATATCATTAATTTCAGACTCGTCATACTCAGCTGCTTCAAGATCTTGAAGCAGTCTAGTGATTTTATCCTCTGAAGTCAATATCTTCATTGCATATAATTTAGACCTCAGGCCTACAAAATCGATCATGGGGGTTCCGTTGTTCTCATCCTTCATCTTCCCTAATACTTTCTTATTAACAAGTGGAATATCATAGATGTTATCAGGCTGGTAGTCGCTGGTGTCGAAGTATTGATGACAGTCGCGCTTCATCACATCATAAGGATCTTCCCTTAACTCATATATGAGAGAGTCTGTATCTGTATACAAAACTGAACAGCTATCCCCAAACGCCTGAATCATGTATCCATAATGGAAGTCATAGATGCTCGTCTTAGCCAAGTCCAATATAGACATTCCTACATAAATAGGTTTATTTAACCACACTTCCAACTTGTTTAGCTCAACTGCTACCAAATTCTCGTTGAAGATGGTGCAGCTCTTGAACTCAGGCTTAGAAATATATGATTCAGCTCCATACCGCCCACCCCACTCATTAAGTAGGCGAACATTCACTCTTTTGCGAATATTCTCCATCGTCTTCCCGAACACCGCATTATTCATCAACTTGAATAAGTTCTTCTCGAACTCATTCTTCGCAGCCTTTCGGAGGTCAGTGTTAAGATCTATGTAGGCTTTAAGCCATGGAGCCTGCTTGAATTTCAAGGCACGATGAATTTTGGTAAGGATCAATCCGTTTGCTAACGCTTGCTTAAGGCTGCGGTAATGGATGACATACTTCTCCTTAGGGTGAAGTGTCGCCATCAATTTTGATGGTGCATTTGATGAAGCGGGGGCGTTGCCTGTTTGAGGATTAATATGTAGAGGGCAGAAGGGTAAATCTTTATGTTGATCATGCAGATGTTTAGGGTACTCCAAATCGACTTCTAAAATATATCCTACATCAGAATCATCTGGAACTGTAGTAACGTCAATATTTGTATCGCACCATTCAAATCCGCCATATGGGAGAGCTTGACTCATGGCCCAACCATACTGGTTATTGACGTCATAATACATCAAATAAGAATCTGCTTTCGATGGATTATAATTCGGCATATATTTATTGTTGGCGTGGGCTCTACGCTTAGAACATACTTGACTAAGTCCGCCTCTAATCCCTTTCTCAACGAATAGAAATATATTGAGATCTGTGAGAAGCTCAAGTTCTTGTTTCGTATGTTTCAGCATCGCATCCCAAGTAAAGCCAGGCAGTGTAAAGTAGTGCGCAGGATCCAAATTATATGTTTGATGGCAGCTACTCCTGAATTGTTCGAAAACATCGGCCAGTAGCATTATGTCCGTCTTCATATACAGATCGACGTATTGGCACAAGTTTCGACATTCAAAATTTTCCCATATATGCTGAGCTCGCTGGTATAGTCTCCGAGGGCACGGCTTATCTTCTAATTTATTGTAGAAAGCCTCAATTGGTGGTAAAAAAGACTCGGAGAATCTATCAAACGAGTCGACATAATCATACGGCATAACACCTTTCTTGGTTAGAAGCTTAACTCGTTCATCATCAAGTTCTCCAAACTGACATTTCAAATTTGGGTAATCGCCCAAGTATGATGCCAACTTATCCAAGGACGAATTCATGAATCCAAACGAGTCGATGAATCTGAGTTGAATGGGGGCATCATCGATATGTTTGGTGAAACTTATATACTTCTCTTTGGTTATCGGGAGTAGGTTGATTTTACCGTCCATTCGTGAGGCTATATCTTCGATGATAAAGTTTGCATCGTAATTGGAAAGATTGTGAAAAACTACAGGAACAACATGTGTGTCTTGATAGTTGATGTTGCACCCTTCATGTGCTGCTCCCCGATAATTTTTCAGTGGCAGTAGGTGATTATGATCTCGAACTTTCTTATCAGTTTCTGAGAATGGCTGTTCACAAATGTGACAACAGCTCGCCCTTCTGAATGCAGCTTCATCGTCCTCAGACATATCGATGTCATATGGACACCAGAAAACTGTACCCAAATCTTCTGTGAGAGTCTTCATCTGATCTGCGAACCAACTCATACAATCCACGCCGCGATAAGCTCGATAGAAGGATAGGGAATCTTCATATGAACATTTCATGTAATAGCCGATAGCTGCAGGGATATGTTGTTGAGGCTTCTTCGGATCCGAAGTGGGTGTAAGAACGCTTTCTAGATCAGCATATACCACAAATGGTCCTTCCACTTTATTCCTGAAATTTTTGAATTTCAGGATATTCTTTCCAACTTCGGGCATCTTAACTTTACAGCTATTCAGCTTCTCACAGTCTTCAGTATGTTTAATCAACTTCTCCTCAGAGCGGAAGTAATGGAGGCATCGTTCGCAAAAATATTTCCGTCCATCATGTTTACTCAGCTGCGAAGAAACCAGACGTGATAGATCTTTGATCCATACGTAATGGAAACGGATTGGGGACGTATCATCGCTATCTTCTTCCTTCCCAAAGTATCGATCTTGAATAAGTAGAAGGTTAACGTGTCTACCCCTCTTCTCCTTCGTAAGGTAGGTAGGTAATGTAACCAATGACTTTCCACTTTTATTTAAGATGTATACGTTGATGGAGACTTCATTCTGCTTCTCAAAGTTAGGGATCTGACGCATTGTCATCGGAAATTGAATCCCTTTCAATTTTAATACTTCCTTGTAGTGAGGGTACGAACTAACTCTATTTGAAGTGGTTTGAGGAGGGTATAGTGCTGATGTCACAGCCCATGCGAAGCATGCATCATCATCATTTTTCACATTAATGCATGCCTCTTTACGTTTGATCTGGACAGGTAAATCAATATATGAAGATCCTAGCTGAGGCGTGAACTTGTTAATATTCACCCCCAAATTGATAATCTTAGTCAACGCCCACCCGCTGTCTCTTTCTTGGAACTCTTCTAATTGAGTCAATATAGGCTTCACTATCTTATCCTCAAACCAACTATCCAAGCAGGTGTCTCGAAAGATTGGTGAATTGGATGTATTAAAGTATTTGAACTCCGTCAATACCTGCTTCGCTTTGACGAGCTGGAATTCTCCACAGAATACTGAATTAACCTCAATTGACTCGTCATTCTTGAGAGCATTCTTAATACGTCGCTTGAAGAGGGCCTTACAGTCTCCTAGAAACGCTTTGGGATCCTCATGCTTCAAGTTTGAAAGGATCCCAGTACGGATGCGGCTGTTGAATGCAGACATGGAATCAGTCCAATGAACTCGATCCCACGCTGTTTCTTTTCGTGAATACACACCGGATCCCCTCTTCTGCTCAGATTTTATCTGAACCCGCAGCGTCTTCAGAGCTCCCAATGCTGATAGCAGCTGCTGCTTCTCCCCAATATTTTTAGCCGTTTTAAGGGCATTATTTATCCTCCTTATCCTTAGAGAGCATTTCCGCAACCCCTCGGCAGCCACTGCTCCATCATAGTGCGGTGTTAGAAGACCGAGTAGAGCCGCGATATGCTTCACCAAATCAGTGAAAATGGACATCTTGATCTGCGGTAGAATTGAAAATTAGTAAATGTTATCGTTTGAAAAAATGGATAAGATCTTCTCCAACTTCCACATGAGAATTATTGAAGGAGAACTCAAGTGATATATACCTGTAGAAATTATACGGGATCCGGTTTTTCTGTTGAGATTACAGATGACTTATATGGAAACAGCAGGATGATATAAATGTATCTAATTTTACACTCCAAATCACCCCTTTATATAAACTCTCGAACGATATGTACCAGCGACTTATAAGGTTGTATGTTGCTGTATAATTACCTATATGCAGCTGGATGATATAAATGTATCTAATTTTACTCTCCATATCACCCCTTTATATAAACTCTCGAACGTTATGTACCGGTGACTTATAAGGTTATATGTTGCTGTATAATTACCTATATGCAGCTGGATGATACAAATGTATCTAATTTTACTCTCCAAATCACCCCTTTATATAAACTCTCGAACGTTATGTACCGGTGACTTATAAGGTTATATGTTGCTGTATAATTACCTATATGCAGCTGGATGATATAAATGTATCTAATTTTACTCTCCAAATCATCCCTTTATATAAACTCTCGAACGTTATGTACCGGCGACTTATAAGGTTATATGTTGCTGTATAATCACCCGTATGACTTAAAATGAGATTATGAGTATATTACACGCTGGTATATTACTTCATCGACGACCGAAGTAGGCAGGATCTTACTTGGGGCGGCCAGACAGAGAGCCTTATCAGATGTAGGCAACCAGTAGCGCATGCGCGGTACAGTTGGGTAGATGGTGTGACCTCTAGGGTGTGGTCGTCTCTGACCTCTAGGGTGTGGTGACCTTCTGCTGGGGTTTTGTGGTAATCAGCTTGTATATACAAGCAGCTTGTAGGGTTGGGCATATACAGGGTCTCACGAATCAGCTTGTAGGGTTGGGGCATATACAAGGTCTCACAGCAGAGCGTGAGGGAGAATTTCAGCGTAAACATATTCTCTGACAAAAGATACGAGATAGTCGAGAGTCTGTGAATGAAAATAAACTTAATTCAACTCATCATTCTATAGTAACAATTGCGATTAAACGGGTAAATCATATCTGTTTGAAACACAACGTGTTAAATTATTATTAAAATGAAATAATTCAATTTATCGCGGTTAAATGGATAAACCATATCTGTTTGTGAAACATATAGCAAGATTGCAACGCGTTAGAAGCCGCAAATATTTATATGATAATGTTAATATTTACCAGGCTCGGACCCAGGCATTTACCAGGCTCGGACCCAGACATTTGTTTCTCCACGCTTCAAAAATTTCCACGATTGTAGATATATGCTAGACCGATAGAACAACATGTTATTAATCATTCTATGCTACCTCGCAAACCAGGCGAACGAATATCTAGAGCACAAAGCAGCTCATCGAGGTTAGCGATCAGCGTGACGAAAACGATATGGAAAACGATAAAACGACATGAAAAACGATAAAACGAC
This sequence comes from Endomychus coccineus, assembly GCA_958510875.1. NCBI lineage: Eukaryota > Metazoa > Arthropoda > Insecta > Coleoptera > Endomychidae > Endomychus > Endomychus coccineus. The sequence goes on along the minus strand of OY294069.1, from coordinate 93,661,035 downwards.
ATGAAAAAACGATAAATCGACATGAAAAAACGACCAAAACGACATAAAAACGACCAAAACGACATGAAAAACGATAAAACGACATGAAAAACGACCAAAACGACATAAAAACGACCAAAACGACATGAAAAACGATAAAACGACATGAAAAACGACCAAAACGACATAAAAACGACCAAAACGACATGAAAAACGATAAAACGACATGAAGAAACGACCAAAACGACATGAAAAACGACCAAAACGACATAAAAAACGACCAAAACGGCATGAAAATCGATAAAAACGACTCGAAGACGAAAGCGTGACGAAAGCATGACGAAAGCGTGACGAAAACGACTCGGAAGCGTGACGAAAGCGTGACGAAAGCGTGACGAAGGCGTGACGAAAGCGTGACGAAAGCGTGACGAAAGCGTGGCCAAAACGACTCGAAAGCGTGTGCATCGTACAAGGCGTGTGGCAGCCCAACGAGTTTGTAACATATAGTTCACATAATATTATATCATGGATCACCTTTTTGCATGATTTACAAATTTTTAGACTTATACCAACCCTTAAGCTAGATTATATAAAATACATAGCTGCTGCTGAAGCTAACATTTAGTTATTGAAATAATAAGTATGATTTCACATTATTAGAGTCTAATGAGGTAGTTTAAACAGCCATCAGTTAGAAAATACACATAGAAAATATACAATTTCCAGTATACTCTCTCACAGAGGTGAGTTACTTGTTTGTGAGATACCATTGAATATAATCACTGGATGTAAGCAGCTTATATGACTAGTGTTTCATTTTACATGTAGTTATTATTATTGATATCTATCCACATGTAGCTATTATTATTGATATTTACATATAGTTACAATATACCTATTTCATATAATATTATATCATAGGAAATAACCTGAATAGTCTGAACATAAGCGTTTTAACATTTAGTTGAATATCTGTGAGCATTTATGAGATATATAGGTGACAAGAGATTATGGTTTGAGGTCCATCAGTTCGGTGGAAGAACTCTACTCAATAAGTAAACGATCGATCCTTGTATATTTGTTAAATATATATTACGCTGTAGAATTATTATTATCGTAAACAACGGTGTGTCTTATTTCATTTATGAAACATACGATAATTATATTTAACCGATTATAAATTGTACCCGCGATAAAAACGGCTGGATAGATAAATTATATCAAACTCCGTTCATCAGCAAACCAACGGTTTCCGCTCAGAACCGTGTGAACGGATTTGCATAGACGCGTGGGTCTAAAAGGCTGAAGACTTCATTTCTCAAGATCCACCAGGGCCTTAAACATGTGTTTGTGTATGTGTTCGAAGGTAAGCACTCTTTTGATATTTTTTTTATCCTATTGTTATAATGAATCTAAAAGAAGTTGGGCGATAGATAGTATGAAGGTAGAAATATTTTTGAATTCTCAGAATATGTTTCGGCGGTAAAAAATATGAAAATGATTCAATGTTAAGATTTGTTCCAACCTTTTGAAATATGTACAGATAGGTGTGAGCCGAAAAACAGAGCATCCAACTCCATGAAAAATATAACTACAGTTTAAAAAGGGGTCTGAATATTATTTTGAATTTGAACATGTTTAAAAAAGAACATCACCATATAATTTTCTACTTGCATGTAACATCATTCTGAAAACATGATTTTGGTTCTAGTTAAAACAAATTTCCAGGGGTTACAATTGTAAAATTACCGCCAGGATAAAAATTTTCTTGAAATCCTCATTACATGTTTTTGGTTTTAAAATGAATTGCTCTCCAACGAATTACTACAGTTATCATATAATTATCCATTAGTAAAAAACCAATGTGAATACTTCAACTATTTTGCCATCCTAAGGAATAAGTATAAAAGAGTTACTACATGCTGATAAAATATAATTTTAGAAAATTAATATCATCTAGAGAGCCGAATAAAATTGCAAGCAGTAGAAATATTTAGGTCAAAAAATACAGAGCGAATTTTCAACGAATTACAGCATATATACTCATACCTATATTGATAGGTTAATTATTCGAAATTCCCATCTGAATACAGTTTCTTATTAAATTTGATCCTGAAATATATATATATTACTTCAAGTATTTCATCATTCACAAGGAAAATGGTAATATAAATAATTAAATTTCCTATTTGAACACATTTTCTTATAATTACCACAGTTAACCACACATGAGTTAGTAATATAGTTCTTATAATTATCATATATATTTCCCTCTATATGAACATATATATTTCCAGAGATTAGTAGAGGCTTATTCAATTTAGAAATTATTTATTCCATCCAGAGAGCTGGAATAAAATTGCAGGCAGTAGAAATATTTAGGTCAAAAAATACAGAGGTAAAAGAGCTTCACCATATGTTAGTGAACGAATTTTCAACGAATTACAGCATATATACTCATACCTATATTGATAGGTAAATTATTCGAAATCCCCATTTGAACACATTTCTTATAATTATCACAGCTAACCACACATGAGTTAGTAATATAAAAACTTCAACTATTTTATCATTCACAGGGTAAATGGTAATATAAAGAATTAAATTTCCTATTTGAACACATTTTCTTATAATTATCATATATATTTCTCACTATATGAACATATATATTTCCAAGATTAGTAGAGGTTTGTTTTAAATTATTCAATTTAGAAATTATTTAATTAATTAATATTTCCAGAGATTAGAAATTATTTAATTAGTAGAGGTTTGTTTCAAATTATTCAATTTAGAAATTATTTAATGAGTAGAGACTCATTTGAGATTCTTCAAGTTTGAGATTGATATCATCTAGAGAGTCGGAATAAATCGCAGATGCTAGAAATATTTAGGCCAAAAATAGAGATTAAAGAGCTTTACCACATGTTAGTGAACGAATTTTCAACGAATTACAGCATATATACTCATACCTATATTGATAGGTAAATTATTCGAAATTCCCATTTGAACACAGTTTCTTATATTTTTTCCTCATTATATATAAATATATATATTGAACCTCCTACATACGGAGCCCTGTTTTAAATTATTAAATTTGATCCTGAAATATATATATTACTTCAGGTTTATAAGTTAAAAATATATACTTTTAGAAATATATATATATAACTTTAAGTTTATAAGTTAAAATATATAATTTTTAGAAAAATATTTACAAATTAGTCTATTCTTTGCGGTGTTTCATATATATTTTCCCCATATAATTTTTAGAAAAATATTTATTAAATTAGTCTATTCTTTGTGGTGTTTCATATATATTTTTCCCCATATCATAACAGGGCTGCAGGGTAAATTGCTTTGAAGCCACGCTTGAGTATGGAGAGAGATGGAATAAATTATGCCTAGTAGGAATATTTAGAACAAAGGTGAAAAAATTATTCTAAAAGCTACGTGTTTTGATGAATTAGTAATATAAAAACGATTAAGACGTTCAAATTTCACACTGAATAAAAATTAGTTATATATATAAGATCAAGTGTGAATTTTTAGTCTAAAAGTATTTTTGTAATATAAGACCCCTAAATTTCATAAATGTGAAAATACCACACTCTCCACAGATGAATTAGTAATATAAAACAAATGTCCAGACTTCATCTACAGGTATTTTGATAGGGAAAAAGTAAATTATCAAAAAAAATTCCTGCTTGAGTACTAGTTCTTATATTTTACCCCGTAACTATTCTGAAGCTATTTCACCGAGTCCTGAGATTAGTATTGTCTTGTTATAAATTATTCAACCATTTTGAAGTTTAATTATTTATATCATCTTATATAGGCTGCTCCAGCAGCGATCCCGAGCACTACACCAGAGGGACGCTCAACATCAGGAGGGATAGTCAAGCACCCCAAGGGTGAGTGCTTTTTTCTGAACAAATTAAAATATTCTGAAACGTAATTTATAGGATTATCATTTTATAATCAATGTTTGATATATAGAAAAACCTTCTTTTCCACCGCTTTTTTTCTGAACAAATTAAAATATTCTGAAACGTAATTTATAGGATTATCATTTTATAATCAATGTTTGATATATAGAAAAACCTTCTTTTCCACCGCTTTTTTTTTCTGAACAAATTAAAATATTCTGAAACGTAATTTATAGGATTATCATTTTATAATCAATGTTTGATATATAGAAAAAACCTTCTTTTCCCAGCCACCCAAGAGGTAAAAGGTTAAGGCTCGTTTTTTTCAAGTGGTTTCGCCTTTAGCCCTAATCCACTATATAGAAATGTTTGAATCACCCTTTTCTCACCCACTATTGGGTCTTTTTTTTTTTTTTTATTGCCTCTTTTGTAATTTTTGAATATTGGGTCTTTTTTTTTATGTTTTGTTGCCTCTTTTATTTTAAACATTGGGTCTTTTTTTTTTTTTTTTTTTATTGCCTCTTTTTATACTTATACAATAGGATGGCAAAACGATGATTCAAGACATGCCTATTAGCTCAAAGTAAATGAAAAACGTTTCAGCGTGTGTGTAATATCCTTTCACTGCTAATGTATTTGAAACAGTTCTATATTTATTGTAAAAAAGACATTTCTATATATACAGAATCAAAAATATATTGAGTGTATGTACAGCTAAACCTTTATTCTTTCATATCCATATGGATAAGATGTATTTTCGTTAGGAAAGAAGCGCTTCAGAGATACAGGTTTGTACTCTTTCCTGACATCAACAGAAATAACTTCGTGTTCTTTCGTGCGCCGAATTTGACGGGAGGTTATATATACAGGCTCGGACTTATCCAGTATCATTTTGACTATCGAGTCGAAATTCACAACCTTAGATGCTGCATAACTAAGGGATATACCCTTAACTTTACAAGTGTTTATATACTCTGCAGTTAATGTGGACCAAACCTTGTAGGCGTAGTTTTTGGGGCCACCCGAGGCAAAAGCCTCAATATATGAGCCAGGCCCGTAGGATTCTAACTCATCGGTCATTTCTCCTAGAAACGACCCTGTGGGTGGTTCCCACTCACCCTCTCTCGAAACGTAGATGATTGAATCTGTATCAAAATACAGGACTCTTTTCTCCAGTTTTTCCAAATAACTGTACAATTTCAGGCGAGCTTGGGCTGTTACGAAGGCCGCTATAACCACATTTACTGTGGAAAGTGGTGAAAAAACCTCCTCTCGCTCTTCGTAATTTACTATGAGGGTCTCCTCATTAACAGGTACCACTGTGTTAACCACAAATGATGGTGAAGTGAGCAGGTTGAATAACTCTGCTGGCTGATTGATAATTTTGGTCTTGGGCTGGTTTTCTCTCTGACCAAACTTACCCCAAAACGAATTTAGCATCAACTTAGCTAAACAACGTAGTCCGGGGTTATTTACAATGTTGGGGAACTCTAGTATCACATCTTCACGTAGAAGGTACTCTTCGATGTAGCGATCTTTTTCGGCTTGACTACAACAATTACCAGGCCAACCCGAGGATTCCTGTTTTATTTTAATGAATTTATTCATCATTCCGGTGAATAAGCCTGTTACGTTCTCGCCATACTGTGTGGTGTCATACACCCAGATTTCATGGATTTTCTGGATGACGTAACCCTTTTCTAGGGCCTTAATTACCTCATCCAGAGTCCATGTGCCAGTTAATGATCTCTCAGTCTCATTGTGAGTACATGGCTCTTTGCTCATTTTCTCCCCACATAACCGGCAAAGAACAAACATCAATTTATCGTTCATTTTCAGAGGCAATACCGGAAGATAAAGATCTCTCGGGGGCAGAATCGAGCATTTTATCAAGCCCGAAGTTTCATGTAAATTGAGGGTGCTACATTCCTCATCTACATACACCTTGGGGTGTCCTATAGGAAATTTCCCATATTTACACACCCAGGGATACAGCGAACAGACATCAAGATACTTGATTTTCTCTCCCTCACGACATACATAATGCTCCACCGTGTTACCAGTCCTACCCCCAAAGAATGCATCTCTAGGGTTGAGGGGAAGAACGGAAAGAAGGGGATGATTTTCCGTATACTCTTTAATCTCTCCTGAGATTAGATTTTTGCGGAACTCACACTCCCACATCTGAATTATCTCATACCCAAATGAGCGAATTCTGTCATTTTTAGCTAGTGTAGATTCATAGCGTGTGTTGAATGTTTCTGAGGGATTATCACTCAAAGGTTTATCACGCTGTTCTTTGAAACATCGAGAGCAGCCGTGGTAGTAGCAGCCTTGAAATTCGAACACCTCATTGGTTTCCGGGCACCACCCGTCAACTTTCACACCTGCAACGACAGCCTCACGATGTTTTGCAGCATGCTGAATATCAATACCTCTTTGCTTTTCCTCCCACAACAACCACTGTATTGCTATTTTGGATTGAATATCCTTAGCACGATACCCATTTTTTGGTATGATACCAATGGTGTTTGGTTTGAGGAAATTTCGACGGAATACTTTATTACACGCACTGGCTATAGTGCATGCTTCGGTGAATGGGCAAACGTTAGTCTCCGTCAACATCTGTTGACGAAATTTCAGACAGGACCGAGCCAAAATCTGCACATCTGATATGCAGTAAGCCACGATCTCCCGCTGAAAATTAAAAGTATAATTCTCATTCACCTGGGTTGTATGCCAGGATATTAATTTTTCACGATCTTCGGGTTTCATATTGTCCGGGTCGTAATATTCAACTGAAGGGATGGGACCTTCATAATTCTGATTTTCCATACGATTGAACAAATGCGGAAAGTACCCCTTTTTCAATTCAGTAAAGCCGAAAGCTTTAGGTAATTTTGATAAAGCCATGGGGAAATAGTTCAAAGAATCTAAAAATTTTACGTTTCCCACCACCATAGAAATCAATTTGGTGCCACGCATAATCAGCTCAGGTTTTAAATTGGATTTTGTCAAAATATAATTTAGAATGAACTGATGATCAAATCCACCCCCATTATGAGCCATAACGATTACTTTTTCAAAAATTTTACGCTGATTCAATATATATTCCATCAGTCTCTCTATGGGATTCTTTTGGAGTACTTGCAGCCTTACACAACATTTCGAACAAATACGAATATCATCTGCCATATCGATACATACATCACAGCATTGTCTAAAGACACATAGATTCGGCTCGTGCAATAGAGAACCATCAGGTAAAACTTTTTCCTGACGTGTCTCTAGATCGTAAAACAGGAATAGCAGATCGTCACACTTAGGTTTACCAGTGTCTGGCTGAATGAAACATAAGTGATCAGCTGGTACATGTTTGTTACAGATTTTACAGAAAATCTCTCCACAGAAATGCTCACGACCAGCTCTGATTGTTTTCAGGCATAAAGAGCACAGCTTGAGACTTTCGCAGACAGTGCCTTTACCTGCAGACCCCTGCTTTTTATGCTTTTCAAAGCATGTGGGGCCCTTGAAGCTCCGTAAGCAATCCGCGCATTTCTGCTTCTTTGCCTCAGGGCAGGATGGGGCCTGCTGACATCCTGAGCATGTACCACCACATCTATGCTTACGCTTAACATTGTAAGAGCAGTGGCACTCTTCGCAGAAATAATTGCAGCAAAAAGCGGCTGTGAGAGAGGTAATAACGTTGTAATGGCTATCGTTGAACAGCAAATTCAATGAGGGGCCACGGCCGTCGCCTTTGAAAATGACGTCACGACCTTTTGTACCATACTGGTACACAACGATTTTATAGGCAGAGAGGTGGGCTTGGAACTGTTGCAGCTCTGGTATCCCACAGCCTTCCTCGGGTATAATCACACCCGCCTCCGTAATTAACTCGATAGCCAGCTCCCTCTGCATTTTCCCCCGATCCCTACGTATTTTCACAAGTTCTGGATCTTTTTCCACATAAGCGATAGCTACAGCTAGGGCTCGAGGTAGGCAGAGATTATCTTTATTATTTATGGAGATAACACCTCTGCGTTGGGCACATTCTTCGTCGAATGTATTGTAGTTAGCACCACGCCCTTTACCTACAGCCATTCTTATCGATGTTACCCCCAAACAAAAGGTCTCGGTGTTAAGCCCGCAAGAATTAGATTGATAAATGGAAGAAATCCGTGCCCATATTTCGTCTACACTAACCGCGCTAGCTGCCTTGAAATCAACCCAGCCAGGGCCACGAGCGAAGTCTTTCGAGCAGAATGTGAAACCCACCTGATCGGTAGGTCTCAAACCCTCTGTTCCTCGCTGAATAATACCCGTCAGAGCATCTTTTATCCAGCTCACTGGTTCTCCAGAATGGGGTAGCTCACGAATTTTGAATTCAAGAGTACGCCCCTGTAATCCGAAGCGCTTTATTTTCCTCACGCTATCTTTAATTATTAAAAACTTCTCCATTGAAAGTGTAAAACAATTGAAGCACTCGAATATATATGATAGGAATTAGTCGTGAAAACAACTGCAATTCAAAATGATAATTGAAGCGCTCAAATATGATAGGAATGTCTAATTACTTTAGTTGTAAAAACAACTGATAATAGAATCAAAAAATTATACAGAGCAGAATAAGAGAGAAAGGATACTCACATACAAACACGTCTGCACAGTAGAGATGTTACGATGATAATGAGCGAGGGTGCGACACGTGCCCCTATTTATAGGTGACAACGCCCGGAAAGGAGATGATCTGATTGGTTATCATTTCGCAACATACGATCGTAGAGATGATTTGATTGGTTACCCCAAGGTCAATAGTTTTCGTGTCGAGACATGAAATAGATAAGAGCGTTACTAACTGAATAAGATAAGAGTAATTTTCATTTCAAATTGATATTAAGTTACCTCCAAGGTTAAAAGTTTTCATGTCGAAACAAGGAAGGTGCAAAGTCCACTAACTGAAATAGATAAGAGTAATTTGCAAACCAGCATTCTAATGGCTTATATTTTTATTTTCAGCTACCACACACCCCAAGGCAGCTAAAATCAAGGTAACTTACATTTTATTATTTATGTATTAGGATTACGATCTGTGTTCATCGCCTGTGTAATATACATATTTAGGTTCTGATATCCGATCAAATGCATGAATTCCTGGGTCACCTTTTGATATTCAAAAGCTCCAGCCCTGTTGTTTTACTCCAACTGTATGGTTTCAATCGCTAAAATGAGTGGGGAAATTGTGGTTGATGTATTGCTCATGTGAAGAAAATACCTATCTGTTGTAGATTTCAATGATATTCAGAAGTACCAGCTATATTATCTTGTATATAAATGTATTCTCGCCACATAGAACGAACATTAATTTGTCATTCATCTTCAGCAGTAACACAGGTAGATAAAGATGGTTGCATAAATTTTGTTTCTCAAAAGGCGCTATGGTAGAACTTCAACTTTGCTGGGGGTGAGGAAATCCGACCCCATATTTCATCTACAGTAACCTCGCTAGCAGCCTTGAAATCAACCCTGATGTTTCATGTAAATCAAGTGAGATACCTGCATAAATTTTGTTTCTCAAAAGACGCTATGGTAGAACTTTAACTTTGCTGGGTATTAATATTTTATTCAATTTCTTCCAATGCAATTCCATGCCGATTTAGTAGATAGCTGCATTGTCTTGTTTCTAGGAATGAACAGATGAAAAACACCTAAGCTGACAACCAGTAGGTGCTCATTAAATAACAGACTGATATTCAGAAGTTCCATAGTCTTACCGAACACTGCATTATTCATCAGTTTGAATAAATTCTTCTCAAACTCATTCTTTGCAGCCTTTCGGAGGTCAGTGTTAAGATCTATGTAGGCTTTAAGCCACGGAGCTTGCTTAAAATTTAGGACTCGATGAATTTTTGTTAACACCAAACCGTTATCTATCGCCTGCTTAAGGCTACGGTAATGTATAACATACTTCTCCTTAGGATGGAGCGTCGCCATCAATTTTGATGGTGCAGTCTTCGTAGGCATGATTAGATAGTTACATAAATTTTTGTTTCTAGACCTGAAGCTATATTTAGAGTGTTGACCGAACTTATTTTAGCCCCTGTTATACTGAACAATATTCAGAAGTTCCATTACATCACCATCTATCGAATTTATTGCTCAAATACGTCGGCCAATAATAAAACATCGGTCTTCATATATGCTGAGCTCGCTGGTATAGTCTTCGTAGGCATGATTAGATAGTTACATAAATTTTTGTTTCTAGACCTGAAGCGATATTTAAAATTTAGATTACAATCCTGCTGTTATACCCCAGTTTCTGCCTTATTACGAACGCAAGGATCTTTATTCATTTTCTCCCCACACAGCTGAGAACGAGCATCAGTTTATCGCTCATCTTCTTCGGTAACACAGGTAAATAAAGATGGTTGCATAAATTTTTGTTTCTAGACCTGGAGCTATATTCAGAATATTGACCAAACTTATTTCCGTCCCTTGTTATGTACCAAAACAGTTATTTTTGAATATTTTCAAAAGACCAATATTACACGACAAGTTCAAAGTATCCTTTGTTATATGTTTGGTAAAGTTCTAATGTACTTAGTGCAGAAACCTATCCACTTCGTTATTTCCTGAGAGGATTTTAACAAATACCCTTTTTGATATTCAGAAGTTCCACTCTTATAGTTTGAACTTTGATTATCGTTTTTTTTTTGTTACCCCATAGTTCTGCATTATACCTGCAATTTCGGACTCGTCATATTCAGCTGCTTTCAGATCTTGAAGCTTCCTACTAACACCATCCTCTGAAGTCAATATCTTAATTGTGTATAATCTGGGGCCTCAGGCCTACAAAATCAGTCCTATATCTTTCCCCAGCAACCTCTCTGGGAAATGATAGCTGCCGCCCTGGAGCAGTGTAGGGCCTTGTATATACCTGACCTCAACCAATCGAGACGTTCATCGACAGGAACCGTAAACCCTATGGTTACAACTATATTAAGTTCCATTTATCATGGGAGATAGCTCAATTTTCTCCTGCCTTATGAAGAGCACCTTGTGTCTCTTATATACCGACCCTCAACCAAACGACTAATTCATCGACTGGAACCGTAAACCCTATGGTTACAACTATATTAAGTTCCATTTATCATGGGAGATAGCTCAATTTTCTCCTGCCTTATGAAGAGCACCTTGTGTCTCTTATATGCCGACCCTCAACCAAACGACTATTTCGTCCACGGCTACCGTAAACCCTATGACTGCAACTATATATTTAGCATCGTTTATCGTCATTGGGAGATAGCTCAATTTTCTCCTGGCATATGAAGAACACCTTGTGTCTCTTATATGCCGGTCCTCCACCAAACGACTTGTTCATGATGGTGAAGACTTGCTGAATCACCACTCTCTAGTGCCACAAGATTCCTAATAAATTCACCAGTTCGTACATCCCATAGTTTAGCAGCTTGAGCTGTTTTTCACATATTTCGCGATATTCAGAAGTTTTAACCCTGAACAACAGCAGCTGTACCGAATGGTTCGGGCATTTGTAACCGCTCTTTCTTGGAACTCTTCCAGTTGGGTTAATAGCGGCTCCATAATCTTATTATCAAACCAACTATCTAAGTTGGTGTCCCGATAGATTGGCGAATTAGATGTGTTGAAGTACTTGAATTCAGTCAATACCTGCTCTGCTTTAACGATTCGAAATTCTCCGCAGAATACTGAATTAACCTTAATTGACTCGTTCATTTTTGAGCATTTTATTAGGCCTTATGTTAGGTGAAATAGCTGCCTGTTCTGGTTTATGGAGAACATCTTATGTCTCTTATATGCCGGTCCTCCACCAAACAACTCATTCATGATGGTGAATACTTGCTGAGCGCGATAGCTGAATCACTACTCTCTCTAGCACCTAGTTTCCAATTTTACCAATATCTGTTGGTTCTAAACTGTTTTGTTCATTATCAGGAGTGTAGGGTAATCTTCTCGGAGTGCTAGCTGCCTGTTTCCACTTTTGCCAATACCTGTTGGTTCTAAACTGTTGAAACTATTTTGTTCATTATCAGGAGTGTAGGGTAATCTTCTCGGAATGCTAGCTGATGTGGACCAAACCTTGTTTTTTCATAAGCATACACACTACAACAGTGTCTAAAAACCTGTGTATTTATCAGATGATCCTTGCTTTTTAAAATAACCCAAGTAGGTCTTTTGTTACAGAATTGCTATTATTTCGAATATCCAGTGCCGAATTTGATATTTTATATTATACATGTTTGAGTACGGATCTGATTCTTTATAATCGAAAGAGACTAAGACATATTTCGATCGAAAAACAAACAGCCTCTGCCACAATGACAGCAACAAGAAGCCTCTAACGCTAAAAGGGTCAAGAAGTCTCTAACACTTCAACACGTCTATCGCCCATGTTGTTAAATCAAGAAGTCTCCAAGAAGTCTCTAACACTTCTACCTCGCCAACACTTCTATCAACCAAGCTGTCGCTACACTTCGATCCGTCAACAACAAGAAACCTCTAACGCTAAAGGGCCAAGAAGTCTCTAACACTTCTAGAAGTCTCTAACACTTCAACACGTCTATCGCCCATGTTGTTAAATCAAGAAGTCTTCAAGAAGTCTCTAACACTTCTACCTCACCAACACTTCTATCAACCAAGCTACCGCTACGCTTCGATCATCAGAAACACGCTTCTTCACCACCCGTCTACATCAGCAGCCTCTAACGCTCGCAACAACGATGTCTCTGCAGAAAATGTGTCTATCTCTTGATCGATTTATACATAATATAATGTAGGTTACTGAGATTTTTCTCATGTTTTTTCTTTCTTTTACAGTTGGAGTATAACAACAGGACTGGAACTTCTGAATATCAAAAAAAAAGGGGGCTCTCAACAGGCAGCTAAACGATTCCATCCATGACTGAGCCCCCTACCCCGCTCCAGGGCGGCAGCTATCATTCCCTGGAGCACCCTTGGTCCGGGGGCCGCACCCCAATCAGGCAGCTATCCATCCTTGAAGCCCCCGGACAATCTACCTCAAGGGGGCTCTCATCAGGCAGCTATCCACCCCAACCGTGGCAGAGCCCCCGCCCCCGCTCCCGGCAGCTATCACCTTGGAGCCCCCATCATCGATCCAGGGATTATCCACAAGACATCACAATGATGAACGAGTCGTTTGTTTGAGGATGGTCCCTGGATCTACCATCAGGATTGTAATCTAAATTATAAATATAGTTTCAGAGCTAGAAACAAAAATTTATGCAGTCATCTAATTAATAAATATATAATTATAAATATACTTTTGTTTTTATTACCTGTTTGCATATAATGTTCCTCAAAGTGATTCAGATTATTATGTTATCTTTTTCAATTATTATAGTATGTAGTAGCTGTTATCAAACAGTTTGCGGTTCTCTCTTATCACGAATATTGAAGCCAATAAAGATTCATATAGCAATATTCCGTTAGTATCGTAGTAATTTTGCAATATACCTCTAGAGGAATTCCTCGGTGGTATAAAATTAATTGTAAAGACAGGTTATTTCAGTTTCAATAATGTTTTTACAGTCAGATTTTGGTTGTCAAATTTAAACCTATAATAGCTAGGATGGGGTTTTACTAGATAGTTGTCTCATAATAACAAATCGTTAAAGATTCATCGTGAGAGTTATCAATCTCGATCATGAAGAATCTCAAATGAGTCTCTACAGGTGATAATAGTCAAATATATTCATTTAGACCCGGCCAAATTTCTCGAAAGTTCGCAAATGATAACAATATTGCATACAAAATAGGTTAGTTACATGGGGAAATATCGAAATTCTCAAATAAAAGGTGATAATAGTGGGTTAATTTCTACAGCTGATTTAACCTCACATCGATGAATGTTCAATAATTCCATCACCCAACTCTTCTTTCGTGGAATTTCCTTGAGAAATATCTCGAAAATGGGGGACAGTTGTGAAAATTATAGAACTACTTTTTTTTTCGTCGTTTTTAAACGGTGAATTTTATTAGTAGGATGGAGTTATATGGTAGGAGTGAAACTCTTTATATGCAATAATCTTTATTGAAATTACATATTCCAGAATACATTAACATTTATTGAAATTACATATTTCTGAAGCCTGGTATATCTTCTTCTTCTTCATATACAAATGTTAATTTACAATTTTCATCCATACTATACAGGCTATTGTTGATTTTTACAGATTTATTTTCAATGAATGGCGGCTTATCTGAGTATCCTTTGATGAAACACATGTTTACAACGACATTCCCATTCTTTTCTACCCGTTCCATCGCCCTCCAAATAGGCTCAACTATATTTTCCGTAGTCCATTGTTGACCTTGAATTTCCACAGTATCGAAAAGGTGAATGCTTTGTGGTGTACAATATTGGAATTTTGCCTCTATCCTCAAAACATTTTGTATGTTTTTTCCTGAGAGGTTATGTTCAAGTAGAAATTTCTGACCTAGGGCTCCGTAGGGTGCCTGTTGGAATGCCCGAAGCATCATTCGATCAAACACCGGTGTGAACTGCATCAAGAAAGATAATTTCATATCGGGATGTTTACTTAACTTATGCCTTTTCACATCATACTTTCTAGTATAGCTTTTTTGGCATAACTCGCAGGAGTACATGTTTAGCGTGTGTGTTCGCTACGACACCTGATTAATAACTGACACCTCCATTGATCGCTCCAATATATATACTCAAACCACCTGTTGTTGTTGTTCAATGTCTTCTTCATCATCATCTTCTGGGGAGAGTAGGGTTTCGGGTGTATGTCTTGATAGAATCTCGCGCAACAATTCTTTCAACTGGTCGAGCAAGCTCACGTTTGGACATTGTATTCCGAAAATGTTTGGATTGAATTTTTCCACTTTCACCAGGGTATGAAGAAACTCGTTATAGTGATAAACCATATCTTTCTGGGTAAAATATAGTATTCCGTCGATGTAGCGGAATGCGGCCGAGATGGGTGTAGGGGCAGTATAAAAGAGTTTTGTTATCAGTCCGTGATATTTCGTTGTGAAGTCACACTCGTTGATTTCGGCGAAATAATAATTGTTGTAAAAAATATATGTACGTCCTGTATATGAACTCACCACACCTTGTATATGAACATTAGGTACCCTCATTGCATTTGAATAGGATTTTGGCCAGCCTTTAACCAACTGTAAGCTAGGAAATTCCATCATATATACCATTCTATCTATGAAAAATACAATCTCTCCTGAGGGTCTTTGATAAATTGCAGATATTTTTCGGAAGTTGGCCGGTAAAAATGGTAGCCAGTCGGTAATTAACATCGGCTGCTCCATAATTTTCGTTTCTAATTCCATTACCCAAACCCACTTTCCATAGAAAATATACAAGCGCTGGTTCACCACCAGGAAGGTGTGCAGTCTCTTCATATTACATATATCTGGAGGGGTGGGTGGTTTGATTGTGGTGGTGATGGGTGTGGGTTTTAGGGACACAGGCCTATTGGTCGTTGTTGGTTTTCCATATAGACTCTGTACACTATAAATATCATCGTTACTCAAAGTAATATTAGAAAAGTCTTTAGGCTCTTCGTAAAATGCAAACATTACAGACTCATTATCGCCTGTATGTACTAATCCTATTGCATGACCGATTTCATGTAATAGTACAGCAAACAAACTTGATTCGTTATAAGCGGGCTTCGTTTTTGCTTCACACCAGTTTTCATCTCGATCCAGATGTATTTCGACAGTTGACCCATCACTTGATGGAAAATCCGAATGTGCGAGAATCGTTCCAGGTCCATCAAACAGCCCTGAACACACCCCATTGTTCGTAACTCTGCGATGCATTCCTCTCTGATACGAAATGAGTATGTCGGTTGTGTTACCCCCTGTATATTCAAAACTCAGTCCAGAATATCTGCTCCACACTTCAAATACCTCAGTGGTCAATCTAAGCAGTTGAGTTGAGGCAAATCTGAATCTCCATGTCAATTTCGACTTCATCCATCTGGATGTTGTTCTGTATTGAGAAGGATCATCAGCCACTCCGCACCTTTTCGTATTCATCAATTTCAAAGTCTCATTATTTAGGGTACCGTCTATTGGTAGTCTATAGAATTCTTGAAACACTCTCAGGGCGTCCTCTGTTTCGCTCAATCCGTTGGAATTTTCCGTCATATACCCATATTTTACTAGATATTCGTTAGCCAGGGCCCCGACAAAACATAGAATGAATAATAACATGTTGCTCTATCGACAACTTTACACATAATGCCTTACCTATCTGAAACTCTTATATATATATATAACATAATGCCTTCCCTACTTGAAACTCTTATTCGTAGATTGTGTCCCTTGAATGAAATGGGTATATTGTAACTATATGTGGATATCAATAATAATAGCTATATGTGAATAGATATCAATAATAATAACTACATGTAAAATGAAACACTAGTCATATAAGCTGCTTACATCCAGTGATTATATTCAATGGTATCTCACAAACAAGTAACTCACCTCTGTGAGAGAGTATACTGGAAATTGTATATTTTCTATGTGTATTTTCTAACTGATGGCTGTTTAAACTACCTCATTAGACTCTAATAATGTGAAATCATACTTATTATTTCAATAACTAAATGTTAGCTTCAGCAGCAGCTATGTATTTTATAATCTAGCTTAAGTATAAGTCTAAAATTTGTAAATCATGCAAAAAGGTGATCCATGATATAATATTATGTGAGCTATATGTTACAAACTCGTTGGGCTGCCGCACGCCTTGTACGATGCACACGCTTTCGAGTCGTTTTGGTCACGCTTTCGTCACGCTTTCGTCACGCTTTCGTCACGCCTTCGTCACGCCTTCGTCACGCTTTCGTCACGCTTTCGTCACGCTTTCGTCACGCTTCCGAGTCGTTTTCGTCACGCTTTCGTCACGCTTTCGTCTTCGAGTCGTTTTTATCGATTTTCATGCCGTTTTGGTCGTTTTTTATGTCGTTTTGGTCGTTTTTCATGTCGTTTTGGTCGTTTCTTCATGTCGTTTTATCGTTTTTCATGTCGTTTTGGTCGTTTTTATGTCGTTTTGGTCGTTTTTCATGTCGTTTTATCGTTTTTCATGTCGTTTTGGTCGTTTTTATGTCGTTTTGGTCGTTTTTTCATGTCGTTTTATCGTTTTTCATGTCGTTTTATTGTTTTTCATGTCGTTTTGGTCGTTTTTTCATGTCGATTTATCGTTTTTTCATGTCGTTTTATCGTTTTTCATGTCGTTTTATCGTTTTCCATATCGTTTTCGTCACGCTGATCGCTAACCTCGATGAGCTGCTTTGTGCTCTAGATATTCGTTCGCCTGGTTTGCGAGGTAGCATAGAATGATTAATAACATGTTGTTCTATCGGTCTAGCATATATCTACAATCGTGGAAATTTTTGAAGCGTGGAGAAACAAATGTCTGGGTCCGAGCCTGGTAAATGCCTGGGTCCGAGCCTGGTAAATATTAACATTATCATATAAATATTTGCGGCTTCTAACGCGTTGCAATCTTGCTATATGTTTCACAAACAGATATGGTTTATCCATTTAACCGCGATAAATTGAATTATTTCATTTTAATAATAATTTAACACGTTGTGTTTCAAACAGATATGATTTACCCGTTTAATCGCAATTGTTACTATAGAATGATGAGTTGAATTAAGTTTATTTTCATTCACAGACTCTCGACTATCTCGTATCTTTTGTCAGAGAATATGTTTACGCTGAAATTCTCCCTCACGCTCTGCTGTGAGACCTTGTATATGCCCCAACCCTACAAGCTGATTCGTGAGACCCTGTATATGCCCAACCCTACAAGCTGCTTGTATATACAAGCTGATTACCACAAAACCCCAGCATCAAGGCCTTCCATTCAATACCCATGAAGCTATGGTTGCAACAAAATCTACAGTTTTTCCTGTTTATACCCTCGATATTAGATTTTTCTCCATGTAAACCATAAAATTCATACTCTACTTGTTAAGACCTTTCATTTGATACCCATAGAGCCCCACTTTAAAAAAATAAAAATTTCAAATCCTTATCGCGAGAGATCGGCCAAACTGATTGACATATAAATAGTATATTCTTATTCAGCACATTACGTAAATTCTGAATATGTAATAAAATCACCACTTCCGGTCTCACTTCCGGTGTGATAATGTGTCGACTATATAAATCTACTTCCGTCAGATGCACATAAATGATAGATTTTTGAGGAAAAAGTTGAAATTCATATTCTACTTGTTAAGACCTTTCATTTGATACCCATGAAGCCTCACTTTAAAAAATAAAAATTTCAAATCCTTATCGCGAGAGATCGGCCAAACTGATTGACATATAAATAGTATATTCTTATTCAGCACATCACATGGATTCTGGATATGCAATAAAATCACCACTTCCGGTCTCACTTCCGGTGTGATAATGTGCCGACTATATTATCTACTTCCGTCAGATGCACATAAATGTCCGATTTTTTTTAATTAATCAATTTAATATATGTGTAAAGCAACATTTTTGAATGTAAAGTCACAAGGCGGTTCTTTCATAGCCGTCAGGCGACAATTCCCTTTAATGCTGCTAAAGCAAATGAAAAACACTGTATATACCTAACCTCTGATGGTAACAACCCATTTTGTAGGTGGGAATTACAGATACCGAAGTTGATACTATCTCTCCCCTAAAGGAGATACCTGTCGTGTTTCCATTTGGGAAAAGTCGACCACCCTTTAGACCTTAGGATAGATGGTGAAGCATAAAAGTGGGGGTGTAAAGCAACATTTTTGAATGTAAAGTCACAAGGCGGTTCTTTCATAGCCGTCAGGCGACAATTCCCTTTAATGCTGCTAAAGCAAATGAAAAACACTGTATATACCTAACCTCTGATGGTAACAACCCATTTTGTAGGTGGGAATTACAGATACCGAAGTTGATACTATCTCTCCCCTAAAGGAGATACCTGTCGTGTTTCCATTTGGGAAAAGTCGACCACCCTTTAGACCTTAGGATAGATGGTGAAGCATAAAAGTGGGGGTGTAAAGCAACATTTCTGAATGCAAAGTCACAAGGCGGTTCTTTCATAGCCGTCAGGCGACAATCCCCTTTAATGCTGCTAAAGCAAATGAAAAACACTGTATATACCTAACCTCTAATGGTAACAACCCATTTTGTAGGTGGGAATTACAGATACCGAAGTTGATACTATCTCTCCCCTAAAGGAGATACCTGTCGTGTTTCCATTTGGGAAAAGTCGACCACCCTTTAGACCTTAGGATAGATGGTGAAGCATAAAAGTAAGATATAAAATATGTTAACTTACATTATTATTGCACTGAAGCACTGACACTTGATTGAAAGTTTTTCACAAAATATATTTAACGCGCTGAACACAGAGCACAGGTAAGTACGACTTACTTGTTCCGAACCAAGCTGTTGAATGATTGAATTGTACGCACATCGAGTTTTATAGGAACTTCTTATCACTTTCATGTTATGTTCACACGGCATGCAGGATGTCTCATCCGCCTGTTATATCTTGATAATAAGTTCGCTGTAACCACAAGCAGGAAGTCTCGTCCGGCTGTTATATTCATCTTGATAAGATTCACAACCACAAGCAGGATGTTACATTCTATTTGAAATCGCGTGATTGCAGAAACTTCCTTGAAATATTTATCCGCATACATTTTTTCCTCAACCGATAACAACTTTATCATTTTTCCTGGGAACTAATTTAATTCGTAGGACTTTGGATTAAATATTGTGTATAAAACTCTAGGTACTTCATAGGGAAAACATAGTATTCTTGTGAGTGTTGAATGATCACATGAAAATGGGAAAATTTTACGATTATGTTCAAGAGTTGACCAACAGGTTGGATATATTTACGAAAACGCAAGTGCACCGTTGGATGATAGACAAGCGAGTTGTTTATTCCATCTTGATCTTACTATATATCATGAATGCATTAATTTGTTTAGTGGTTATTCTGTAGATGAGAGCGAGATTCTATCAAACCCTGATAATTCTCTCGAAACACTCATTTTCCTATGGTTATTCTACAGATGAGAGCTATATTCTATCAAGGTACGATAATTCATCTGAAACACTCTCAGAAGATGATGATGGAGAAGAAAACGTTGAACAGATGAATCAGCAGATAGTTTGGGTATATATTGGAGTGATCAATAGAGGTATCAGTTATTAATCACTTACCGTAGCGAACAGACGCTAAACATGTACTCCTGCGAGTTAGTGATTGTAGCTCAAATCTATTTACACGTAGTTACAATACATTAATTTCTCATTATTAGAATCTGATATTATATCATAGGATATAACCTGAATAGTTTGAATATAAGCACATTTAACATTTAGTTATATGATTAGTGATTGTTGTTTCATTTACATTTTAGCTGTAGCTGTAATATTATTATTATCGATATGCACTTTTCGTCCTATTTATTAGAATATATTTTATATTTCCCCAATTAATTTTCGAGTATAAACATATTATATAGCTGCAATATTATTATATTCAAATGATTAATGTTCGAGTATAAACATATTTAACATTTAGATGTAGCTGCAATATTATTATTGATATCTATTCAGATGTAGTTATTATTATTGATATTTACATATAGTTACAATATACTCATTTCACATTTATTAGAATCTAATATTATATCATAGGATATAACCTGAATAGTTTGAATAAAAGCACATTCAACACTTAGTTATTAGAATAATATTTATTGTAAGCGTGATTAGAGTAATTGATTGGCGGTTCATTTACATTTAGATATAGTTGCAATATTATTATGAATGTCATATAGATAAGCGCTTATGAGGATATTCATATGATTATTATTATTATCCTCATCTATTCCTCATTCAACCATCATAGTTCTACCTCTTGGGTGGTTGAGGAAACGAGTTCGATCTCCATAAAACTCCCCCGTATATATGTTTCCATTGAAATTGATTGAATTTTATAAAAAGCTGTCTATCCGTCGGTCTGTCTGTTTCTATGAAGAAATGTGTGTTGATGAAAATGTTTTTATTATTAGTGTATTTTTTGCATACCGAAAAAATTATATTAGCACATCTATATGTTTAAGATGATTAAAAATGTATTTTGTTATATAGCAATCGAGCTGTACAGACAGTTCGAATAATCATCGTGATGCGTAACACCGCTTCGTCTAGATTCTGTATAGGTATTGGGCTACACCCAGCAGCAGCTAGATTTCGGGTTATATTATGCGATTTACAATCAATATGATTCGAATATATACATACAACGTGTTTGATTTAAAATAAAGTATTCTCATCGCGTTTGAAGGTGATCGGTGTAACTTTCTTATCGCTCGAGCGAGCTGTAGCTCTACCGCAAAATATGATAGTGGATATTGTTCAACCTGCCACAAATTTAGCATAAACTTATTTGATTTATATCGGATAATTTATGTAACATACATGAATGAATTTAATATTATAACGAATTATGTTTACTTCGGAACTAATTTTGGAGAAACATTTTATATATTCATATTACTTTCGGATAACTTATGAAACTACTTTAACATTGAAGGTCGCGCATCATTACGATAATTTCAAGTTGAATACATTACTCTTGGAGATGATTTAGCACAACCTTATCGCTCAAGTGAGCTAATGATACATACTTATAATATTATAACGAATATTGTACTCGCTAGTACTAATCAAGCAAAAAGTCCTTAGATGATTTAATAGTTATTTCTGCAAACGCTTCATAATATCGCTATTATGAGAAGCAGCATTTTTGTAAACTATCACATGTTAGATGTTATGACCCCTTATTGAAGACTTGTGGAGCAGCTGATGCATCGCGACCGATATCATTATAACTCAGACAAAACCCCTGCGACTAACGGCATGTACAAACAACCTCACATTTCATTGAAGACTCCTGCAAGGTAGATACCTCGCTGAAGACCTGCGTGATAGACATCATTATACCTGCACACTCTGTATAACCTCACATACACACCTGTCTCGTTGGAGACCGCGCCAGCTTCATTCAAATTCACATGACTGACGTCATACATAAACAATCTGTATAACCTCACATTCCATACCTCATTGAATTGGAATCACACTTTTGTAATATAGCAATCAAGTAAGGTGCATATAGCTTGAATAAACGTCATGAAAGTAATCCCCTTATAAACATCGCGTTTGAGAAATGTAGAAGATATCATTTCTATACTATATAACATTCCATCTATGCATTCAAGGAGCAGCAGCCCTCCTATGATACCTCCGATGAATACCCGCCTCTTTCAAAAATCACGTGACTGACAGCATACATAAACAGCGCCATTATAACTCTTTCAAAATCCCTATGGCTAGCGCTATGAAGTCTCACATGCCATACCTCGCTGTAGATCCTGCGACATACACTTCATCCCCACACGTTCAAACATCTCCGCGACTGACGTTATGTACAAACACTCCCATTATAACTCTTCCAAAACCCCTATGGCTAGCGCTATGAAGTCTCACATTCCATACCTCGCTGTAGACCCCGCGCCATACACTTCGCCCCCTTCGTGTTCAAACACCCACACGGCTGACGTCATGTATAAACAACTACCTGTACCACATAGGCTGCAATATACTCGCACTTATCACTCAGACCGGATACCCCGCGGTTATATCTACAACATTAAAATCGCTTGTTCTCAATTCCTCCATAGCTGAGCGGTTAAGGAGCTGGCTTTGGATTTCATTTCTCAGTTTCGATTCCCGTGTGTAGAAAAATATTTCATTTTGAGTAGGAGTGCATTAAATTGTTCAAGTCCACCTTCGCGGTTAAGCCGCCTAACTTTAGAGTTTATTTCCCAGGTTCGAATCTCGGTGTATAGACAAATCATTTCAGTAGAATGTGAGTACTCAGATACCTAATTCATAGACTTCAGATTGCCCCGACCATAGTTAAGGAAGATCCATAGACAGGTGGTTAGTTCACAGACTTGACCCGACCATAGTTAAGGAAGAACCATAGACAGATGACTAGTTCACAGACTTCGGGAACCATAGATATATGACCAGTTCACAGAACCATAGACTACCTACCCCTATCGATATGACTGCGCATGCGTGATTGTGGATGACCTTGGGATGGTCAGTTTTCGGTAAAATGAACCTTAGATTTCCTTATGGAGATTTACATGCAAAAAAGGGTGATTTTGCTCCCGAACTGTCCTAGCACATCTACTCGCTTGAGGCGTTGAACAGGACATTGGAAGATATTAAAAACAACGACAAACTATTTGGTGGCACTCTGTTAGTCCTTTCAGATGACTTCAGACAAACACTTCCCGTCATTCCACGTTCAACATACGCTGATGAAATCAATGCCTGCTTGAAATCATCGCCATTGTGGCGTAATGTTGAAAAAGTAGAGCTGAAAGTAAATATGCGCGTTCAAATGCTTCAAGATCCATCAGCTGAAACATTCTCAAAACAACTCTTACATATCGGCGATGGAAAAGTCACTATAGATGAAACTGGATGCGTAAAATTCCCGACTGATTTCTGCACAATCATTGAATAGCAAGATGCTCTCATTGAACAAATATTTCCCGATGTACACACGAATTACATAAATCTCGAGTGGCTCGCAGAAAGAGCAATTTTAGCGGCAAAAAATGTGGACGTTGACATTTTGAATCTGAAGATACAACAGTTATTGCCAGGGGACTTGGTATCATATAAAGCTATTGATACAGTTTGCGATGCCACTGAAGCTGTAAATTTTCCAACAGAGTTTTTGAACTCACTGGATTTGCCAGGCATGCCACCGCATAACTTACAATTGAAGGTTGGATCTCCAATTATTTTGCTTCGTAATTTGAACCCGCCACGGCTGTGCAACGGTACGCGATTAGTCATTAAAAAATTAATGAAAAACGTTATCGAAGCCACCATTTTAAATGGCAAGTTTCGAGGTGAAAATATATTAATACCACGAATACCTATTATACCCACAGATGTGCCAATTCAATTTGACCGTATTCAATTTCCGATTAGATTGGCATTCGCAATGACAATTAATAAATCTCAAGGCCAAACAATGTCTGTTTGTGGCTTAGATTTGAGCACACCATGTTTTTCACACGGACAATTATACGTTGCATGCTCTCGAGTGGGTAAACCATCAAGTTTGTTTGTATTAGCTGAAAACGGGGTAACAAAAAAATATTGTTCACGCTGTAGCATTAAGAGATTAATATTATGTAATGAATTAATGATATAAATATAATAAATTAAAAAAATTAATGTTTGGTGTTTTGTTATTTTTATATTCCCTCATCGTTCACAGCTCTCCATGCCTTTTTCACTCATATACCACATCCTTACACACTTCCAATAAGTTAGTTATTTTTTTTTAACTAGAATTTCTCTAGAA
Source organism: Endomychus coccineus (assembly GCA_958510875.1). Lineage (NCBI taxonomy): Eukaryota > Metazoa > Arthropoda > Insecta > Coleoptera > Endomychidae > Endomychus > Endomychus coccineus. The sequence goes on along the minus strand of OY294069.1, from coordinate 93,636,615 downwards.
ATTATTTACATGGCAATACCACGTTTGCCGGGTCAGCTAGTATATATATATATATATATATATATATATATATATATATATATATATATATATATATATATATATATATATATATATATATATATATATATATATATATATATATATATATATATATATATATATATATATATATATATATATATATATATATATATATATATATGCTGTATTGTTGCTGTATTGTATCATATCATATCATATCAGTGAACTGTTTTGAAATTTTCGTCTTTACGTACGTTTCGGTCTCACGACCATCATCAGAAGACTTATGTTGTCTAAAACTTGATTACTTAAAACTAATCGTATTACACAAAGCGTCCAAATCGCACTAATTTCAATTAAAATGCCCACGTCGCCGAAACGAACAGAAACACGATTAAACGAAATTGTAAACCTCAATGCTATAGTAAAATTATCGAAATGCTAAGAAAATTTCTTAATAAAAGCGTACTCATGTCAACACAGTGAGTGATCGACTGAGACGAGACAAATGAAATTTAATTTTTAAGTATACAACTTTCAAACCAGATATATGATTTACGAGCTAATGGAAAAAGGTTTTGTCGTGACAGGAGGTATACTTGACATTCTACCTAAATATATACTATTAACATTATAACGAGGCATGTGGGAATTTGCAAGAGATATTATTTGATCAAATTTGTATAGATATGACTTAGATTTTGAGTATCTGTCCTATGATTTACAGATTTGGAATCACGTTTTATGTGAATCATCTCCAAAATAGATCTTTTATAATAATTGGTTTCCTTAGTTAGAATATTAACATTATTGTAATCGAGTTGATGGTTATAATCAAAGCATTGTTTAGCAGGGGCGGTGGAATTTTCTAAGTTTTTGTTTTTTGTGCTATACCTATGGCCGTACATTCTTTTTGTAAATATTGTTTAGAGATTCCAGTATAAGTCCCATCGCAATCTAAACAATTTGATTTGTATACTGTGTGGGTTTGTTTATCTTTAGGTATTAAAGGCTTTAGATTTGAGAAATATTTTCCAACACAGTTAGTAGTAGGTTTATGCGCGACATTTATATCGTACTTTTTCAAACATTTCTTAATTTTCTCTGAGGTCTCCGGAATGTATAGTAAAGTTATATAATTGTCTGTAATATTTTTTATGTTATTTTTATATGAAGAACCATTATAGATTCTGTTTATTCTTTCTTTAATGATCGGATTGAAGAAAGTTTTTGGGTAGCCATTCATTTTCAGTGTATTACGAACAATTTTTGAATTCTTGGGACGGTCCTCTGCGTGGGACAATTTTACCGCGCGGTCTGTAAGGCTGTTTATGACACTTTTTTTATAACAGGTGCAACGGAATTTAAGTGAAGATAACGTTGAGACCAAACTTCTTTAGTAAACCAAGAAGTTTTTATCTGTCCATCTGCATCATGCCTAATGTTCATATCTAGGAAATTTAAGTTTTTGTTTGCTTGGGCACACGGCCTGCTTGCGAAGCAGGATTAATGACAATGCAAGCTGACGAAATTGAACAAATTGCAACATTTATGGGCCATACACAAAAAACACATGCTGCATTCCATAGGCAAATTCTAGATTAGATTGTTTGTTTAGACCCGTTACTTGCATCTCTAGAAGAACATATACATCAGGTAGTTAAAACTCTGATAATTGTTTCAAGTGTGGTAATTATTCATTGGATAATTTTATACCGGTATGAAAGTATTAGTCCAGGCGAATTATCTCTTTGACTGGATGTTCGTGAGCAAAATAGGATTGAATTAGATCAGGAGTGTGGTAAAAACTAAGTGAAATTCGTGCAAAAACTAGTCGGTTAAGTTATTAACAAAAATGCCAAAAATAGTGAGATTAAACTGATCATTCCTCCAAAACTTGGCTTATATCTCAGAAACTAATAGTTTCACGTGGAAATATGAATGGACAAAATTTATTCCTCATAAAGTTTCCTGTGAAGTGTCTCTCATGCGATATGCCAAATTGCGGAATTATTCTTGTGAATGGAGGAAGTGTAAAAAAGTTCATTAAAAAAACCTCTTTTTTTACAAATTTCAATTCTCAAAACCAATCAATCTTCATTGTATTTTATGAAAAAGTAGCGGTTAGCCTGATTTCTCTACGTCCAATAGTATTTGCCTAATTGAAAAGTCGATTAAAAGCACGTTTCAAGCTCTAGTAATGACAAAGAAAAATGCGGCAAAGCAACAACAATATCCCACATTGAGTTTTTGTAAATTTTCATTTATAAGGCCAGAGAAATGTAATAATAATAGAGGAAACCGGAGCCCACCATTAGATTATTTTCGTTCCGGCATACCAAATTAAAAAAAAATCATCTTTCTTAGTAGTATAGAAGTCGAGATATCGAATTTTTTCAAAGCTTGCTGTGAAACTTTCAAATACCTTGTTTATTTTCCCCTTAATGGAATGTTGTCAATTAACAAATGAAAAATTTCCTTCGTTGAAACATTCCCAACCTTATAAATGGAAATTTACAAAAAATATTATTGTTGGGGCTTTTTAGAATATTTCAAAATCCTAGACGATTTTGCATCTCTGCATTTTTCTCTGTCTTCCTTTAAACTTAAAACGTGCTGTTAATCAATTTTGAAATTAGGCGTAAAAAATTTCATCAAAAAAACGCTTTATTCATCCAATTTTTGTCCATCGTTAAATCCGATCAATCGATCCTATCCTATGAAAAAGTAACTTCAACTCTGATAGTTTTTGCTTAATTTGAAAATTGAATAAAAGCACGTTAATCCTAGACGATTTTGCATCACTGCATTTTTCTCTGTCTTTCTTTAAACTTAAAACGTGCTGTTAATCAATTTTAAAATTAGGCGTAAAAAATTTCATCAAAAAAACGCTTTATTTATCCAATTTTTGTCCATCGTTAAATCCGATCAATCGTAATCCTATCCTATGAAAAAGTAACTTCAACTCTAATAGTTTTTACTTAATTTGAAAATTGAATAAAACCACGTTTTGAGTTTAAACAATGACAGAAAAAAATGCAGCGATACAAAATCGTTCAGAATTTTTGAAATATTCTAAGAATCGCCACTTATATAATATTTCACATCGATTTTTTGCAAATTTCCATTTATAAGGCCGGGAATGTTTTAACGAAGGAAATTTTCCATTTTTTAATAACGAAAAGAAGCATAGTGCAAATTCGAATAAATTCAGAAAGAAACTGTGTAATGCTGAAAAAGAATATGGTGCAAACATAAATTTATCAAACAATATGAGTAATGAAAAAAATTTGGCAGAATTCGGAGGTCGGGTCAAGAAAAAAAATTGTATTAGAGTACCTATTTAAAAACTAAAAAATACGAGTGTGACGAATTTCTTAAAATAAACGGAAAGAAAACGACCAATAAAGACTGGATGACGATTAAAACTTTTGTTTATAACGTTTTCAAGCAGGGATGAATATTTCGTAACATTTTGGCTTGCCCCCCCCCCCTATTGCTAAGGAACAATTATTTTCTTTCGATAACTAACTTTAGTTGCAAATATTATAAGCTGGTAATCTTGAAAACAGCTTTTTTTTATTGGCCGAAGTACGGCGCTTTGATTTGAAACCATTTTCAATTCAATTTCTAGTTTTGCCATTTCATGTTTTATCACCAACAGTATTGATCAACATTCTTAATATTTACAAATATTCACAACATTAGATTTTACGAATATGATTTTATTTCCATTTATTTTATTCCACAAACATATTACTGAATAATATCAAGTATTTAAGTTTTTTAAATAAATTGTACTGCGCTTTTTCATACAACCGTTTCCCTAGAGATAAATAGTTTGATATCTGAAGTCGTTAAGAATGAAGATTGCAAATTACTGTTATTTTCCTTTCATTGTAACAACTGTTCAAAACAAGCACATTTAAAATTGATAGACTCTATGTAATAGAATGCAATGTCGCCACATCGCAGGGCTTCGTATAATGCTAGTTGTAGAATAACTACAGAGTATATACACAAGCCCTCTACAGTTGATTTGCAGGAACTAACTGGTGTATATGTGTAGACGTAATGCAATCTACGGATGCCCACAACAATTTTAGATAAGATGTATTTTCACGACATCTTTGGCATATAATTGAAACCTCCTGCAAGATTCCGGAAAATTAGCAGGTAGAGCAACCATGTTTATTTCTACATCGCCATCAGGTGACTCCTTCAACCAAAGTTTCACTATATACACACAAATTATCAGGAAGCCCGTTCCGGGCTTCGCAAAATTGAAGCGGGCTTTTTATAATCGGAGGAATATGTAACTTCGGGCTGCTCAATGAATGTTTACGTATATATATATATATATATATATATATATATATATATATATATATATATATATATATATATATATATATATATATATATATATATATATATATATATATATATATATATATATATATGTGTATATATACATATAGTGAACCGTTCATGTATATTTTCTGTACATTTCATCGACTATGTGAGCCCCAAAATGTATATTAGTTTCATGTTGCGGTGGATACTAGACTTTGCAATGTTGCCACCTAGCTTATGAGTGTTTAAAGGAAGAGTTTGTATCATTCACATGATTAAACGACTCAATACAACGAAATAAGGCAGATTACGCAAATCTATAATTTCTAAGATCAAAGAAATGGTAATTACAAAACAAAATTTTTGACAATATAGCTTTATTTCTATGAAACAAACAAAACGAAAACATGAAATTCGAACACATTTTTTGGATGTAAAATCTTTTTAGAAGAATGTTTTTAGAAAAAATTCTGAACTAATAAGGAATTTTTTAACTGAAATAAAAACTCATTTTTCTCAACATTATTCATATACTTATTTTAGTAAACAACAGAAACGTCTAATATTTCTGTAACTTTTTTGAATAATTATTTTGTATAAAAACTTTTATTTTCAACCAGTCTTTATTGTAATAGGGGTCGACTATGGCTCATTTGATGGAAATTTTTATCCTCTATTCAACGGCTTAGAAATTTAATTATGTGAAAGAATAACTACTTTGTTTTTATACCACTTTTATTAATAATAACGTGAAAACGTAACTATAGTTTCAACACCGAAGTGCCATTATCAAACAATTAGAAAATTATGAAGAAATCAATGAAACAGTTCAAGTATAAATAGAGTAGAATAAAGTAGGGTTGAGATTAAAGGATCAACGGAAATTCCAAAAACAGGTAGATCATAGGAAAGTACAATATTACATAGTAAACATAGCAACAATTTGTGAATTAGTGTGATTATAATTTAATATTCTAAGAATTATTTAAAGAGCGGTTTGAAAGACAGTACAGTATTACATAGTAAGCAAGGTAACAATTTGTGAATTAGTGTGATCATAATTTAATATTCTAAGAATTATTTTAAGAGCGGTTTGAAAGACACATGAAAAGATCACTTTGCCATAGGTCTAAATGATCATTGAGGATATTTTTAATAGAATTTTTGACACCTTTATAAATCTCTATTGATTCTAATGTTTTCAATTTAAAACCTCTGGTTTGGTTATGTAAAATGCTTAGGTTATCTAAATTAGGGAAATTATGACCAGTTTGTAAAAAAATGATTAGCAAAGGTTGAGTCAGTTTTGTTGAGTCTAAACGAGCGGAAATGCTACATGCATCATCAGATAATGTACTTGCCTTCTTCAAAGGCACATCCAGACAATTAAATTCCTTTGTATCATTTAATAACCAACTTCACCCAAAAATTGAATTCGCGTTAGAGAAAGAAAAAGATAGAACAATAAACTTTTTGGATTTAACACTAATACGTGACCATAATAAAATAAACTTCAACATCTACAGGAAACCCACTTGTACAGACATCACTATTCCGAACTCATCGTTTAGCCCTCGTGGCCATAAATTAGCAGCATATCACTCAATGATCCATAGAGCATTTTCGATGTCATTGTCAATAGAACACCTCACTATTGAGTTGAACACGATCAAACGAATAGTTATCAATAATGGTTTTCCGGTAGATCAAATAATTAAACTAATAAATCGCAAACAACAACAATTAACTTCCTAACACATAGATGTTACCACCGAATTCATCTCTTTGACATATTTCGGTACAGTAATCGAACATATTGCTAACATTTTATCACGCCATAATTTTAAAATCAGTTTCAAACCTCAAAATAAACTTTGCCATCTTATATACAACGCCGCAGACATAACCAATAAATATAGAAAACCCGGAGTTTATAAGATGATTTGCCCAGACTGTGATGATTTTCATATAGGTAGAACTTGTTGTAATTTCAAATTAAGATACGAAGAACATTTTCGCTCGTATAGACTCAACAAAACAGACTCAACCTTCGCTAATCATTTTTTACAAACTGGTCATACTTTCCCTAATTTAGATAGCCTAATCATTTTACATAACCAAACCAGAGGGTTCAAATTCAGTACATTAGAATTAATGGAGTTTCATAAAGGTATCAAAAATTCTAATAAAAATATCCTCCATGATCAGTTAGACCTATATCAAAGTGATCTTTTCATGTGTCTTTCAAACCGCTCTTAAAATAATCCTTAGAATATTAAATTATAATCACACTAATGCACAAATTGTTACCTTGTTTACTATGTAATACTGTACTGTCTTTCAAACCGCTCTTTAAATAATTCTTAGAATATTAAATTATAATCACACTAATTCACAAATTGTTGCTATGTTTACTATATAATACTGTACTTTCCTAGGAACTACCTGTTTTTGGAATTTCCGTTGATCCCTTAATCTCAACCCTACTTTACTCTACTCTATTTATAGGGCATCTACGACTAGCGAGCAGCTCATTAAAAATAATCCCCTTTTTATACCACTAGCGCGCGGGGTCGGTATACGACCAGCGCGCGAGTTTCCTGCCGTATACCTGCACCCGTAACCTTCTTTCATGTGATCAAAACAAAATTAAAATGCAGTTTTATTTTGCAAATGAATTTTTTTTAATTCATCAAATAATAAAAAAAAGAGGATCTTATCCTTTTTTGATTTTTTTTTCTAACTTGAACCAAACTCATAATATACATTGGTATTCAATATAAGCATAGACATGGTACGGCTGATAGATTCTTGTGTGTTTTTTGGGGGGTTATTTAGGTAATTATAGACGAATGATTTGTTTAAAAAAAGCCCATCATCATGATATGTTATGCAATCAATTACTATTTGGACTTATTTTCTCAATTTTCCGTCAATTTTTTTAAATTTTATTCAGATTTAATTTTAATTTATCTATTCTAATTTTCAACCATGTTATCTAAGTTAAGTGCAAAATGGAAAGGGTTACGTGTGATCGATAACTATAGATCCAGAAAAGACCGTGCAATTAATGCAGGCCAACGTAGGAGGTATGTATATATAAGTTGCAATGTCGCCGTCGAATCATTCACACAATAAGATCCGAATTTCCAGCCATTTCAAGTGATTCCAACGATCTATATGGACGGCACATTTGAGTATTGTGTCCAACATTTCCAGCAACTTTTTATCATCCATGGAGTGAAAAACAACAATAAATTCCGCTGTTGTTTTGTTTGTCAAAAACAACTTACGACATTTTATTTCAATCAATAATTGATAAATGTTGGGAATATCCGTGGATATTTTTTCCATACAAGGTTATTGTGGATTTCGAATAGGCAATTCAAGATCAGTTGAGATCACGTTGGCCTGGGTTGATAAACCATGGCTGTTTATTCCACCTCACCCAGGCGTGGTTCAGGAAAATTCATGAATTTGGTCTCGTTCGAGAATACAAGAATAACCAATCTGTAATTGGAATGTGGCTCAGATGTACATTTGGCATTTCTTTTCTACGTCCAGACGAGGTACAAAAAACCTCTCGTATCATGGAACCGTACGTTGGTTATTTGTCACAATTGGAAAGATTTGACGGTTATTTGAAGACAAATTACATGTATAACGACGCAAAATATTCACCACAGATATGGGCAACAGACAATATTTGGAATTGCGAATCAACAAATGCATGCGAATCATTTCATTCGCACTTCAACGTATGCTTTTCTAAGAATTATTTAAAGAGCGGTTTGAAAGACAGTACAATATTACATAGTAAACAAGGTAACAATTTGTGAATTAGTGTGATTATAATTTAATATTCTAAGAATTATTTTAAGAGCGGTTTGAAAGACACATGAAAAGATCACTTTGATTTTGGTCTAACTGATCATTGAGGATACTAGAATTTTTGTCAACCTTATAAATCTCTATTGATTCTAATGTATCCAATTTGGAACCTCTGGTTTGGCTATCTAAATTAGGGAAATTATGACCAGTTTGTGAAAAATGATTAGCAAAGGTTGAGTCTGTTTTGCTGAGTCTATACGAGCGAAAATGTTCTTCGTACTTCAATTCGAAATTACGACAAGTTCTACCTATATAAAAGTCATCATCTTATAAACTCCAGGTTTTCTATATTTATTGGTTATGTCTTCGGCGTTGTTTATAAGATGGCAAAGTTTATTTTGAGTTTTGAAACTGATTTTAAAATTATGGCGTGATGAAATGTTAGCAATATGTTCGCTTACTGTACCAAAATATGTCAAAGAGATGAATTTAGTGGTAGCATCTATGTGTTTTATACGCGGATAGATTTTATAGAAAGTTAATTGTTGTTGTTTGCGATTTATTAGTTTAATCATTTGATCTACCGGAAAACCATTATTGATGGCTATTCGTTTGATCGTGTTCAACTCAATAGTGAGGTGTTCTATTGACAATGATATCGAAAATGCTCTATGGATCATTGAGTGATATGCTGCTAATTTATGGCCACGAGGGCTAAACGATGAGTTCGGAATAGTGATGTCTGTACAAGTGGGTTTCCTGTAGATGTTGAAGTTTATTTTATTATGGTCACGTATTAGTGTTAAATTCAAAAAGTTTATTGTTCTATCTTCTTCTGTTTCTAACGTGGATTCAATCCTCGGGTGAAGTTGGTTGATAAATGATAGAAAGGAATTCAATTGTCTGGATGTGCCTTATAAGGAGGCACGTACATCATCTGATGATGCATGTAGCATTTTCGCTCGTTTAGACTCAACAAAACTGACTCAACCATTGCTAATCATTTTTAACAAACTGGTCATAATTTCCCTAATTTAGATAGCCTAATCATTTTACATAACCAAACCAGAGGTTTTAAATTGAATACATTAGAATCAATAGAGATTTATAAAGGTGTCAAAAATTCTATTAAAAATATCCTCAATGATCAGTTAGACCTATATCAAAGTGATCTTTTCATGTGTCTTTCAAACCGCTCTTAAAATAATTCTTAGAATATTAAGTTATAATCACACTAATTCACAAATTGTTACCTTGTTTACTATGTAATACTGTACTGTCTTTCAAACCGCTCTTCAAATGATTCTTAGAATTATGACGAGTACCTTGCGACTTTTCGGTAAACTGCTTATTTCAAATCCTCGGGCGCCAGATTTTTCTAAAGGTTTACTCCTTTTAGAAGACTTCTGCTAGGGTCTTCTCCACAAGGCTTGTCACTATGCTATCTATAGATAGCCTTGTCCTTAGGGTAGCTACAGTGAAGTAAAACCAGGGCCCAATGGGCAGAAAACAGTATCAAAATTGTAGGCTTTAATTACAATTGATACCTGGTTAAAACTTAGCTCGTTTGGAGATAGAGCAGAAATAATTTAATAAAACGGGGAACTCCAAATATTAAAATATGTAATAATTATAACAAGTACACGTCCAAAATAATCAATATAAATGCAATTGAACGGTATTATTCACAAAAATTATTCACCCAGACGGAAAATATAATGAAGCTCAAACGGTATATGAAAACTGTTTCAACATATCTACTTTACGATATGTTCGGTATTTAAATTCAATTCAACGGTACGGAATCGGTTGATAAATGATTGACAATTGTCATTTGCGGAAAATACAAATCACAGGTCCTAGAGTAATAAGCGGTGTAGGTAGATCATTTAGATAGCAATAATACGTGAAATGTTCAAAACACACTACGATATATTAAACGGTTATAAAATTCGGTCGGTTCGGAAAATATTATCTTGCACTAGTTTTCCGCTCGTACGATATCAGATTCCACGATATTTTCGGTTAATTACTCTAATTGACTTTATTCTGTCATAACACCCACCCTGGTATTAGCTATCAACGGGGTTCCCGGTAATTGTATGACAGTGTTAGATTTCGTACATTTTACAGATTCAGAATCTGGACAATTAGGGCTTATACTTCCGGTAGATCACAGCGTGCACGTCCCTAACTATCGTATCTGCAATAACCCCTACATCCACGGCCGAAGACTTCTCATACGAGTAAGGGATTATTACGATTCTCAATCACACTATTGATTTACTGGCAGAAATGGGCAGAATAATGGAAATAATCAACTTCAGTGAAAATGAACTGCAGCGTAAAAAGTATTTTATTTTTCAACTAACTAAAATATCCATAGCTACATAAGTATATGAATATCATGAAACCCTATGATTTTCTTGATGAAATTCAATAATCCAACACTCCCCCAATTTCATTAAGGAACGTTATCTTCATCTGGATAAAAAGACGAGTCACAAATCTTCAATGCAGAACGAATAAAGCATAACTGTTCTTTCGGCAAGGGTTTTGTTAAAAAGTCGGCCAGTTGTAACTTGGACTGAATAAAACTTATATGGACTGTTCCATTTTCAACTGCTTCACGAACAAAATGGAATTTGATGTCGATATGTTTCGTTCGCTGATGAAATTCTGGATTACTGACCAGCTTGATAGCACTTTGATTATCAACATAAATTCCTGTAGCATGTTCTTGAGGAAAACCGAGTTCTTCTAGTAAAAGTCTAAGCCATAAAACTTCTTTGACTCCCAGTGATAAGGCTATATACTCAGCCTCAGTTGTAGACAGTGCTACAACTGATTGTCTTTTGGATGCCCAGGTTATTGGTGACTTATTCAATAAAAATATGTACCCACTTCTTGATTTTCTAGTATCCAAATCTCCCCCATAATCTGCATCTGTATAACCAGTGAGTTGTATTTTTCCATCACTGAATTTACGATATAGGATTCCATAACCATGAGTATTTTTCAAATACCTGAATATTTTCTTGACCGCTTCCCAATGTTCTTGGCTGTATGAGGTGCAAAACTGATTCAAGAAATTCACTGCATATGCTAAGTCAGGGCGCGTATTCAGAGCTATATAGAGTAATGTTCCAATAGCTTCTCTATATGGTGCATTCACTGAATCATTATTGGAATCCGGTTTCTTCATCCTAGCTCCAGGTTCGGCAGGTACTGATGAACATACACACTCAGACATATTGAATCTTCTTAAAGCTTTGGTAATGAAACTTTCTTGGCTAATCAAAATTTCATTCTTCGATCTATTTGTTTCTATTTCAAAACCCACATAACATTTGGCATCTCCTGTGGTTATTTCGAAATCATTTCTCAAATATGTCAGAATTTTTTCAATGACATATCGTGACTTTGTCAAAATCAAACCGTCATCAACGTAAAGTGAAATATACACCCTGAAACCATCAATTTCGCCTAGGAATATACAGGGATCTGCATTAGTTTGCTTCATTCCAAAGATTTCCAGGAACCTTTTGAATCTAAAGTTCCAGCAGCCTGGAGACTGCTTCAACCCATATATGCTTTTGTAGAGCTTGCATACAAGGTTATCAGCTTCTTCGAATCCTTCTGGTTGTTTCATGAAGATATTCTCCTCCAACTCTCCATATAAAAAGGCTGTTTTGACATCGAACTGAGCAATCTCAAGATCTTCTTCAACAGCGATGGTCAAAAGAATTCTGATTGACTCGTATCTGACTACTGGAGCGTACGTTTCTTGATAGTCGATGCCTTCTCTTTGAGAGAACCCCTTCGCAACTAACCTGGCTCTGAATGTTTGTTTTCCATTGATATCGTTTTTGATGCGATATATCCATTTGCACGGTACAATGTTTGTTTTTTCAGGAACTGGAACTAAACACCAAGTTTTGTTCTTATTGAGTGCATCAATTTCCTCTGCCATTGCCGAAATCCAATTTTTAGAGTTACTGGACTTCATAGCTTCATTGTAATTTGATGGATTTTCCATTTCTACAAACATTGCATTTTGTAAGAACTTTGGAGATTGAATTTTACGACGATCCCTTAAGTCATACCGCTTTTCATTCTTTTCTCTATGGTTTTCAAGGTTCTCATGAATAGTTATGTCAGATTTATTGCCATTTTCTTCGGATATTTGCTCTACGCTTCCTCCTCTGGTTTCTTCATTATTTGTCTGTCCATCTTCATTTCCAAATCTGAGTTCAATAATCCTGTTACTACTGTTATTGTCTTCTCTGGCGATATTGTTGCTAGCTTCATCGAAATTCACATTAGCACTAACAAATATTCTTCTCTTTTCAGTATCCCACAATCGATAGTTGTTGGAATTCTGGTCGTATCCAACAAAAATCATTTTCTTACTTTTTGGTTTCCATTTTTGACTGATTTCTTTGGGAATATGCATATAGGCTGCAGCACCAAACGTTCTCACGTGGTGTATACTGGGTTTCTTTCCAAACCATCTTTCGTATGGAGTGATTTCAGATTGAGATTGACCGCCAAGAGTTCTGTTAAGCACATAAACTGCTGTGCTAACAGCTTCAGCCCAAAGTTCAATGGGAACGTTCTTTGCATAAATCATTGAACGAGCACTTTCTGTGATTGTCCGTATTTCCCTTTCAGATTTACCATTCTGTTCGTGAGCGTAAGGAGCTGATAGTTCATGAAGAATTCCGTTTTTCTGTAAATATTCTGTCATTTCTTCATTTACATATTCTTTTCCGTTGTCAGACCGCAGAATCTTTAGCAAATTTCCAGTTTGTCTCTTCACTAATTGTTCAAATTCCTTGAATTTAGAGCTGACCTCGGATTTCTGCTTCAAAAAATATACCGTTCTGAAATTCGTGCAATCATCTTTGAAAATCAGAAAATATTTGGACTGGCTGGGAGAATATACATTCATTGAACCGCAAACATCAGAATGAATAAATTCTCCAGGTGCAAAATTTCTTGGATGGATATTTTCAGGAAATGTTCTTCTGGCCTGCTTGCCAAATTGACAGCCTTCACAAAATGTGTCAGTTTCATCATCAAATTTCGCTCCTTGGACAGCTTCCTTTCTGATTGTATCCTTGATGGTCTTCATATTGATATGCCCAAGTCGCTCGTGCCATAACTTCAGACTTCCAAGTGTGGCTGAGTTACATTCATGATGAGAATCTATTTTTATGATCATTTTAAACATATTTCCTCGTTTTATGCCCATACAGGATAATTCACCTGCTTTGTTGAAGAACTCACATCTATCGTGCTTTGCTAACATTGTGAATCCTTTTGCAGTAATTTTTCCGACGGACAGAAGATTTCTCCGCAATTCTGGTATGTACAAAACATCGGTTAGAATCTTTTTCTTCCATTCACCGTTCACATATGCTTCTATATTGATATCACCTATGCCAACGGGTTTCATTATTTGATCATCAGCAACTCGAACAATGGTATCATGTTGTATAGGTTTTATTGAAGTGAACCACTCAGGGCGAAAACACATATGTGCACTTGCTCCTGAATCTACTAACCATATCATTTGATCTTTTTTAATTTCTTCCATTACTGATGAAAAATCGCAGATCAAGGCTTCAGCATTATTATTGCTAGAAATGCTTTCAGATCTAACTGGTTGTCTTCTTGAATTTCCTTTATTATTTGCCTTTCTTGCTGGACATTCCCTCCACCAGTGACCGCTTAGTTTGCAAAATCCACATTTGGTTTTCTGTTTTAGATTTTGTATGTTTTGTTTTCTTGTAGTAGAAGTCTGTCTGTTATTTGGATTCATTCTTAATGATTGCACTTGTAGAGCAAGAGTGGCATCACTTCCATCTTTTATGGAATTCTTCTGTTCTTCTTTCATTAAGCGAGCAATAAGATCGGTCAATGTTTGCTTCGATGAGTCTACAGAGTCCCATGCCGTAACGAACATATCATATTTCGATGGCAAGCTGTTTATAATTTTTGAGATTTTGGCTACTTCTGATATTTTCTCTCCCATTTCTTCTAATTGTTTCACCAGAGACTCTATTTCGGAAATGAATGTGGCAATATTCATTCCGGCTTTCATGCGAATATCATAAAACTTTTGGTACACGATGTGTTTCGATACTTCTGTTTTCTGCTCATGAATGCTAATGAGCTTGTTCCACATTTCAGGAGCAGTTTCGCAATTCACTAGGTGAGTAAGTTGTTCTTCACATATGGAAGTGAGAAATAGAACCATGGCTTGATTGTTTCTGTGGTCCCATTCTCTGACGCTGTTCAGGTTTTCATCATCTCCTTCAGGTCTTCTTTCTTTGCCGTTGACAATGTCCATCAGGTCATTTGTCTTTAAAGCTATGGAGACACTGAATTTCCAAAGCTGGTAGTTCTTTCCGTCGAATTTCACGATTCTTGCAGGCTCGAACTTTGCAGACATATTTTGACAATTTTTTATTGATCGTCAAGGGATTTGCGTCAGTAGGTGACAGTTTATCAGGAATACTTATATTTTTGTAGTTCAGCAAAATTGTGTTGGAATCTCCTTCAATAGCGATTTCTGGGCCCGTAACTTATTGATTTACTGGCAGAAATGGGCAGAATAATGGAAATAATCAACTTCAGTGAAAATGAACTGCAGCGTAAAAAGTATTTTATTTTTCAACTAACTAAAATATCCATAGCTACATAAATATATGAATATCATGAAACCCTATGATTTTCTTGATGAAATTCAATAATCCAACACACACAACCACCCCAACTTCTACTCCCGGTAGATCGCAGCGTGTACAAGTCGTTGGCGGTTTGGTCGTCTAAGATATACTTATACTTCCGGTAGATCACAGGGTGCACAAATATACTCAAATACGACCCTGTCGTTCAAACATACACACTCTGTACACACCATACAATTAATTGGATATTTCAATTCAAATGCAAATTCAAATCGTGCCAGGTCCGACCTATGACGGGATAAACTCAAATATAACAATTTGAATTACCGAAAGCAACGAATCTCAAATATCATACGAACGGTTACCAATCACAATAATAATCATAAACTACGGAAATCAATATATCGTAATGCTCAAGAATATGAATTATTTAGCTATCATTCACCTTATATAACAATTCACTTGAACGGAACACTATTGTTAATTCACAGTTTAAATCTGACTTGAACTCGGATAATTAATTCACTCCGATTCTTATGTTAATCTCATTTCAACGGTAGGTACTATTTGAAAATCAAAATCACCAAAGAGCAACTGTACTGATTGAAAATCAAAATCACAAAAGAGGGCACAAAAGAGAGAGTCACAAAAGAGAGCGATCTTTCATCGGTCACTGCTTTTATATGTTTTCCGAGGTTCTGGTCAAGTCCGCTCCACCAATTCCTTATTTTGTGCCAAGGGTTTTTTACTTATGTCTCGAACAATGCTTAAAAGTGACGCTACTTTTTAGATCTAAAATTCGCGCACATGATGCTCCAGTAGTTCCTCCCGGCACAATAAACAAGTGTTATCGGAGTTTTTTGGTTGTTCGCCCTTTTTATACATAAGGCTGTTCAAAGTTTGATGCGTTAACTTGCCAGACCCCTGTTTTTGCAACATATTTTATCGGAATGAATGCAATTTTTAAACGGACATGAATTCGATTCATTTATTTGAATAATTACACTTATTCAAAATTGCGGAAATTCAGAAAAGTGACAATCACGGAATACATATTCGGAGTTCACGCATATCTATTGAAATAATGAACTGTTCAAACTGAGATTACATGTAATATCCGTATTTACTGCCTGATCTAAATTAAAGGATGTTTCAAAATTTTAAGCTTCGTTACATCCCCCCCTAAGTTCGGTTAAAAATGAAAGAATATGATTCTTTCATTTTTCAATTCTCATCTGAGAATTCATACGAGAAAAAAAAATCTAATACGAAGGTAAGGTACCCTAACCTGACGTTAAAACTTCGATTTCCTTCGTCGGGAACTTCGCGGAATAGCAATATCTTACTTGGAACATAAAATGAAAATTCTTCTGCAGAATGGAAAACTGCACTTCTTCTTCGGAACACTGAAACTGCTTCTTCAAAACGGAAAACTCAAAACATCTTCTTCGGAACGGAAACACGAAAACTTCTTTTCCAAAACGGAAAAAAAAGTGACAATCACGGAAAATACATTCGGAGGTCACGCATATCTATTGAAATAATGAACTGTTCAAACTGAGATTACATATAATATCCGTATTTACTGCCTGATCTAAATTAAATGATATTTCAAAATTTTAAGCTTCGAATATTAAATTATAATCACACTGATTCACAAATTGTTGCTATGTTTACTATGTAATACTGTACTTTCCTAGGATCTACCTGTTTTTGGAATTTCCGTTGATCCCTTAATTTCAACCCTACTTTACTCTACTCTATTCATACTTGAACTGTTTCATCGGTTTCTTCATAATTTTCTAATTTTTTAATAATGGCACTTCGGTGTTGAAACGTTTTCACGTTATTATTAATAAAAGTGGTATAAAAACAAAATAGTTATTCTTTCATATAATCAAAATGATAAATTACCATAGAGTAACGGCTTCCACCATCGATTTTTTGGAAATTTAAATTTGCTCAATAGCTTTTGAGAATTGTAAGTCTAAATCCTGTTCGATTTTAAGTGTAACCCCGTACTAACTCTTTCGTGGTATGAGGTAATTCTCAGCCACACCAATTTTATTTTTGATGAAGCACAATTTTAGTGTAGAAATTTCACCCTAGATACCAATCTCTGAGCGGAGTAGCTACCCCCCTTAAACACATTTGGAGCAAATTCAAAATTCTATGAATCATTGAATAAACAAATGAAATCCCTATCAAATGAGCTATCAGTCGACTCATGTCAAGAGAGTAGCTGCCCCGCATAGGGGTTAGAATCTGGGATAACATTTTTTTTAACAGGAGTATCCCTCATCAAAAATAAAAATCAAGGAATCTCTCAAATATTCTACAATACAGGTTATAGTAGGGGAGGCACTTGAAATCGCACAGATTTTAGACTTACTTTACACAAAAACTGATTGATTTCACCAAACTGCTCTATAGAAAATGAAATTTCCTATAAAATAAGCTATCACTTGAGCCTTGTTGCATTTTGAAGGGGATAGCTACCCCGCGCGGGGGTGATTTTGGAATAAAATATTTGAATCAAAAACATGCATTTGAAACATTTAAATCGACCTATTCCACGATATTTTCAAACATTTGATCTGAAAGAAGTTAGTATGGAAGAAACACCTCAAACTTGCATTGTATAAATCAAATGAAACAAACTTATCACTTACAGAAATTGATACATCAGACATGCTTGGACTGTCAGGTATATATTCCGAACTACTGTCACTGAGCGAAATAATCTATAAAGTTTGATTTTAAGTTCAAATTGTACTTTTTCAGAAATTGGATTATTTTCTGACATACTCGTTTCAGCATTATTTGTCACTGAGTTATCTGAAGGCAAAACGTCGTTTAGTATTGACTGATCTTGTTCCCTATTAATTATATATTCATTAATAACCTCAACCCTTTCTTCTGAGCGAAATCTATTACAAAACCACTGTTGTTAACTCGTTGTAATTCGCAAGCCACTTTTATACTGAAAGAAGTGTAGGTTAGAGTTTCACTACATTGTTCTTATGTGTATTTACTTACAAATTGATTTGAGAATTGGAGATTTGTTACCTCACTCGTTTTACACCATTAATGGTGAATAGCTATTTAACTATCAAATGAGAAAATATTTATGACAATTTCTATTTCACTATCGGTACGCTTTTAATAATAAAGTAAATGACAATTCACGCCAGTATGTGCTTTCTGTTCAAAACATTTCTGAAGAGGCGAAAACCAGTACAGTGTTGAACGATTTATGGGCCTCTTATCATCGTTGGAATAAATATAAAATATACGATAATATACGCACTCAGATGCAGCGCACCAGTTGTTACGGCGCACGGCTGAATTAAAGAATACAAAACCACAGAAATTACGAATATGTGGGGCCCTCATGAAATTTTGTCTGGTACATTGTTGTGACGAAACACATGATTCAGAATGGCAGGGCGATATGGAGCCCATATACGGACCTCATATAGCAGCCCATATCATCTGCAAATAGTCAATGTATGGGTTTCGTATGTATAGCATATATATATATATATATATATATATATATATATATATATATATATATATATATATATATATATATATATATATATATATATATAGAACTGGATTCTCTTGATCCGCGTTTTGTGGTTTCGGTCCTCAAAAGGACCAATGATCTTCCAGACTCTACGGTCGAATATATATATATATATATATATATATATATATATATATATATATATATATATATATATTTGTATGTTTTCTTGGTATATTGGTTCGTATATATACTGATAATGAAATAAAAATTCTGTTTTGACGTTTCGACAATGTTTATTGCCTTTATCAAAATTGTTAATTGAATTAGTGTTTCCATGTTATTTAGAAAAGAATAGATGATTTCGATTAATGAAATGCGTCTGCAGCCGACTTGTGTTTTAAGATCCAACTAAAACTGCAGAAAACATTGGATCGGTTGTGTGTGAAAGAGTAATGTATGGCAAATTACAATTTGAAATAGATTGAATTTGATTAAATACAAGACATTTTAAGATTGTACAATTATAAATATCTATGAATTATTGTACGGATTAGTTATTTTATGATAAGCATTTCAGATCTATCATAATAATTAGGTTAAATTTAGAATGTTCAAAATTTGCCGCTAGTCAAGTTTTCGCTAATTAGTTACACAAAAAACAATTTTTTTGCTCTTCTGAACTTCACGTGAATTTAGCAATCACTAGAAAAAAAAAAGAATTAAGAGGTTCGGTAAAAACGTAAAATGCTCGGATATTAAAAATTTTGATACTATCTGCACAATTTTTAATTTATGTACACGATTATTTTTTAGTAGAAATATAGTTCATTTTACTATGTTTCTGCACTATAAAATCATTCAAAAAATGTTAGCAGAATGAAGAAAAAATTGAAAGTAGCCGTTAAAAATATTTTTTTTTAAATATTACAATTTTGCCTTATATCCGATTTTAATTTTTTCCTTTTTCCAATTGTTAACAGTACAATTTGTATAGAAAAAATTTTGAAAAAATTGTTTTCCACGGCGTAAAACCTATAATACGTTAATTTTTAATAAATACTCATTTAAAGCTTTCTGTTCAAAAAATCTAAAATGTTTTCTAAACAAATTGTAAATAACCCATTTCTCTATAAAACCCTTCAAAAAAATTTAAACTTGGATTTAATGTAAGATACTTTCAATATTTTTCTTGATTTTGCTAACAATTTTTTGACTTTATGTGCAGAAACATAGTAATTCTACCAAAAAATTATCATGCACATATATTACGAATTGTGCAGGTAGTGTCAAAATTTATAATTTTCAAGAATTACCGAAGCAATAGCTCTTAAGGGTAACAAATAACAAATTTGTTTTTTACGTTCTTATGAAAATGAAAATATTGCACACATCAAGAATATAAAAACATGTACAAAAGTCAAACTACTGAACTACTGGTATTGATTTAGTTGTTTGACTTTGGTCTATTGCTTGCCACATTTGTTCATATGGAAAATTTGAATTTAAAAAAATAACATACCGCTAAATCTTCAGCAAGTGGCAGTACAGTGGGCTTATTAAACCTTTTTTCATTCAAATTCTGACAGGCTTCAGTAGAGACTTCCGTAGGCCATTCATCTTTTATTAATTTTTTCATAATATTTAGTACGTTCAAGTTTGGAGAATTTAGATTTTTTTGCCATTCCAGAGAATAGGCTGCTTTAATTGCTGCTTTAAGTAAAGTATCCATTTGCAAGGCAAGGGATGGTGAATTAAACATCTTCGTTGTTGAATCGTATACTGTTATAGCTCTTAATGCGTTTATAATAGTTTTGAATTTTGATGGATGTAAAAGAGAAAACAATGAAAGAGAGTTCTTCCGTTCTATTTTTCTCACTCCAATTAAAAGCCTGGCCAAACGCCTCATATAGCGCTTAGCTACTGCGCCTAAATGTTTCTATTTATGAGATTTTATGTATCTTCGAGCAACTTCGCATATAATTTTGTCCTTCTTTGCAACCAAAGAAATTTCATCGGCCTTGAGAGAACGTAAAACTCTTGAAGTGCGTAACGGATCATGAGGTCCAAAATAACCAGATAATAAAGTGTGACTTTCTGATTGATGACGCTGACGAGTTCCAGCTTTCTTATTTTTATTATAAAAACAACGATTAACATGTCTTCGAAGAGTACTTCTGCCATAATATCCTACAAATATGTTATTAGTTATGGTTTTAGTCAAATTAAAGACAAAGTATGAAATACCTTTGCAGTGGATGCATGGAAGAAGATTTAAAGATGATGATTCATCAAATTTGTTTTTCATTTTTTCCTGAAATGCAACGAATTTTCCTGAGGTGAAGTCACCTTCATTCCTAATTTTATCCAAAATTTTTTTTCGAGTTGGATCCTTTTTAGGTAAACTCATGAATTGCTGCACTTCTACTCCATCACTGTGCGATATTTCAACATGGCGTGCAAAATTGTGAACTGATACGTCACAATATAAACAGTGATGTTTTCGTCTTTTTGAAGTTGTTTTTCTAAGATTACTAGTTACAGAAATAGGACGCTAAGGGCTTGCTTCTGACTGTTATCTTGATATTTTGTCCATTTTTCCTCCTCTTTCAAGACTACGTTCTTCTCTGCCGGAGCGGAGAATTTGATGACATACATAGTCTTGATTAGTTTATCGAGGAGGACAACGTCAGGCCTATTTGCTTGTATGGACCTGACGGTCGGAAACGGATAATTCCAGAAGATCTGGCATTTTTCGTTTCCGACAACGGACTCAATATCTCCTGGCATGTGAGGCAGCACCGGCTCTTGGTCTATTCCGTACGAGTGCCTTTGATGGTAATACAGCACCCGTAGGGCCGCATTATGGCGATGGGTGTACGCCGAGGCCGCTTTTGCCGGACATGCCGACAGAAGGTGGAAAAGCGTCTCAGGCGCCTTTCGACAGGCCCTGCAGCTGACATCAGGGACCTGCACACCCATCACATTGCGGCGATAGACCAAGGTGTTAATTACGCCATCTTGGCAAGCTGCGGTAAATCCCTCAGTCTCGGATGTAAGCCCGGCTGACCTTAGGTAGCCGAAGGTCAGCCTAGTTGACAAGCCGAGCGTTTCGATGTTTCGATAGAAAACACCGTGTATCGGCTTGTCAACATGCCGCCTGAGCGTAAGATCTTGCTCCGCGGCATTTATCTGGGCTTTCAGGCGAGAAGGTAGGAGCTCGAGGTTGCCCTCTAGTCGGCCTTCTCGACTGATCTGAAATTCGAGACCAAGTTCTTCCGCAGCTTTTTGTGCTGCCTTAACGATAAATGCCCCCACTCCGGCCAATTCGTGACTTTTAACAAGGCACAGGAGGGGGTCCGAGCTCCTAAGAACTTTACAAGCTATACTCAGAACCACACTTCGATGCAGATCCTCCAGACTAAGGAGTCCCCTACCTCCCCGATGACGTGGGAGATAAATGCGGGAAATGGACGATCTAGGATGCAAACTGTGATGGATATGCATCATTTTCCGGGTGTCTTTATCGAGTCTATGCAGCTCATCGACCGTCCATTTCACCACTCCAAAAGAGTGGAGCAGGACTGGAACGGCAAGCATATTTGTTGCAGACACCTTGTTCCCACTCGAAAGTTCGGAAGACCAAATCTTTCGAACAAGGTTTCTGTATTTGCCGCGGAGAGCCACCTCTACCTGGGAAGCGTCATAATTAGGACGCTGTTCAATTCCCAGGTATCGATAGGTCTCTCCAGCATCGAGGTGTTTAAAGATGCTTCCGTCGGCAAGCTGCATATTCTCGTACACTTCCGGAGATCGTCCTCTCCTCAAATGAAACACTGCGCATTTGTCCAATCCCAACTCCATGCCTACGGCTCGTGTATATTCCTGAACCACATTGAGAGATTGATGGAGGTTCTTCTCCCCAGAGGCATACAGTTTCAAATCATCCACGTAAAATAAATGGGTGATCTGATGCCTCCGGTCGTTCGGTGGTCCAGAGTGATATCCACGAGTCCGTCTTAAAGCAATGGAGAGTGGCAGCAGTGAGATATTGAACAAGAGGGGACTCAAGGAGTCTCCTTGGAAAACTCCCCTCTTGAATGTTACCAACTCTGTCAAGACTCGTCGTGTGCCTGATGTGATGGCAAAACGGGTCTTCCAGAGTAGCAACAGATGTTCTATGCATCTCACTAGTGGGGTAGGTACCGCAAGGCATTGGAGCAAGTATAATAATAGCTCATGTGATGTTGAATCAAATGCCTTGCGGTAGTCAATCCAGGCCATGGAAAGGTTGCGCTTGTAGAGTATAGAGTCCTGAGTGATAGATCTATCTATCACCAGGTTCTCCCGGCAACCCTCCATCCCTGTCTTTGCCCCACGCTGCTCGCTGATGTTATTAACTACCGGACCGATCGATTTCAACAACCTAGCATACAAGATACGTGTAAATAACTTGTAGCAGGTGTTGAAACAAGTGATCGGTCGGTAGTTCTTGGGATCAGACAAGTCTCCACTCTTTGGAAGTAGCACAGTGTACCCTTCGACAGCCCAGCTTGGAATATGCCACTCCTCTTTGACCCATGAGTCAAAGACTCTGGCCAGACGGCGGTGAGTGGAAGGAAATTTCTTCCACCACCATATGTTAATGCCGTCAGGGCCGGGAGCAGCATAGTTTTTGGTACCGACAAGAGCTTGTCGGACCTCATCCTCGCTGACTGCCTCGCACACTTCTGTTTGCGGAAGTTGACGTTCAGCGCAAAACATTTGGAAGTGTGCTAGGGCTGGAGTGTCTAGGTGAATTGGACGCGGTGACTCATATATATATATATATATATATATATATATCTATATATATATATATATATATATAGCTGCGGAAGAACATGGTCTCGAATTTCACATCAGTCGAGAAGGCCGACTAGAGGGCAACCTCGAGTTCCTACCTTCTCGCCTGAAAGTCCAGATAAATGCCGCGGAGCAAGATCTTATGCTCAGTCGGCATGTTGACAAGCCGATACACGGTGTTTTCTATCCAAACATCGAAACGCTCGGCTTCTCAACTAGGCTGACCTTAGGCTACCTAAGGTCAGCCGGGCTTAAATCCGAGACTGAGGGATTTACCGCAGCTTGCCAAGATGGCGTTATTAACACCTTGGTCCATAGCCGCAATGTGATGGGTGTGCAGGTCCCTGATGTCAGCTGCAGGGCCTGTCGAAAGGCGCCTGAGACGCTTTTCCACCTTTTGTCGGCATATCTGGCAAAAGCGGCCTCGGCGTACACCCATCGCCATAATGCGGCCCTACGTGTGCTGCATTATCATCTAAGGCACTTGTACGGAATAGACCAAGAGCCGGTACTGCCTTGTCGGAAACGAAAAATGCCAGATCTTCTGGAATTACCCGTTTCCGACCGTCAGGTCCATACAAGCAAATAGGCCTGACGTCCTCCTCGATAAACTAATCAAGACTATGTCATCGAATTCTCCGCTCCGGCAGAGAAGAACATAGTCTTGAAAGAGGAGGAAAAATGGACAAAATATCAAGATCTCCTGTTCGAGCTCCGCACGCTATACCCAGGCCACAAGGTCGTATTAGTGGTTCTGATCATCGGTGTTTTGGGCGGAATTCGGTCTTCGCTGCATTCAAACTTGAAGATCATTCCGGCCTGTAGGAACTCCGCGCAAATCTTGATAGACCGGATGCAAAAGGAAGTCATTCTGGGTTCAATTAGAATACTTAGGGCACACGATTTAGGAACCTGAAGTTACTTACCGACCGGTGGGGAGGAGTAGCTTCGGTTAACCGCCTTTTAGGTTTTTTCTGGCGCGACTGCTGCGATGTCGTCGGAGCTCGCAGCAGCCCGACCAGGTTTGAATGTAGTATTTATATATATATATATATATATATATATATATATATATATATATATATATATATATATATATATATATATATATATATATATATATATATATATATATATATATATGTATGTCAATCCTACACTTCGGGGACGACCCCAAAGTGCAAGCCATAGTTTAGGTCAACATATAACATATACTACACTTTGGGTACGAGGTCCCCAAACTGTTGGATTCTTAAATATCGTACACTTTGAGGACACTTTACTAATTTGTTCATGTTACAGTTTGAGGACTCGAACATTTTCTGGAATTTTGAGATGTTAGACTGTATAGCCTAATTCAATCTGTATATCTATAAAATTATTACTAAATCCTAATTCCCTCACAATACGTAGTATATAGTGTAAGGGAAGTATTGTGGTCGGCACAAAAACAGATAAGGAACTTTTCCTGATATATCCGATTTGAGGATTTTTGAATCGATCTAGACTATTTTTGAAATGATGTATTCATGTACGAACGTACGTATGTGCCTGCGTGCGTGCGTAACTCACTGTGGAGACGACTGCGCCGTTCCTATTGGTCGTATTGATTAGATTCGGTTTTTCGAATGGAATTATACTATCTTATCGAACCATAAATACGACCATGATTTTCTGGTTATAAATATATATCACACGCAAATATTTAACCCGCAGAACTTTCTGAAATTATTATTAAAAGATTCAAGTGACGCCATCGATATAACGTTACCTTCTATGTTATGTCTTTACTCTGTAGCAAATTTTAATAGTTCATATGACAGCAAGTATCAATATAAAACACAGTGTTGTGAAATACATCATAATTCCAATGTGACAGAGTATAATACAAAGTAATTTCATCAGCGGTTTCTAAATCATTACAAGCTTTTATTTAACTTGCCTTGTTCATCTATCGATATATCTATTTGTACGTTCTGGTGAAATTTGGCAGGTGGTAATCATTCGGGTGACGTGTTATGATACATGTATAAGAGGGAAAGACAAGATAGCGTCTCCAAGATGACGTGCGGGTCTTTTGATTATAGTACGATTCTATTTAAAATTGGTATAAGGGGGTTTTGTAGTCAGCAGCAGCATGCATTCTCAATCAAAGTTTGAAAATTCTAGATGGCGGACGAGCTGCGTGATCATGGTCCGATTCTTCTTTAAATTGATATGTGCGGTTTTTGGGGCCGTAGCTTATACTATGTAAGTCAAAATTCAAAATTTTAATATGGTGGCTAAAATGGCGGACGTTTTGTGAATACAGTCCGATTCTATTCAGAACTTGTATATGGGTTTTTTAGGGTCGGAAATCATGATTTATTATTTCCTTCTGTTACACTTTAATATGAAAGCTTGTCCTGATAAAATTTATCACTTCTGATTCCATCTTCCGATATATTTTCTGTTCCTACAATCATACACATTTGATCCGCAGAAATGTCCGACAGCTAATTTTCCAACAAAATAAAGGAAAGTCATGTGATCAATTGTTCACAGTTCATTAAACTGTATATATATATTTATGATTACACGATGAACCTTCCTATCTATACTAAAATTGGACGATTTCATAGTGATTAGTGATTAGTAAATTTACCTTTCATTTTAAGATTTATTCGCTTGGAGAATTTCTGTTAATAGGTTACTATAAGAAAATTGTAGATGTTAGGAACACATCTAAGTCTTCTTCTAAAACCTTCAGAGTTAACTCCTATAATTCATCAAACAAGATCAACCATAGAAAGTTCGAAAAAGATCCACCGCAAAAAAGATATATGTAAAACCTGTATTTTTAATACAGGAGGATTGTGAGTGATAGATAGCCTTTTTTTCTGAGGTAGTAATGTATTGAAAGACTTGCGACCTATGACTGACCAATCCTACAAGGCAAATTAATAAATGGTTAACATATACATGTACAATGAAATGCTTCATTGATAAGATCTTTCAAATGTTGAGTTGAATAGATGGAACACGGTTATCCTGTTTTCAGATATCAACAAACCAAGCATCGAATTTTGTAGAATTGGGCATTCTGTCAAGTTTTATTTATTTCACGAAAATCAGATCACAAGAGATACTTGTTCCTGATGACATATTTTGACATATGTCGAACGTGCGATCTGCAAATGTCTAATTTTGAGGTTATTCAACCTTAAATAATCAAATGATGTAGATGGAATATTTTCTGTGATGTTAATAAATACTAAAAATGTGAGATTGACCTTAAAATGATAATGAAGAAAATGAATCATGTGTATGTTTCAATTCATAATAGGGTTTTGAGATTGTCCAGTCTATCAACGTTAACTCGACTTATTAGATAACCCCACAAATAAAATCGAAGCGCCAAGTCCAGTTACTTTGTCATTCTATAATTCCTGGTCGACTCCTTCATCTGATTGGAGAAGGAGTGTCCAGAAAATTTGTAGTTAACACCATTCTGCTGGTTTTGATTCAATAAATTTGGGAACAGAAGCCTAAGTTGAGGAATGTCATCTGTCTAGTTGCTATTTATGAAAAAAACCAAAATTAGTTGACTCAAATTGAGAACTTTGGTGTCCATCATTAACTTCCTGACAGTAATGCTACGCATGATTGCTGCCTTGAATTGAGTTTTTCTACCACATAAGAGGTATGTGCCGATATGCGGCAATTTTTTGTCGGATCTGTAATTGAGATTTTGTGTGATCTATTAACGTACACCCGACTTTTTTGATACCTCCAAAAACGAGTGGTGCCAAGTTTGGTTACCTCGCCGGCTATCCTATACTTCCTCGTCGACTGGTTCTGAAGTTAAAGGCATAGTGTGTTGGTGCATCATTTTCGTGTAACTATATTTCCTGGTTTCGATTTAATGAATTTGGATACAGACGCCTGTGTTGAGAGATGAGATTTTCCCTCAATAGATCTAAATAAATCTCTATCAATGAAAAAAGGTCCCACAATATTGTTGGCGCTTAATTGCAGCCAAATATTTATTTCTTGGGAATACTGTATATGAACCTGATCCATTTAGTTCAGACTATTATCAGCCCAATATCTACAATTGAATCTCTAAACATAACCGTTTAAACAAAATACTGCTTCATCCGTGTAAAAAACGTTTGAAACAGAATATGGATTAATATTTTTTTCAACATAACTTCGTAAATTCATATTCTACGATCTCTCAATTCTTACAGTAATTATATTTTGTGAAGATAACAGTCTTTTTGATTATTTTTCATACTGATCGTCGTCGACACATGTTATGACTCAGAGCTAATTGTTGCACGGACCATTGTCTACTACATTAATTGAAACATTCAACAAATTTTCGTCATTGGTTCTTGTCTTCCTAATTTTGAACGATTCTTAACACTGCCTGTCTCTCTGAATATTTTCACCGTTTTTGAAACAATTGCCTAGTGATGTTTTTATTCAGATGTATTTTATTGAATACTCAACATACCTGAGCAATGCACAGTCACAGTTTCCAACAATTGTTACTAGTATAGTAGTTATTTCTGTTTCAGTTAAATGTATCTTAATTTCATAAGAAAATTTAGCAAACTTGGAATTCACAAATTTCCATCAACAGTTATCAAATGTAATCAAATACTTCATCCGTTGTTTCATAGCCTACAAAATGAAAAATGCATCTACCCCAAGTGGAAGACTTGTTTTGATCTATTTTGGAATTTGAAAAAAATTAATTTCTGATGATGATGAATTAAAGCACTGTTGCGTGTTTTCAATACGCGAAAAAAACCCAATTAGGATTTACTAAAGAAATGTCAATGTCAATTTTATTAACATATCTCGAAACTATTATTATAGAAAGAATTATAGTTTTGGATACTAAAACTTTCAGGAATTATTTGCCATGTTCCAGTTAGTATCATAATTCCAAAATTATGATTCTGAAAAGAGTTTAGAAGAATGTTTAATTCATCGAAATGACATGAAAGGCTGCATATATTCAAGTGGAAAATTGATAATTTGCTATTTGTAAAGTATGTTGATCTTATAATAAAAGTTCCTAGATTAACTGTATCAATGTACAAATCATTTTCAATAATACTGGAGACATTTTTAAATAATATTTGGAAGTATTATTATGAATCAGGTCAGTGGAAGTGTTCCATAAAACTCGGCTACATTTAAGGGTAGGTACCTGACCTTGTTTGTTGATTTCAAGTTGTTTATTGCCGGGAACTATGAAACAGATGTTTTGACTTGAATTATTAATACCTTGATCGTCTTTGTTGTTACCGAAAAGGAGCAATATTCATCATGCATTTTTAATTGTGTTTGAATGTAATCAAAATTATTCCAAATGATTTCAATATTATCCAATCAGGATTATAGTTTTAATATAGCTTTAGATTCCTGGAATGAATTGACAATCGTATTGTATCTTGAGCCATCAATTCACTGCATTTTACTCTGATACTCATATATTTCATTGTAATTTCCATATTAGACTTTTTCATTTTGAAAAAAAATATAATAAATAACCAGAAACCAATAATAAATTCATGTAACATCTTTTCTTTGTATCACCTTATAATGTTTAGATAACCGACGTTCCTATGAAAATATAAAATAATACATAATTATCATAATGTATTATGGAGTAATGATTTATATAAAGGAAAAATATTTAAAACTACCGTCAGAAATATTCTGTTGAACTTCCGCTAGTGTATCTAGTTTCATGGTCAGATTTTTTAATATCTGTATACTAAGAGAATATGTTTGCACATATTCTATCTGATCAATGAAATTACGATAGTTGTCACATATGAACAAGCTGGCTAAATTCCGATGTTTTAATAGGAAATCTCCATGAGTATACGAAAGAGATATAAAAAATTAACCTCTCATACTCGATCTCTTTTTTTGCAAAAATGTCCATGGTGAAATGAAACTTGGCTATCGTCTTTTGTTTCATTTGAGAAATCTCAATTTTTCGAGTTTTTGTTTTTCTGGTATATCTCAGTTACTTATGGAATTGGGGAGGAGTATTTCTTCAATAAAGCATTTTCTAAATAACGTAAACCTACTATTTGGAGTGAAGAAGTTTTGAGAATTATTATATGAATACTTGTAAAAATGATGAAATCGACTCAACATTATACATGTATTTGAAATGGGAAAAAATTATTATGATTTTTTTTTTGGAAAAAGTGACTACTCCACTGTATTCCATTTGTGAGAAAGGCTCGACAATATAGAAACTATTTCAATCCAAATTCATAAATAACTGGAAAACAAAAACTCGAAAAATCAAGGTTTTCTCAAGTAACTCGGAAACAAAAGACGAGAGTCATTTTTCGATTTCACCATTGCCAATTTTTCAAAGGGAGAGATAGAGGATGATGGATTCGTTTCTTCCTTCCTCGTATACTTATCGAGAATCCCTATTAAAACATCGACATTTAGCTACATGTACCTACATGAATACGGAATATGTTTAAATGCTGATTGACGAAGTTTGTGCCTGAACAGTGTTCAATATGGCATTGTTGGAAACAAATTTTTTTAGAATCACTCTTAGGTAACACAATGGAGTGTTTCCGAATGAGAACTCCACATGAATGTTCTGATTTTCATTCCAAAATAGTTTCAACCAGACTAATATACTGTGATTCTACCTACTTTTTGCTTGTTACCAATTATTATGTTGAGAAGTGAAGAGTCATTGGAAATTGGAAAATTCCAGCTACCTAGATTCCAGGTCCCTAGATATGTAGGCATTATCGTGTAATAAACCTTTTGTGAAATTTATGAATGAATATTATATCTATGGCAAGTCCAGTGACATTATGTTTGAAAGTTTTTAATCTCATTGTTAAATTCTTAATCTTATGCTAACATGGATAGTTTCCTGGATATTCCAGAAAAACTTTGCATAAAGATGTGTTTGATTATGACAAAACAAATAGTGAAGTGCATCTTTCTATTAATGAGTTGTAGATTATACCGGGTGCGTAACCGATTCTACGTACCGAAGGTAACCTTGTTTTTTCTTTGGTTTTTTTTTTAATACTTGACCATAACTTCATTCTGTAAATTTATAAGTAATAATTTTCCAAACAATTTGTCATCGTTTTGAAGGAATTGAACTCGTTGTCAACTTTGAATTTTTACTTTTTTCAAATTATACCTATTGAGACTGCGTTCAAATTTTTTTTTCCGCTCTCGTTTTTTAATCCTCTATTACATTGTTAATCGCACGTTGAGGTTGAAATACAATTCGGAGTTGGTCCTAACATAATATTCAATTGAAAATTCTTGTTTGATGTATTCATTACAGCTACAATTGATATAATTACGTGAGGTGTTAAAGTGGTTGTGTGTGTGGAGTTTTATGTTTTATTAATGTGTATTCACAGAGATTGTTTTTATCTATAGTCATTTAATGGATTATTTATTTATTTTTCTGATATTGTCCGTGATTGTTCTATATACACAATAGTTAGCCCTGTGAAATTGTTTTACAATTACAAAAGATTTATTTTCAATAACTGATAATATCCATCTTTCAATCAACTATATAATTTTATACTTCATCCTAATTCCAATGAATGTAATTCTTATATTGGATCATTTAATTTATTTAACGGAGAATCAACATCCAATATGTGTTCCCTTAGTTGCAGAAACAAATGAATTCATATGTTTGTTATTTGTTATTTGTAAATTATGATGCATCCCAATTCTTATGACTTGGAAAGTGCACTGCAAAAGCTAGATAGGCTGTTCATCAAATTAGAATTTCAAAACGAAACCTAATAATCATAATAATACAGATTCTAGACCTAGGTATGAATTATATATAAATTCTCGAGAAATAGGTTCCATTAACAGTTATGCTTAATATTTTCTTGTCTTTTCGTACGTTTCGATCACACGACCATCATCAGAAGACCTATTATGTGTAAAACTGGATGACTTAAAACCAATTGTATTAAACAAAGCGTCCTTATCGCACCAATTTCAATTAAAATGTACACGTCGCCGAAATGAACAATCGAAACGATTCTTGATATTTTATAATTATAACATTGAGGTAATATGGTTTCGATTATTCGTGTTTCTGTTCGTTTCGGCGACGTGGGCATTTCAATTGAAATTGGTGCGATAAGGACGCTTTGTTTGATACAATTAGTTTTGAGTAATCCAGTTTTAGACATAATAAGTCTTCTGATGAAGGTCGTGAGACCGAAACGTACGTAAAGACAAGGAAATATAAAGCATAAGTTAATGTGACCTACTTCCTGAGAATTTATATATAATAATCATAATAGAAGAATTCAAAATTTAAATTAATTTAATTTAAAAGATTCAGTTTCATCTTCTTCCTAGTTTTTGATTTTACCAAATTCATTATAGAAAACAAACGCCCAACGCAAAATTTTTCAATTGTGATTTTGGACAAAAATCAAGCACAAATTATCTTCAAAGAAACCTGCGTCATTTGCGGAACTGTGAGTTGATCCGGATATCACTGTTATTACATGATTGTTATGGTTATTTGGAATTCCCTTATGGCGAACTTAGCTGAGTAGTTCCATAACAGCTGGGTGTATAACCCTAACTTATCATCAATTTCGTTTCAAAACTAAGTTTCCGATCTTGATAAATTCTCGTATACCTAATTATATGCACTTTATATGCTTTCGTTCGAACCTTTGTAAACTTCGGGAATTTGTAAGTAATTGCTTGTGCTTCACTTCGGTACCTATTTATTCCAAGATGTGAGGAAAATGGGAAGGACATTTTTTTGAAATCTCACGTAGACTATAACTTCTTTCAGATTTGAAGCTCAAGTGTGCAAAATTTCATCAAGATCGGTGGTGACTTCAAGGGGTGAGCAATGGAGATGAGAAAGTTTTTTCGAAATATAATTTGAACAACGACTTTCCTTTTGCTTTAGAGGTCAAGTCCGCAAAATTTCATAACGATCGATACTTATCTATCCCAACTGATGAGAGAGGGTGATGGGGAAGTTTCTTCGTGATCTTATGCAAAAAATTAATTTCTTTCTGATTTGGAGGTCAATTATTCAAAATTTCATCAAGGTCGGAAATGGTTTGCTCTGAGGGGTGGAAAAGGGAGTTGGGGCTGTTTTTTCTAAATCTCATCTAGAAAGTGTTTCGAAGGACAAGTAAGCAAAATTTCATCAGGATTGGTACTCATCTGCTTTAAGAAGGGAGAAATGGGAATACGCTAGTTTTTTTCGGAATCTCATGTACTTAGTAACTTTCCTTCTGTTAAGGTTAAGTTTGCAAAATTTTATAACGATACTATACTTGTCTGCTTCAAGAGGTGGCAAAGGATATTGGGTTATTTTTTTCGAAATCTCATGCAGACTGTGACTCGTCGTGTTTTGAAGGTCAAGTGTGCAAAATATCATCAAGATCTCAATTAAATATATATAGATATATATATAGATTTATATAGAATACGAACAGACATTCTTCTTTGCATATCTACCAGCTCAGATTCTCGGCGTTGGCTGGCTACAGAATTCAACACTGACAATTTTTTTCAGTCATTATACGTAGTAATTCAACAGCTAGCGACGACGGCCTCATATTTCTCTTGGTTTTGCTGCGCTTCATATTCGAGACTACAGCTCAGTTCGTTCTCGAAGATTTCATTCACACCGACATGAAGAATAAATTTGGACCTCTTAAATAAAAATTATTCTCTGTGAATGTTCCTAATGTGACATTGCCTGAAGGTTTTTTTATAATTGTTGAACAGAATGAAGTTTTCGATTTGCATAGGTTTCCACCACACCATAAATAAGACGTATAACCGTATAAAGTTTCTATAGTCAATACACTTTGGGGACGTCTTTTACCGTATAAGCTGTATAAGTTGTATAAAGTGTATATATTATACGAGTCCCCAAACTGTAGGATTGATATATATATATATATATATATATATATAAGAAGATATAAAGTTCTTTTCAACCGTGCTGTATATAAATTATTCGATATTATTATCAGGTATGCGGTCAGAGGATGCTGAATTAATACTCAATTATTTTAAAATTCTCAATATTTCGTCATATATTCATGACTTCTTCAGGAGACACTACAATAAACATAAGAAAACAATTTAAAACTTAAGTAAGTCATTAACTAAAAACAAATTACAATTACTTACAAAATATTAGAGGTCCATGTGATGGTTCAACATTTATGTTGATGTTGCATTATTATAGTCGTCAAAACTGTGGAAACAATCAGTTAGGCACGAATCAGTCGATGATTCAACAGAAAATGCAGAGCAAATGAAATTAACAGTGATAACACATCTGTGTGTCGTTTGTTATGGAGTTTTTTTTATTTATTCATTCACTTTTTTGTTGATATCAACATAATCGAAACAAACTAATTGCCACAGTTGGGAGAAATTTGAATTGAACTATACAGAGGTTTCAAAAACATACATTTACAAAAACATTACATTTGTTTTAAAATATTACAATAAATATCACTCAGTTTGTTGGTATCTGTGTTTTTATTTATAACGTTTGTTGTTTTGTTTATGTGACACATCTCAAGAAATAACCTATTTTTATAATTGTTAACCTTTTCTAATATTTCAACAGTAGAAAAATCAAAATTATGACCTGTATTTAAGCAATGTTCAACCACAGCACATGTTTTTTTTCCTAAACGACCATCACTTTTGTGTTGAGTTAAGCGTTGTTTTAACCATTGTCCAGTTTGACCCACATAACAACCAACGCAATCATGACAACAAATTTTGTATATTACATTACTTTCAAACAAGAGTTGATTTTTATCCTTCACTTTTGAAAATAATTGACGATTTGTTATAAGATTGTATCTAGCAATTTTTATGTTATTAAAATTTTTGAAAAGACTTATAACACTTTGAGATAAACCATCAATGTATTGTATTTTTTGATAGATTATTCTCTGTTCCACCTTGTCATCTGTAGGGCCATCAAAAAAGTTTGAGTTATATATAAGTTTTTTTAAAATAGATTTGGGGTAGCCGTTGTTAAGAAAAATGTGATACATTTTGCTCAAGTTTGTCTTTAAGAAACTTGGATCACTAATGTGTGTCACTCTATCTTTTATAGCAATTATAGTATTGTATCTTTGTTTAGGTGGATGATTTGAAAAATAATTCAAAAATCTGTCTGATGCAGTAGTCTTTTGATACCAGTCTAATATTATTTTGTTGTCTGCACTTCTTATTAGTTTCGTATCTAGGAAAGGTACACTATTATTTTGTTCTACTTCAATGGTGAATTGTAGATTTATATTGTAGGAATTGAAAATATCTAAAGTAGTATGAATTGAATCACATGGTACTGACGTAATTATGTCATCTACATATTTGAAAATGAAAGGCAGCTTGAAAGGTAATTTTTCTATAACATTATCCAATACATAATCCAAAACAATAGTTGCTAAAATCGGGCTAATAGGTGAACCCATCGGAGTACCGAAAATCTGTCTATAAATTCTATTATTAAAACTGAAGTAAGTATTATCAAAAATAAATTTTATGAGTTTCAAAAAATTATCTTTAGATAATGCTGTGTAATCCTTGATTTCATCCCACTTTAAATTTAATATTTTCATGACCAAATCTAACGGGATATTTGTGAACAGAGAAACTACATCTAATGATATTAATACATAGTTATCAGGCAATTGAAATCCTTTTATTTTATTTACAAAACAAAAAGTATCTTTTATATTGTAATTAGTATTGTCCCTGAATGAAAATAATAAAATATCAGCTAAAAATTTTGATATATTATAAGTGGTGGCATTGATTGAACTGACAATTGGCCGTAATGGACAATTGTCTCTGTGAATTTTGGGTAAACAATATAATTTTGGGCAAATAGAATTATAAATAATCAGTTTTTTATATTCTATATCATTTAGTTGTTTTTCTGATTTTAAAGTTTTTATTAAAGTGTTATATGAATTCTGGACTGATGTAGTTGGATCTTTTTTTATTTCTGAGTAAGTAAAAGAATCCATTAAAAGCAGTTCAGTTTTCTCTAAATAATCTGTTTTATTCATTGCTACTGTACAACCTCCTTTATCTGCTTGTAGTATATATAATTCCGGATGTGCTTTTAAAAAAGATTTTGTTTGTTTGTAAGTTAAGGTTAAAATTGAAGGTTTTTTTAAATTTGTATTTTGTTGGTAATTGGTGATTATATTAGTGGTTTTTGCTCTGAGTTCATTTTTATGTTCAACCGGTACAGAATCGATTATATTCTCAACTTCAGCAAGAAAAAGATCTAATTTTTGTTCCTTTTTTTGAATTTCAACAGCGAATTTTGGACCATCACATGGACCTCTAATATTTTGTAAGTAATTGTAATTTGTTTTTAGTTAATGACTTACTTAAGTTTTAAATTGTTTTCTTATGTTTATTGTAGTGTCTCCTGAAGAAGTCATGAATATATGACGAAATATTGAGAATTTTAAAATAATTGAGTATTAATTCAGCATCCTCTGACCGCATACCTGATAATAATATCGAATAATTTATATACAGCACGGTTGAAAAGAACTTTATATCTTCTAATATACATGATGGGTTTTTATCAGAATATCAGCATTACTTATGGTAATCAAACTACAAAACTAATGAAGCAATGGTCAAGCTTAGTACGCAAACTTGCAAGTTATGGTAACAGAAAAATATTTTTGTTACGTTGCAGAAAATCTAATATAGTCCCCAGGCACATCAATGATAGTATGAAGAACATTCAAGGACTACTATATATGGGTAATGATCCAAAGACAACGAAAATAGTCAACAATTTTGTGTCAAAAACTACATCAAAAATGTTAAGTGTAGAAATAAAAATAACATGTGGACACATCTCAAGAATAAAACATAACATAATCAAGGTAAGAGAAAGTTTAACTCCTCTTATTCCCAATTGTTTATTTGTTGAATATAACAATAATTTAGATAAAACCTTCAATTACAATTTTATAAAAATAAAGACCAGGCACCTCAATAAATACGTAAATTTAAGAGATAGTTTTCCACGCAGCGCTCTGTTTTTTGATAATTCAAAATGGTTTTGAAGTGAGGATTGTAGGTTAGTACTGCTATGGTTGGCAGTTACTTGACAGTTCCTATTCAAATGACAGCATCCTGGTTTTATATATTTCAATAGAACTGACTGAGAATTGTTCTGGTTAATTATAAACAAGTTTAAAGTTTCTTTGCCTAATTGGCCACTATCGTGTATGTAACTTAAGAGATATAGAATTAAAATTTCTGAATTATGAAGATAACTTAGATAATTTAACATAGGATTATAAAGATGAATAAACGTAAAAGATTGAACCATAGGCGGGATTCGAACCCACATTTCTGGATTTCTAGTCCAGGGTGTTTACCAATTACACCACTTCGGTCCTATTAGATTTTTATATTTTTGTAAATATAAACCTCTGAAAGGATAGTAGATCATTGATGAACACAATGCGATTCGATGCCCTACCATAGATCAACTATTCACGCACATTCATCTAAAGTTCAGTCGTTTTTTGAAGTAAGGATTGTAGGTTAGTACTGCTATGGTTGGAAGTTACTTGACAGTTCTTATTCAAATGACAGCATCCTGGTTCTTATATATTTCAATAGAACTGACTGAGAATTGTTCTGGTTAATTATAAACAAGTTTAAAGTTTCTTTGCCTAATTTTGACCTACATTTTTTTATGCCCCAAAACAGTATTGAATAATGTTTTATATCACATTTGTTGAAATCTACAAACGGTTTTTTTTTGTCGATAAGTCGAATTTTCGGCTCGCAATCTTAGTTTTAGGAATTTTTGGTAATGGCCGATTGTGGAGCCAAAATAAAAGATAACAAAAAACAAAACAAAACACTATGGAAAGTGTATGAAAAATATCATCTTTCCATCTGAATAGAATATTTTTTTGGTCAATATTCGAATGAGAAAAAAAACATTTGAATTCCCCCCAAAAACACTATTTTGCTCATATCTCTAGACCATAACCTCAAAATGACTCAAACGATGCGTTTCAACTTCTAGTAAAATTTGTCTCTCCACGTATTTTTCCATTTGGCCCATCGTTTTCTTTTTAAACGCAAAAAATATGAAAATCGTCTTTTTTCGCGTCAAAAAATGACCCTAACTTTTGAAGCTAATTTATAGGAATTTTTTCACTATTTTCATCGTTTTGAGCGCATCAAAATATGT
This sequence comes from Endomychus coccineus, assembly GCA_958510875.1. Classification (NCBI taxonomy): domain Eukaryota; kingdom Metazoa; phylum Arthropoda; class Insecta; order Coleoptera; family Endomychidae; genus Endomychus; species Endomychus coccineus. The sequence goes on along the minus strand of OY294069.1, from coordinate 93,599,024 downwards.
CTAAAAACATACCAAATTTACATCTTCATTCTTTAAGCGATATGCGCTGGATTTCGTTCCTCTAGCGACTGTACTAATCGTGTATTCAAAGTTTAGAAAAACATTCTCAACAAGAAAAATAAACTATCGTGCATTTGTGAGAGGCTCAGATCGATTCCAAATCATATGGGATCTGATATAAAAGAATGGGAAAGCTTTCGATTTCCTAGGTGCAAGAAAAGATCTATTTCGAAAATATTTATCTCAGTCAAAAGTGGAAACTTTTTCCGAAGTTTCCGATATTCTTGATAATGCCCATGGAAAGCAATAATAGTTTATCTCGAGAATTTCAGCAAATCTCTGAAGTGAATACTGTTATAATAAAATATAAGTATTTTGGTCATGTAAAAACATATACAAAAGTTGAGCATACGATGTCCATAAGTGAGAGTGCCAAATAGTTCACACCTCCCTGATCCTGATATGGACAAGTTAAATTGAATTAATCCTGATTGCTTTTGTCGTTGAATGAATAGAGATTGCAGTAGAATATGAAAACGAACAATACATTTCCCAAAACAAATTCTAATGAGGAGGTAATAATACCTAATTACAAAATATGTGTCATTGAAAGAGATGTGCATTAATGCGCCTAATTTGGTGTATTCGCTTTTCCTGTCCATATGTAATGAGGCAGAAAGTGAAATCTTAGATAATTATGTAAGAAGATAAGTTCGATTTATTCATATTTTGTTGTAACGTAGAAGAAGATTTGTTCTCAAGACTAATTTTTTATTCTTCTTACATGGATAAATTCGGTATTGTTGATACCATGATTACAAAAGCTTACATGATATTCTGCTAGGATATAAACTTCACCTCTCAATTACTAACACTTTTCTTTTAGTGCAGAAGATTTATTTGAAGCATTCATTCTATTTTAGACTGAAGAAAAATTCATCTGAGGACTTGAGTCAACAATTAAGATGGAGTCATCAAAATGAAATTTTTTATAGAACGTATCAGTACCGGAGATTATTGAGTGTTGTGTTTTCAAAGTCAAATCACATCATCGTACGGATAGCTGGAAATTTAAATGACTTAGTGAAAATGTCGGTGAATGGTTTCACAGTATCTCCTCTTGCAACACTATCTTCAGTGATAACTCTATCAACTTCGCGCCCACAGAATGACTTCTAGGCTTGTCTTGGAGTGCAGAGAAACTCTGGTTGAATTAGCCAGAAGAAACAAACTTCAGCTAGTGTGGGTACCTGCCCATTCTGGTGTGAAGGGAAACGAAGTGGCCGATGAATTGGCCAAACGGGGCTCCTTGAGCGCCCCTGGCCCCGACTCCACGATCGGAATTTCATCGACCACCGGGCTCCACGCCCTCAAGGAGCTGCTGGACAGACAGTGGCTCTCGATCTGGCGTGGTTCCCCAGGCATGAGGCAGGCGAAGCTCCACATCAGGGAATTCTCGCCTAAACTCTCTAAAACCCTACTCTCTATGAGCAGGAGAGGCCTAAAACTGGTGACAGGACTCCTCACAGGACACTGTCATCTGAATAAACATCTACACACAATGGGCATTGTCGAAGACTCAATTTGTAGTAGATGTGGGGAGGCGGATGAAACTGCCTCTCATATCCTAGCAGAATGTCCAGCACTGGTTTCTCTCAGGCTACAACACCTCGGCAGTACATATATGCTGCCTGAAGCAATAAGAGATATCAGTCCAGGCAAAATCTTAGCTTTTGGCACGGCCTTGGGCCTGCTGGATTGATTCTCGTATCAAGGGGCGCACAATGGACCCAATCAAGCGGTCTAAGTGCTCCGGACTCGTCCGCCCCCGTTCTGATTGATTGATTGATTGATTGATAACTCTATCAAATGTTCGGTGAGAATATGCTTAGATCAATAATGATAGTTCAGAATTTGACTGGGACTAAGAAGAATCATCGTCAATTTAAAATATTTTAACGAATTTTCTCAATATTACAAAACTGAACATTACTCTGGAAAAAATAGTCGCATAGTTAGACCACGTGATACATCGATATAATAAGATAAAAAAGTGGGTAGCTGCAGCGAACTGCGGACAATAAATTATTCAATTGAAAATAGTTATGTATCGTTGACATTCACTCAGGTATTTCCAAAAAGAAGATTTGCTACATGCTCTACCATTTATACGTAATTGTTATTCAGGGATTGGGATTTAATTGGTTCTCTTATAGAACGAATCATTCAAGTTATTCAAATTTTTTTGTAAATAGTCTGAAATGTGATTTATTCACATACAATATATCATATCTCTAAACTTTTCACCGTTATATTGCTTATGCATCACTAATATTCCTTTGAAAGTAACTTGGATATATTAATTTTTACGTCATGTAATACCTATTCTGGGATTATTGATTATATATTAATCAATGCTGTGATCAAGGAATCATTTGAATGAAGTGTAGTTTTCATTAATTTATTATTGTGCTAAAAACAATTAGAAATTAAATGTATAGATCTCTTGGCTGATAACTATCGACCCAGTAGCAAAAGTATAGTATAGACAGAAAAGGAAATAGTTCGTCATAAAATTCTGAACATAAGCGTACTTAAAATAAGTTCCATCCATTTTAAGTTGCAAAATATTGTAAATAATCGCTCATATGGCGATATTATTTTTTCAAATCTAGTGATATACTTAGTTGAAAATGTTTTCCTAACTTTAACTGTTTCTTTGAAATTATTTCGAATTGTTCAGGTTGTAGATTCACAGAGCAACCTACTGGGAATATCTCGGTAATATTAGTACTTTTTAGAGAGAACATTTTCAAAAGAGCTTGACAATATGTGAGGTTGATTTTTCATTCCATCCTCTGTTTGTTTCAAGATGAGACATTGTACAATTTTACCAAGTTTGTCAATAAATCTAAGATTCGGGATTTATGTATTTACATTTGGTTCTTTTCGCGAGGTATGTGTAGAACGCACTAAGAGTTGACACAACCGACTAAATATCATAGCTATTGAACTCTGAAACTTTACCCATATATTTTCAACCAGATCATTCTCATTTCTGATTCTCAATTTGCTACTGTTTCAGTTGTGTAAATAGCTTCAGATGTTTGAAGTTGACGGTACTCACTCATACCGATAAAGCTTTAGTTATTTAGTTTGATAGTTTGATGTATCTTACTCGACATCTGAATGATTTTTGCTATATAGGAAGAATATCGCATTACTTGAATCTCTACATCTGATGAAGAAAAAAATGATTACCAGACCGAATTTTCAATTTAAGCAGCATGTAGCCTGCCGTGATCCATACAAACTCTTTCACTCAATGCTATTTCCATTTTCGATTAGATAGATAAATAATATATTTCCACGTAAACTTTACTTTTCCATTTCTACTCTTACCTTTTGTATCATTCGATGGCTATCATAACTAGACAAATATTGAATACGTACTAACCTACATATGGTTGTTTAAGAAGAGTTGCCAATCCAGAGTATTCTAACTATTATATCTTCGGTTCTTGTAATTATGTAAATGTATCCATTTTAAACTAACTCAACTCATGGAACTCTTCACTCATCACTGAACATGAATAATAAAACTGTGGGTATTTGAAGAAAAAATATATCAAGGTGTAGTTAGCATGAAGAAAGACAATGATCTTTCGAATCTTAGCACCAAGTTACTGAACAATAGACCAGTCGGTTTCCGCCTGATTTTGATGTTCACCTCATCTCGTACACACGTTATTTATTTCAGTATACGGGAGCTCGCGAATAACGAAAGGTATATGAAGTATTCGTGCAGGAAATATAATGCTACATTTTACATTATACTACATAATATTGATCAGAGTAACTGTTTTCAATAATGTACATAATCAAGACACACATTACAAGTATCTTCGTACAGCTCAAGAAATAATGGTGGATGTAATAAATAATTTGGGATTAAATTTATTAGCGGTAAGTTACTCAGTACAATCTATAAATTATTGTATTGTTACAACGCATCTTTAAATCCTTCAAAACCTATTTTAAAGAAGTTTTTGAGACAAGATCAAAGATTTGTTCTAAATAGCTGAATGATGTGAACTGAAGAACTGGTTCGTTAAAATTATATTTGTATTAGGATTTAAATTCAAGAATACAGGAGAATTTACCATATTTTACATCACTTTATTTCAATTCTCACCTTCTTCAAAGATGCCCACTGTTTTGAACTTGTTGAGTCTCGCCTGTAGTATGCATCAACTTCACACTTCTTATTCGACTTCCTCATAAATTTGACATACGTTCAATGTTCTGTCGTCGCGAGTTACGTCGTTTTATCTGCTGATCTCGTAATCCTTTAAGCCTCACTCACACTGTAATTTCTAGGAAGCACATACAACGATAATATGCAAGATTAACATTTTTCTTCATTTCAGTATAATATGCAAAATGTTTTTTATTACAGTTTTATATTCTTTAAGTTAGTCTTGATAAAACTTTTAACCAGTTAACAACTACATGACTATACTTCCTCTGTAATTTTTCTAAATAAATCTTATTTTATTTTATACTCGTTGGAGTTATACAATTGGGGCAGTTGGTAGGTAAGGTACGAATAATCTGGCGCGGATAACATTCTTTATTTCTATAGTTGAATGACTATCCAGAAGTTAATACATTTCGACAGAGATAACATTCTTTTATAGCTTAGAGTTCTTTAGATCTTCCCCATCCTTTAGTGAACAAGAAGGTAATGATTTGAACAATCTTTCTTATTTAGGAAATAATACCTATTCTTCTGATGATAATTCAAATATTGAATTCAATTTTTCTTTAATTGAAGGTTTGAATAATTTTAATTGTCAAATCAAAATGACTATAATAAAGTTCATTAGGAAACCATTCCGGATGATGGCAGCGAAATTAATGAATGAAATTATTTTTGAAAGGTCTAGATAGTCTATATTGTAAAATTAAATACCATGATGATATCAGTTATTGATATCTATTTCTATTCTATTTCTATTCTATTCTATTTGGAACTTCCATTACTCGAGTTCCAGCGTTATCACGCAATGTTCAGGCAGTATTCAAATACATTAATACTATGAATACTAATCAGTAGCAAAGGATTACTGTGGTCGGTCATTCATGAACTAATAGGATTATTACTATAGGATCACATGTTGGGTACATTTTAATAATGATAATTGTCTGGGTAGTAGCTGAGTATAGAAGGTCATCAGCACAATAATTCGTGTAATAACTACTTCAAATAACTTTAAATAATGGAAATTAAATTAGTTCTGTTTGATCATTACGGAGTAGAGTATTATTTTAGGGTATTCGAACAGCTCAGTTACGAGCCTTTATCAGCTGAATGCAAAATATGTATACTGATAGTTATTGAACAAATGATCTACAAAAGTAGAACTCGATTTTGAAAGTCTGAAGCATCTTTCATGTTAATTAAACCTAATACAAAATAAGCGTCCTGTTTGGCCTATATAAGAGGAATTGGGTTTGAATGCTATATTTGAGTTATTTTTTTTCACAAATAGGTCAGACAAACAAATCCTTCAATTCTTCTTGAATTTCAATTTTTGGGTACATACTGAAGTGAATGTCGTGAATTGAATTTTAATTTCATGGATTTCAACTAATTCTTTAATAATGTGATTATCCAGAGAAATTGGGGTTCCATAACAAGAAAATATATGTAATAATCCATTCGAGATGTCCACTGAATTTTTTGATTTCACTTCTATAGCTTGCCCTCACTTTGTAAAAGTGCAAAATGCGAATTTTCATGAAAAAAAATCAATATGGTTCATGAAAACCATCTAAATATTGCTTTATTGATATCAAATTCACCAAGTAGTGCTGTGATATTAGTATCGAAATGTCTTCAGAAGAATAGTCAAACATCTGACGTTAATAGTTTATGAACGATGATGACGTCACCGGTGACAGCAACTGATTCAATCCGGCGATCATAGTTAACGAACGTTGATGGGGCGGATAAGGAATAAAATATGATGATTATATTGATTGTATACTCATTTGGGCAGTACGTACATGTTTTAAAGCGTGATTCAACACTCCGACACGAGCTTCAATATTCAGACACGTGCTTACCCTAACCTCAATTTTGAATGGAACCCCGGTGACGGTGACGTCATCATCGTTTACGAACTATGAACTCGTGCTTACACTAACCTCAATTTTGAACGGAACCCTGTGATGGTGACGTCATCATCGTTTTCGAACTATGATGCTCGGACACGTGCTTCAATATTCAGACACGTGTTCAGACACGTGCTTCAATATTTAGACACGTGCTTCAATATTCAGAACCGTGTTCAGACACTTGCTTCAACATTCAGACACTAGTTTTAACACATATTTAATACCTGCTAGCAGCCAGCGAACAACTACGAACGTTTAATGATTACATTACCACCATCCTGTTTGAGAAATAAAATGCCAAAAATAATAATAATAACACTTATTTGGAACAATACATTCTGTTAGTATAACATTTAGAACTAAAATAATAACATTATGATTCATCACCTGGTTCTTCACACTAAACTCCGAACTGATCCGGTAATCGGGGAATACTCCATTATACGGTCGTTAATGATGATGCAATAAGCTCGGGTGATTTTAGGGAAATTCAGGATACTTTCCATCTCTAGTTTGACGTCAACTGTTGATGACTTTATAGCATCGTTTTGTTTTGAACAATCAATCACAAAAATAGCTTTATTCTTGAATGCTATATAATCTAACATCGGCTCGCTTATCATTTTATTTGAAAATGATTTCTGGAAATCATAGTACATCTTGTATGCTTCCACGTATTGCTGGTCGTTGTAATTCAATTTCATTGCTTCATATGGATAGCACTTTGAATTCAAGTATAATTTTACATTTAGCAAGTTTATATGATCGAAATATGTACTTTGCTTAACGAGATTATTTTTTCGATCAGTTTGGAAAGCTAGAATCACATATCTGGGACGTTCCAAATTCATTGATGTTTTAACAGCCCAAATGTCACGAGTGCTCTCCTTCATCAACGGATTTTCATGCAGATCTCAACTACGGAATGAAATCTAAATAGGCTTCTCAGCACTCAAATTCCCCGAAATTTGAAATTTAACTTGATCATTTGGAAACACATGTCGCACTTTTAATGCTATTGTCTTCACATTTATTCTAGCCCTTTTCGTACCTGTGCTATTAGTATAGCAATCGTTATCGGTTCGAGACCTTATCAAGCGCAACTTATGCTTACCACTCAAAACTTTGTTATAGTCTATGAATAGACCTAGTAGAAAATTCAACGGTATCCATAAATTGATTTTATTATTGTAGACTGAAATCATTGCATCCTTATATGACCATCCAGAAATAGCTAGAGGTATAGATTCATGTTCGGCATATGTTAGATAAGCTCTGATGGTGCTGACAATACCAGGATCGCGTACTTTGTCTATCTCTTTTCCATTCAATTCATAACTGATATATTCACAGAGAAACGCTCCAAAATTATTGGTTAGGGTACATTCATCATCGCCACTTGCTTCTGGCTGGAATTCTGCCTCGATGAATGAAGCAGACGAGGCCAAATCTACGAATACATCTTGTTGATTGATTAATATCCTAATTTCATCGCTGTTGCCGAATGATTTTGTGTGTGGATAGTAGGTATGAGTTTCTTCTCGGATGATGTCTTCATTGAAGTTTGGCTCGTTGAATATTTGAAGTTTTTCCGACATTGTAACCAAGGGACCTCAAAAAATGTATATTCTCCAATGATAATGCTGCAGCAGCAACCTTCTCCTTTGAACTCGTTGTAGATAATGACTGATGGTCAATATAAGGATGTCTTTTATTGCTGAAATCGAAACCCATATCCTCTGGTGACGTCGGTTGCAACAACAACCTTCTCAGATGAATTATTTTCATGTAATGAATGCTGGTGAGTATTGGATTATTATTTATTGTTGGAAGCCATAATCCCCAGCGGTCTTTTCCAACTCCAGCCGTATAATAATTTCTTCTCCACGAAAATTTACCTGTTTCCAGTTCTGATCCAAAATATTCAGTGTGATGTTATCGAAGGACGTCTTGTTGTTGATCGGTAGATAAAAAAGATTCTTCGGCTCTATATCGATGGAAAAACCAGGTGGTACAAGAGGTGAAAACTCATATATCGTATGAGCCAACTCATTGTTATAACATGCTCCTGCGGTTAAGTTACACTCCACTCTAATAGTTTGAACTTTGATTTTGTTTATAGGTCGATCAGATACATGTAGTTCACGAGATGTCAATTTCTTTTTGCTGAATCCCAACAGTTTATATACATTAGATTGCGACTGGCTAATAGACCTTGTCCTAGAGCAACAACAAAAAAATCTCAACAGTTCGCTTATACTATCTTGAGGAATAAAATTCACTTCAAAATCACTCTTCAGCTCTGTGTGTGTAGAGTGTTGTTAGATTTCATCAATAATTTCTGGTCACGTTCTTCTTGCTTCACTCCCATCCCACAAATTGCACTTTGTATGAAATCCTTGATGTCTGTCAACTCGTAGGACCCCGTAGGTATAGTTACTACTTTTTCTTCACCCTTCACATCTTCATAATAAAATTTATTAAAACCTTCTTCAATGTTCCGGATGCTATTGTACGTATGCAAACCAACAATTGCGATAGAATAATATGAATGAGGATCCAGTTTTATTGGTGAGTGAAAATCTACAGACAAGCGGGAGCTCTTACCCATGATAGTGAACGTCGTCTGAGACATGATTGATGAAAACATTATAGGATTATGAAGATGAATAAATGTAAAAGATTTTACCATAGGCGGGATTCGAACCCACATTTCTGGATTTCTAGTCCAGGGTGTTTACCAATTACACCAGTTTAGTCCTGTTAGTAACTGCCAACCATAGCAGTACTAACCTACAAACCTTACTTCAAAAAACGACTGAACTTTACAGGAATGTGCGTGAATAGTTGATCTATGGTAGGGCATCGAATCGCATTGTGTTCATCAATGATCTACTATCCTTTCAGAGGTTTATATTTACTAAAATATAAAAATCTAACAGGACCAAAGTGGTGTAATTGGTAAACACCCTGGACTAGAAATCCAGAAATGTGGTTCAATGTTTTACGTTTATTCATCTTCATAATCCTATGTTAAATCATCTAAGTTATCTTCATAATTCAGAAAATTTAATTCTATATATATATATATATATATATATTGGTACCTTCGGGGACGTTTGTATTTATTTATCCAATGGTACTTTTGGGGACTCTGAGGTTGGTTTGCGACTTGGCTGGATATCAGGTAGCTCAAATAAACTATGCAAATTATTATAATATAGGGGCATTCATAGTAAATTACACTAAATACGGAAATGTCTATTAATGAATGCAAATATATTTTGCTCGTTTGGTATTGAATAAACGTAATAATTATATTCTATTTATGTAGATTTATTATAAGCTCTTATTCAAGATGCCATGTTTTTTCATTATTTCGGATGGAATCTTGCAAGTGAATCTTGACCGATTAACTTGAAATTCAACATGTGTTCATTATTCAGGTGACAATGCATCATGGCATTCTTATAAGAAAAAAACAAGATGGCGGCTTTAAAACAGCAGACGAGTTTTGCGATTATGATCGGATTCTATTCAAAATTGGTATATGGCTGTTTTTGCCACAGGAAATTGTTTTTTCAGTCAGAATTCAAAAATTCAGGATGGCGAACGAGTTTTCTGATTAATTTCCGATTTCGCTCCAAATTAGTATATGGTGGTTTTTAAAGTCGCAGATGACGATTTTTCACCCAAAATTCAAAAATCCAAAATGGTGGACGAGATTTGTGACTATGGTTCGATTCCAACCATGTGAATATTTTTTTGTTGGAGATCATAATTTTCATGTCAAAATTGAAAAATACAAGTTGGCTGCAGCTTTATGGCAAACGAGTTTTGTTATTGTGGTGTGGTTTCATTCAAAATTGGTATGTGAGAGTTTTTGGGTTAGGAAACCATGATAACATTGTCAAATTTCAAAAATTCAAGACAATGGCACCTACAAACTTTGTTTTAGGACCAAATAAAACTTATATTAAACAAATTTTCTAAAGACAAGCTTTTGTTTGATAGTGTGCAGAAAAGAGGAAAATCATTGTTATGATATGAGACGTAAGTTAGTCTTTTCTTACATCAGGAAACAACCGATTCAAAAGCTTGTCTTCATGACAGTTCCTCTCTTCTCTCCGAACTATCAGTATCAGTCAATCGTATTGAGTTTGAAAACAAAATAGGGATTCTCATGACTAGCTATTGCATCTGTTATTTTCTGATATGACAACAGAATACGTTACGTTTCATATAATACTGAACAATTAGTTTTTCTTTTTAGTACACTTTAAATATGAAACAAGATGACGGCTTTAAGATGGCGGATGAGATTTGCGATTATGATCGGATCCTATTCAAAATTGGTATGTACCTGTTTTTGAGGTCGGAAATTATTTTTTAGTCAAAATTCAAAAATCCAATATGACGGTCGAGATTTGTGACTATGGTTCGATTCTATTCAAAATTGCCATGTGAATGTTTTTGTTGTTGGAGATCATAATTTTCATATCAATATTCAAAAATACAAGATGGCTGCTGCTAGACGGTAAAACGTGATTGCGGTATGATTTCATTAAAAATTGTTATGTGAGGGTTTTTGGGGTAGGAAAGTATGATAACATTGTTAAAATTCAGAAGTACAAGATAGCGGCATCTACAAACTTTACTTTAGGACAAAATGAAATTAAAAGTAAACAAATTTTCTAAAGACAATCTTTTGTTTTATAGTGTACTGGAAAGAAGATAATAATTGTTATGTTAGATATGAGACGTAAGTTAGTCTTTTCTTATATCAGAAAATAACAGATTCAAAAGTTTTTCTTGTGAGAGTTCCTATTTTGTCTTTGAACTGAATACATATAGTATCAGTCATTCGTAGCCAGTTCGAGGATAAAAATAGGGATTCTCATATGATTAACTATTGCATTTGTTATTTACTGATATGAAAATAGAATACGTTACGTCTAATACAATACAAAACAATAGATTTTTCTTTTTAGTACAATTTGAATTAAAAAGAAGGTGGCGACTTTAGGCTGATGAGATCTGCGATTATGATCGGTTCCTATTCAAAACTGGTTGTCTGTTTTTGAGGTCGGTAATTGTTTTTTCAGTCGAAATTCAGGATGGCGTACGAGTTTTCTGATTAAGTTCCGATGCTACTCAAAATTAGTATATGGTGGTTTTCAAAATCGGAGATGACGATTTTCAGTCAAAATCCAGTATGGCAGCTTCAATATGGCGGTCGAGATTTATGACTATGGTTCGATTCTATTCAAAATTGCCATGTGAATGTTTTTGTTGCTGGAGATCATATTTTCCATATCAAAATTCAAAAATATAAGATGGCTACTGCCTCATGGCAGACGAGTGTGTTGTAATTATGGTGTTTTTCATTCAAAATTGGTATGTGAAGATTTCTGGGGTAGCAAAATATGATAACATTGTTAAAATTGAAAAATACAAGAAAGCGGCACCTACAAACTCTGCTTTGAGACAAGATAAAATTAAAATTAAACAAATTTTCCAAAGACAAGTTTTTATTTGATAGCGTAACTGAAATGAAGAAATTAATTGTCATGTTAGATATGAGACGTAAGTTAGTATTTTTTTACAACAGGAAATAAGATATTCAAAAGCTTGTCTTATGAGAGTTCCTATTTTCTCTTCGAACTAAATACATCAGTATCAGTCATTCGTATTCAGTTTGAAACAAAATGGGAATTCTCATATGACTAGCTATTGCATCTGTTATTTCCTGATATGATAAAATTTCATCTTATTGAATTAAATGTTAATACAAAGGATATATGTACATGAAACTCTGATTTTTGGAGAACATTCAAGAATGAAAGTGACTCGACAATGGCTTATGTCACATGTTCAAGAGAAGACGTACTATCACGTTACATTTGTAGGTCAGGTAGTTAAATCTGTACTATATATGCTGACATATAAGTCGTGCTGACATTTGGTTATGATTGACGGTTGTTTTATATAAAATCACTTTTTTCAATAAATACTGCCTCCCCCAGTTTCTTTGATTTTAGATCATGTGGCTGATCGATCTTCACCAAATTTATAATAGTTACAAACTATTATAGGTTCTTGGGCAAAACAAAATATGGTCGAGTTGATGCGGCTGACATACGACATTCTTAACATGCCATCTTTTAGGCTCCTACATTTCTTGACCAAGCTCTGTCTTGTTTCAAATAAAAAAATCCATACGTATTCATTGAGACCTTAAAAATTTTCATTTTTTGGAATTTTTTCTTGTGAATATTTTCCGAGTTACAGACAGTTTTTCGAGACAAAAAAGTTTTTATTTCTTGGTATTTTCTCATTCAACAATTCCGTATCTGATTCATAATCTTCTATCACATGAATTTTCGTTTATTTTTTTGATATTTCGCCTGAGTCTCTACGTTCTGATATTTTCCCGTCCACTGATGATTTTGCATTATATTTATCCTCTGCTATCCTGCATTTTTGCTTATTCCTTGATATTTTACCTTTCTCACTATTTATTGATATTTGGGATTTGTCTCTATATCCACATATTTCTTCTTCTGATGATTCAGTCTCAGGTACATCGTCTTCTCCAATTCTGTACATGCCTTTCCTCTTTGACATATTTTCTGTGTCACTATGTTCATCTATTCCTCCTCCCAACAATTGTTCTATCCTCTATTTTCGTTTATTTGCTGATATTTTGCATTCTTCTTGTAGTTGGTATTTCTTTTCCTTTGTACTGCAAATGTTTTCTGACGATTTTTCTAATACGACTTTGTCAATTATTCCCTCAAATCCATATGTTTGTTCTCCTATCGTTGATGTTTCCATAAAATTATAATCGAACTCTGAATCTGTGAAACAAATTCCAATTATTAATGTTAACAATAAAGATTCTTGACCCAGTATGAATTATATATAAAAATTTTCGGAAAATAGATCACATTAACACTCTGTTTTAAAATATTGTCAATACAATTTCGATTGTTCGTGGTTCTGTTCGTTTCGACGGCGTGGGCTTTTGATTGAAAATTGTGCGATATGGACGCTTGTGCTATAATTAGTTTTAATAAACCTTTTTTGACATAATAAGTATTCTGATGATGGTCGTCAGACCGAAACGTACGTAAAGACAAAAATTTTAAAACAGAGTGTTAATGTGACCTATTTCCCAAGATTTTTTATATATAATTATTAATGTTCAATATTTACTTAAAAAAATTAAAACCTGTCATTTCAGAAGAGTCAGACATACTAAAATGAAAGGTATTAAGTAACTCTAATTAATCAATGGTTCTTATAGTTTAGAAATGCACTATTCATCAATAAATATTTTATTATCTATATGCTTTGGAATGAACGTACAGTAGATAGAGCCCGTGATATAATTGTATTAATTCATAATCTAGTTAAATTACACATTTTAAAAAACAATGTCTTAGAATGACAGAAACTTGGACATAAAATATGCATTTTATTAGAACATGTATACTAAAATGAACTATAATAACTATTAAAACTGTGAGTCTCACTAATTTGATATAAATGTAAATACAGTTTTCTTCAAAGAAATATTACAAACTGTTTGAAGAAGGTAGATTTTCAAATATTTAGATTTTGAAGTGTAAGCACAAGGTGTAGGGAGGAGCAGTGTCTGTATTTTTTAAGAATATGAAGCATATATGTGCAGTTTTCGTGTTTTGTGTTTCAATATGTAGGGGTAGATTTTGCCCCAAGGATTGCTTGCATCAACAAATAAGTAGGGTTGTAGGGAGGATCAGTATCTGATTGTATTTTTGAAAAAAAATTGAAAATTGCTACATGTGCAGTTTTCAAAATATGATTAACATGTTGGAAATAGTCCAGTCCTCGAAGCACTAAAATGATGTAAATCTGTAATTTGAGTTCTACAAAATGAATTTCAATGAAACCTTGTACAATGGGTTGTTAGTTCCTACTGGCGTTAATAGAAAAAGGTGAAACAATATATATTCAGAAATGATCGGAAGGGATAGAAAACATCCCTTCCATCACGGCTACAACAACTTGCGTAATAACGAAAAAAATATGCCATTTTTAAATGTTAAAACAAATTTTGAAATTGAAATAGTATTTTTCGAACAATTTTCGATTTTTTCTTCTCGTTTTCATTTTTAATGATAGAAGTGTGAAAAGTGATACAGACGGTTAAAATATGACTTTTCCACAAAAACCATTTGTTTCGGTATGATTAAAAAAACATTTGTAAAAGCAACACTATTTTTTGAATAATAAGCGTATTAAAAATTTGGTACTTTTGCTGTTGCAACTCGGGAAATATGCATTTTAAAAATTACAGAAAATTGTTAGGAACGCCTCAATTTATAAATCTGAAATGCTACAATGTCAAATTAAGGGCTTGTTTTTCACGTTTCTCCGGAAAAACTCGTACAAAATGCACATGAGAGAACTTGTAAATAAAAGAACTTGTATCCGATCATACATCCAACAGAATCTTTCAGATTTGTTCTCTATCTTTAACATTTCTGTACCCCCACTTTTAAGAATTTTCGAGTAATCATATCTCGGAAAATATCGATTTCTCAAAAAAATTTGCAATATTATGAACATCTTATTTTGGGCTTAAAAGGTAAGAATATTATATTTAAATTAAACCCAAATTTTACAAGTTACGAACCCGTGATGAAAGAAGTACTTTCTACAGCAAATTTTCCGCATTTAATTATTATTTACCTTTTCTATTGTCATCATTACTAACACATTACACTGGAAGTGGTCAGTAATTTCCATCTTTTGGATATCATGTTTTACCATAGTGAATCAATATTATAAACACGTTTTGAAAAGCAGTCTGAATTCATGTCATAGACAAATAATTGTCGTGCTAATTTTAGATTTTATAAATGAAAGATACACAACGAGACACTATCAGATGTACATTTACAGCTAATATTCTTACCTTTGATAATTTGCAAACATTGTTCAACCAGTATCTCAGGTTTGCCATTGTCCAGATCTTTAGCCATCTCTTCAAGTATTTGTCCATTATAATGGGTGCAAATAATTTTTGCTTCATACCTTGTCGATTTCACTTTCACGCAATAATCATAATTTATTTTATCGGCATAACATACATAATCGGATCCGTCCGTAAATTGAACTCGCGCGAACATCTGAAAAATGAGACAATAGAATTAGTAAACTCTCAACTACCTATACAAAATTCACGTTCTGGCCCTTATATCATTTTATTTATTATAAGAACAGATTCAGGCGTTGGATTGGATTTGGTATTTCCAATACCCATGTAAAGAATAAATATGGGCTCTTTTACAGCACCTGACTGAATAGGTACACGCTCCTCTCTGAGAAAATTTTTTAAAACTGCACATTATATTTACGTTTTAGAATTTAAAAATATTAAATTTATTGGTACTAGTTTTCAAGTTTTAAGTTTAGATTAATCAAAACTATTAGACGAGTACTTACCTTTTCTTTATAACAAATGGAATTACACCACCAAACGACAGTAAATTCAAAATTTTAATATAATACCTATTCAGAGAACAAATACGTCTATTTCATATTTCATTACTGCAACAAGTGCAAAGAAAGATAACTAACAAAAACTGTTTCATTTCATGCAGATAAGAGTTTTTTATAATTTGTCAACTCGGCGCTCGAATCTGGGCGGGAAATAAAGCACCTTGCGAATCTAAGTTGTATTTTAAGTGCTCTTGCTCTTTCTAACATCTTAATCTTATCCCTTTTGATTGCAAGCGCAAATCATAAGTATTATTAAATTTGATGAATATTCATTTAATGATACATCTTTTGAATACGAATTACGGAACAGTGACAAATTGACATTACTCTACTTTAGAATAAGAATATTTACTCGAATGATCGAATACTAATTTTGAAAATTATTAGATGCGTTCTAGAGAAAATATAAAATTTCCCAAATTCTTCTCTCATAACATTCCACTACCACCTGTTAAAAATTGAGGTACCTTAAAAATAATGATAAAAAAATATGCCTAATGGTGAATGAGGCGATTCAATATATTCATCTAAGAATTAGAGTCCATTATTTCTATTTCACTAATATTAGCAATGATAACTAGTACAGTCATTTTATAGGTTTTTTTGAGATTTGGAACTTTTTTTCCGACTTTTGGTTTGAATATACAGAAAGTTAGGAAATTTTCCGTAGATTAAGAAAAAAATAGTGGCTGAAAACCTCCAAGGAAAATGTCGTAAATTATATATATATACAATTTTCCGGGCTTTTCCGTTAATATCTTCAATACTATGCGTTTTAGAGAAAAAAGTTTCGAACAAAAGTTGTTCAGAATTAAATTTTACATAGGAATTGACTATTGCGATTTCAATGTTCATCGAATTTTCCAAGCATTGGACGGGAAAACAAAATATTTTCGAATAAGAACTATATATGAGAAAAAATTGCATTTGGCTGGTAAATATGGTATGATAATTTTATATTGGGGTATATATCGTTACTGTAAATGATTATAATTAAGAATTTTCCATCATTTGCCGTAATTTTCCGGGTTAGGAAAATTTTTATTTTTTTTTCAATCTTAGTGTATGATATGTCGATTTTTAGGTTTTATAGAGCTCTGATACGATTTTTCAGTTCACTTTGTCGTGAAAAGTCATTGAAAACGTACATTCGGAAAATAGAAAACTTTTTTTTTTTCGATTATGGCGTGTGACAGATCAATTCTTATATTTTTTAGGGTTCTGGAAATGTTTTTTTACTTTGTTTCATCGTGAAAAATCATTGAAAATATATATCCGAAAATTTTAATTTAAACAATTTAATATTAAAAACGAGGTTGTTACAATCAAATTGTTTTTCACTTAAACGATTTTTTAATCAAATGTATCAATAAAATAATTGTTTACGCGGAATACACAACAGCTCAGCTGTAAATATTTCATAATAACGTTTAACGTATACAATAACAGAGCACATGTGGCGTTATTTTGGGCATCATATGATTGAACGCTTGCGCACAAATTCATTGCAGTGGTGCTACAATTGAATTTCGTGACAAAATTAACTAAAAAAACGTTTTCCGAACCCTAAAAAACATAAGAGTTGGATCTGTCACACGCCATCATCAAAAAAAAAGAAGTTTTCCATTTTCCGAATGTACGTTTTCAATGACTTTTCACGACAAAATGAACTGAAAAATCGTTATCAGAGCTTTATAAAACCTAAAAATCGACATATCATTCACTAAATTTGAAAAAAAAAATAAAAATTTTCCTAGCCCGGAAAATTAGGGCAAATAATGGAAAATTCTCAATTATAATCATTTACAGTAACGATATATACCCCAATATAGAATTATCATACCATATTTACCAGCCAAATGCATTTTTTTCTCATATATAGTTCTTATTCGAAAATATTTTGTTTTCCCATCCAATGCTTGGAAAATTCGATGAAAACTAAAATCGCAATAGTCAATTCCTATGTAAAATTTAATTCTGAACAACTTTTGTTCGAAACTTTTTTCTCTAAAACGCATAGTATTGAAGATATTAACGGAAAAGCCCGGAAAATTGTATATATATATAATTTACGACATTTTCCTTGGAGGTTTTCAGCCACTATTTTTTTCTTAATCTACGGAAAATTTCCTAACTTTCTGTATATTCAAACCAAAAGTCGGAAAAAAAAGTTCCACTTTTCATAAAATGACTGTACTAAACGTCTTCATGCGGGATATATGAAAATCAACTTATTTGATACAACCGATGCAAACACAATCTCGACATTTCTTAATGAGATTAAAACATTGAATTAACAATCCTCCTCAAAAATTATCATTATGTAACCACGTTATCACTACTAATTGGAATCCCGGTATAAGAATATGATGAGGAAGCAGATTTTTCTGATTATGACCTAAATTATGCTGCTTTGGAAGTAGCTTCATACTTAATTTGAACTAAAATCTTTGAAAAGTAGAAGCTTTAAGAACTTCATCCTGGAACATTTCACAAATGACTTGATTTTGTCTTATCCTCTAAATTAAAATACTATTAAAAATACTACGTACCTCTCAGCTATCAAGCATAAAACAAAATGTGGAAGTTTAATATCATTTGTTTTTTTTTAGCTTGTTCTTGCATCTATAAACTGAGGTAATTGCAAATTAAAAGACAAACTTAGATTTAATAATGGATAATAAGATACAGGTATCACAACTATTTATCAAGTCGCCTGCAAAAATCTTACAGTAAGTCAAAATTCAATTATCCTCATAGATCTTATATACTTACTACAAAAAGTTGAAATATCACAATGTAATTCTCTAGGTTTCGATTATAATCAACTAATCGTATCGACAATGATAATTAATTGGTTGAAGATATTTTAATGTTCTATTTCAATGTGTATTTGATACATGCGATACAACACTAAATACTAGAACGTCTGACAACTCAAAATACTTGATCAAAAAAATATAAATAAGAAGTTCATTTTACTGCAATTTAAAACATAAAACAAATTTATATATTGGATTATACTGTGCCTACCGAGTTCAAAATATTGTCTTAAACATTTTTCAAATAAAAATATTTGAAAACTATCTAACAGTCAGTTATAACACATATTCATAATTATATATAAATTCTCGGGAAATAGGTCACAATAACACTTATGCTCTATATTTTCTTGTCTTCACATTGTCCTCTCGTCTCTAGTCGATCACTTACTGTGTTGACATGAGAACGCATTTATTAAGA
This sequence comes from Endomychus coccineus, assembly GCA_958510875.1. NCBI lineage: Eukaryota > Metazoa > Arthropoda > Insecta > Coleoptera > Endomychidae > Endomychus > Endomychus coccineus. The sequence continues at coordinate 93,580,046 of OY294069.1, read as the reverse complement.
GTTCTGCTTTGCAGTAGATTTTCAATAATTATACTATAGCATTGAGGTTTACAATTTCGTTATTCGTGTTTCTGTTCGTTTCGGCGACGTGGACATTTTAATTGAAATTGGTGCGATTAGGACGGTTTGTGTGATACAAATAGCTTTAAGTAATCAAGTTTCTGACATAATAAGTCTTCGATGATGGTCGTCAGACCGAAACGTACGTAAAGACAAGAAAATATAAAGCATAAGTGTTATTGTGACTTATTTCCCGAGAATTTATATATAATTCATACCTGGGTCAAGAATCTTTATTATACATATTCATAATGTTTTTTTCTTTCTCTGGTTCATATTTTTCTGTTTCCAGTTTTTAGATTATTTATACTTACATTAATGATCTCATCTTATGTTTATGTACAGACGACTCTGTCTTTCTTTCAATTCTTATATAATATTGACTTAGTCAAGTGAAAGAATAGAGGGTGTGTTACATGTGAATGTAAATCACTCACCTGAACTTGGTCATATTTATTTTCGTTGTTATTAATTTATGAATATTGAATGTGAGTAATGTGTTTCCTCATAGTTCGTATGTTATTGTATAATGAAATCGAAAAAAATAATTACACAAGTACGAGCTTATGAGTCTTGCCACTATAGACAATTGATCTCGTAAGACCATTCTAGGGAAATCTACTCTGTTATCTTACTACTTTTCGAAGCAAACAACAAAATTCGTGGTGATCTATTGTGACACATAACTCTTGTCACTTTGTCAACTTTATTTGAGCTCAACAAATATGATGCATAACATAATTTTGCTGTCTGTAGTCATTTATTTAACACTTTTAAACTGAGAACACGATTTTAAGCCAACAGCATGTGCATGTGCCTATAGATAATCGACTATTTCCAAAATAGTTAGTTTACTTTTGTTAAAATTTTTACAACTTCTTCCTAATCATTTGCTAAGTGTATGTTTTTTCAAGATACAATCAGGAAAATTCTCTTGTGTCATATCATTTTTAAATAGGTTTCTACTAATTGCTGATTAGTTACTCTGGCTGTCATCTGCCAATGTGTCCCAAGTTGCAATGTTATAGGCATCGGTGTCAAATGATATCCAGAAGAGGGAGATTCTTTCTGTTGAATAATGGTTGGTTTACAATCCTTTATAATTATCAAAAATCAATTCTGAACTCAAAAACCATAAGTATTCAATAAACCTGTAGGTCTATATTACTTATCAATGAAATGGAGATATGGAACGAAGAACGAGGTTATTTGTGATAAATTTATTTATAAAAAAACATTTTATGACAATAGTCAGATTATTGTACACATATTTATCTTGTATTATTCCTAGAAAGGAATGCCTAACAGTGTTTCTTAACAGAACTCGGAGATGAGAAAATAGGAGATAAAAGCAGAATCTCACAATGTTTACAAATATATAGCATGTTTCGATTTTGAAGCTTCCATTCCAACACCAGTAGTAACATATGGAATTTGAATTATAACCGTTAGTATATTTTATTCTTACATGTAGGATTCACTTATCTAATGAGTTTCAGTTTTGTTACCCTTAAATTTAGGTACGCATCAGCCTTTAATAAAATATTATAAAAAAATAAAATATATTTTATTATATAATATTACATTGTGAACGGAACGATTTAGTGGTTTGAAATAACCACGTGCCTTTTTGTCTGTCTAGATAAAAAAAACTAAAAATCTAAAACTTCCATGAAGAGTTAAAATCTGAAAACCTAACAACATAAAAATGAATACAAGGACGAAGTGTAAGAACAAGGCATATATGCAGGGAAGAGCAAAGTGTCTGTATTTTTTAAAGATATACGTAGTTGGCTATGTATGAGTAGTAGTTCAGAATAAGATTGTTTCAATATGTAGATGTATTTCTTAAGGAAATATGAAGTTGGCTATACACGTAGTAGTTTCTGGTGATAACATTATTTTAATATGTAGGAGAAAATTGTTTCAGGAGATGGCTTGCAGTGTCTGTTGTATTTTTGGAGAAAATATAAATTTTGTTGCAATACCGGGTGGTCCATCAGTTCATGTACAATATCTCAGTTATCATATAAGTTACAAAAAATATTAAATACAAAAATTATTGTCTATGAATATATAGAAGTGCGCGTAAGTTGGTCACAAACTAAAATTACTTTTTTTTAACGAAACAGGCTGTATATATTGTTTCAATTTTAGATTTCGCTATCCTTGGCTATTCTCCCAATATAGGGTCTATACAGAATAACTCGGGAATTATAAGCACTTTTCTAGAAAATAAGAGGTAAATTTTACGTCCTGTATCTTTTTTAATACAATCAATTTAGTTATCAAAATAATACAAAATGTATTCTCATTTCAACTCCAAATGTCGTTTAAAATTATTTTATATCAGTTTACAGGATGAGTCAAAACCCTGGGCCTGAGTTTTCTAGATATATCTAAATGGAACGAACAACCTGTATATTATATGTTATTTGGATACCCCTACTCACGTTGTTCTTACTATAGTAAATTCCTTATATTTAAACCAATCCACTACTTACTGAGATATTCGTCATTTTAAAAGAAAATGGTAATTTCTACAAATGAAGTTAAAATCAGTTAGTCTTGTAAAACAAATAATTTATCTTCTTATCTGTCAGAAATATCAATCTGAATTTCCAAGTAAATACTAGTTTTCGAAGTGATAAATTATTTGTTCACAAGGCTAACTCCTATTTCAATATCATGTGTGAAAATTACAATTTATGCTTTTAAAATGACTCATATCTTAGTAAGTAATGGGTTTAAATATAGGGAATGCTTAGTAGATGTATCCAAATAACATATAATACACAGGATTTTCCATTCGAATTCTCGCCCTGAAGCTAATATGAAAAATTCAACAGGCATTGGAGCTGAAATGAGATTATATTTTGGATGTTTTTGACTAATAAATTGATTGTATACCGACGTACTGGGCGCCAAATGTATTATTTAGTGTGACTAATAGGCAAGATCACTATCGTCCGAATTTAGTTTAATTGCGCATGTTTCGTTTTCACCATCAATCGATCGAGTGGACTGTATTTTCATGGGTCTTTTCTGGATTAATTAAAACTGTTTTCAAACAATAACATTTATTTAAATAGATAATTTTGGACTCTTTCAAGAGGTTTTAAAAACTGTACTAGCAGGCTGCTACATCTTTTCTTAACTACATTTTCTACCTGGTTCCTCGACAAGAGGGTAAATCCGGGTTGAGAGTGGTAATAATGGAGGGGCATGAGCCATAACTTATAACTAACTTAAACAAGAATAGGAACTATCACTTACTTTAAATTATACATACTTAATAATAAACAAATACAATGAACTAACTAACAATATTTAAAACCATACCGGCCACCTTGGCAGACCTCAGGTCTTCAACAACCAGTACCATCAGATAGAAATATAAAATATAAAACATGGAAAAATTAACTCAACTATTTGAATTAGAAATCTTTAAAACTATTGAGAGTTCATCTATTAACAAAAAATGTTTGTTTTCTTAGGTAATAGGGAGTGGACACACCTTTACAACCGGCCGTTTATAAACACCTTTATTGGTCTTAACACTCACAACACGAGTTTTTCCATCACTTCCGGGGTGTAGTTTTATAATCCTTCCCAATACCCATTGGGATGGTGGTAAATTGTCCACCTTAACAATAACCATTGTACCAATTGATATAACATCAGTATCTGCATTCCATTTCTTACGCTGTTGTAATGAAGTCAGGTAATCACGTGACCAACGTTTCCAGAAACTTTGTTGCAATTGTTGAAGAAGTTGGTATCGAGATAACTTATTAATTGTTATATGATGAACATCTGGATCTGGTGGTAATGTCAGTAATTTGCCAATTAGAAAGTGAGAGGGGGTTAGCGGATTTAGATCATTGGGGTCGGCGGAAAGAGGAGAAAGGGGTCTAGAATTAAGTATGCCTTCAATCTGCGTCAACACAGTAATAAACTCCTCATATGTTAAGATTGTTTCGCCGATTACTTTGTATAAATGCCGCTTTAGACTTTTCACATTGGCTTCCCAAATACCTCCAAAATGCGGTGAATTTGGAGGAATAAAATGCCATTTAGATCTATTTTGATCAGTATAATCACATATTAGATCATTGTTTGATTTCAGAAATGAATACATATCATTCAAACTATTATTCGCACCTACAAAATTTGTGGCGTTATCCGAATACAAGTCGCTTGGAAATCCTCTTCTTGATGAGAACCTTCTCAAGCATGCTATAAATGCATCGGTTGACAAATCAGAAATTAACTCAATATGTATAGCCTTAGTGCTTAAACAAACAAATAAACAAATGTAAGCTTTAGTTACTTTATAACCTCTGATCTTGCGGTCCTTTACGGAAAAGGGTCCTGCATAATCAAGACCTGTACATTGAAAGGGTATTAAATTAGCAACACGATTATGTGGCAAATCAGCCATGGTCACAGACATTGGTTTAGGATTGAACCTAAAACATGTTAAACATTTTCTAACAGTTTCTTTAGCCAAATAAATTCCTTTTAAAGGCCAATAATTTTGACGGACACTATTTAGCAATAATTGTGGACTAGCATGGAGTAGTCTAATATGCTCAGATTGAAATATTAATTTAGTTAACATATGTTTTGAATCTAGAATTATAGGATGTTTAGAATTATACTGTAAATCGGAATGTTTGAGTCTACCACCGACTCTTATTATTCCATAATTATCAATGAAAGCAGCTAAACCATTAAACTTATTTTTGATCGCTTTGACATTTCCTGTTGTCAAATAATTGAATTCTTTACTAAAACTTTGCATCTGAGCCATTTTAATCAAACATTTAAGGGCATCATCTAATTCGATTAACGTTAATCTACCATTAACGCGATTGGTACCACGTATTTTCGAATTACTATTGTTATGGAATCTTTTACAATAAGCAATAACTCTTTGTAATCGAGTTAAATTAGAAAATTTATCAAATATTTGCCAGTTTTGACTTATTGTATGTAAAACTATCTCGCAATTAGTTTTTTTTAATTCTGGCAAATCTCTTTTTATAGTAGGAGTAAACTTGAAATTAAAACTAGAGACATTGAAATCGTAAAGCCATGATGGACCGGACCACCATAGTTCATTTTTCATCAATTCAGTTGGGTAGTTACCTCGTGAAACAATATCCGCAGGATTCTGTTTAGTTTCAACATACTGCCAACTGTAATTTGCTGTTAATTCTTGAATTTCCGTCACACATGTACATACGAAAGTTTGCAATTTATACGTTTCTGTATGAATCCAATGAAGGACAATCAATGAATCTGTCCATAGATAACAATCGAATTCATACATTACGCATTCCGATAAGACTTTCATTAATCGGGATAGCATCAATGCAGCTAACAATTCTAAACGCGGCATAGTCAACGATTTCAATGGAGCTACTTTTGACTTTGAACAAAGTAAAGATACTTTTATCTCATTATTTTCATTGATTGATCTCATATAAACTACTGCTCCATAAGACCGTTGGCTAGCATTTGAGAAACCAAATAATTGAACTTTTGCTGGTTTTTCGATCATGACAAATCTAGGAATATTTAAGGTATTTAAAATTATCAATTCCTTGTAAAATAAATGCCATTTCCTAATTAAATTATCGGGAAGTTCATCATCCCAATCAAGTTTTAAAGACCATAATCTTTGAATTAACCTTTTAGCAATTATTATACAAGGTGATAATAAACCTAACGGATCATATAACTTCGAAATTTGTGACAATATACTTCGTTTTGAGCATTTTTCTGAAATCTGTTCATCATCAGTGAATTTAAATGATGAGTGATCGTTTGTACAACACCATTGTATACCTAAACATTTTGTATCTTTGTCACATATTTTAAGAGTTTCTGTGGTTTTATTAATTGATTGAAAATTGTTTAAAATGTGTGCACTATTAGACCGCCATTTATTTAAAACAAAACATCCCGTACCCAAAATATAAGAAATCTGATTACAAATTTCAATTGCATCCCTTTCATCTGAAAATCCAGCTATAAAATCATCTACATAGAAATTCTCTAATATCATTTGACTTGCAACAGGAAATTCATCTCTAAATTCATCGGCAAGTTGGTGTAAACACCTCATTGCTAGGTAAGGTGCACTCGCGGTGCCATAGGTAACCGTATTTAGTTCGAATACTTTAATGTTTTCCGACTTATCGAATCTCCAAACAATTCTCTGAAGACACCTGTCCTCACGATCAATTAAGACTTGACGGTACATTTTCGTTATGTCCGATGAAACTACGTACGGAAATTGTCCAAATTTGATCAATATATTAAATAAACTACTCAAAATTTGGGGACCTACATATTGAATGTCATTTAATGAAACTCCATTTGATGTCGGAGCTGAACCGTTGAATACAACTCTAGCGCGGGTTGTGAGGCTATCTTCTTTCATAACTAAATGATGGGGCATAAAATATGATATTTTTTTATCAACATCGTCATTAATTGAACTCATATGTCCCATTTCCAAATACTCACGCATAAAATACTTATAATCTATTTCAAAATGTGGAAACTTTTCAAACTTTCTTTCAAGAGACATTAGCTTTTTTACAGCTAATTCTTTTGAATTCCCTAAACTAGTAACGTCATGTTTTAACGGTATTTTAACAATAAATCTACCGTTTAGATCTCGCGAGAATGTCTCCTTAAATATGTTTTCACATTTCAAATCATCATTAGATAATTTACATTTCTCATCAATCTGTTCAACCATCCAGAATTTTTGTAATGATTGATTTAAGTTTACGAAATCTACCGATAATAAACATTTGGTTTCTTTCGAATCTGTAGAGACATCTGGCAAATTGCCGCCAACAATATAACCGAATATGGTTTGTTGTAGAACTAAACCTTTACCTAGAACTATTTTGTGAGATTTTAAAGCGTCCCAAAAGGTCGAGACCCCTATCAACAAATCTATATTATTGGGCTCATAAAATTCAGGATTCGCCAACATAATGTTTGTCGGCATTTTTAAACTTGAAATATCTAAATACTGGGTAGGTAAATAGTCAGTGATTTTGGGTAAAACTAAGCAATCCAAATTCAAACAGAAATCATTGATCATAGATTGTGCATTTACGATACATTTTTTATCAATAGTAATTCCTGAACCGATACCTGAAACTGAAATATCTATGTTTGTTTGATGTAAATTCAGTTTCGAAACGAGATTTTGTGTAACAAAATTAGACTGGGAACCAGAATCTAATAGAGCATAACAAACGTGTTTATTGCCATAAAAATCAACAACGAAAACCTTCGCAGTAGGTAAAAGGACATGAGATTTGAGTGTGCTTGTAAATGCGACCCTTGTCTCAACATCTGTGTGTAGTAATCTACTATGCTTTTGGTTGCATGAAAAACAAGGTTTTGACTTGCACGAATTTGCACTATGGTCTTTACATAAACAATTGTGGCACAATTTCAAATCATTAATACGTTTCACGCGTTCGGAAACATCTAAATCAATGAACATCTTGCAAGTATAAATTTTATGACCTGTCTTGCTACAAAAGTTGCATTTAATTATCTTATTTGAACTACTCTGATTACTAAGAAAACTTTTAGTTGATTTTTGTTTAACATCTGCATGACCTTTGAATTTACTAATATCTTTATTAACGTTATAAGCTATTGATTCAATTGTATCAGCTCTATCTGATATAAACGTAGTAAATTCATTTAATGTGGGAAATTCATTCTTTTTCATCTTTTTCATCTTTTCCCATTCGGACTGGGTAGTTTTATCTAGTTTTGAATTGACAATATATATTAACAACAAATCCCAATTTTTAGTATCTACATTCAGATTATTCAATGCACCCAAATGTTTGAACAAAGTATCTATCAATCCTCGCAACTCTACAAATGAATCCTTTCTAATCAATGGTATCTCAAACAAGCCTTGGATATGTGTAGACACTAATAACATCTTTTTATCAAATCTATTGCATAACATACTCCAAGCTACTTCATAATTACTTGCTGATAATTCAACAGACCCTATAATTTTGAAAGCTGAGGGATTGAGACTTGCTCGTAAATAATGAAATTTTTGTATATCGTTAATTTCTACATTTTCGTGAATTAAGGACTGATATATATCTTTGAAATTTAACCATCCTTCATACGAGCCATCAAAATGTGGCAAGTCTATAACAGGTAATTTAATAGGTAGCTTTTTTGATTGAGCAGCTTGAGAAGGTGGCGCTAGATCAGAATCAGATCTACTTTTTAATAAACATGCTGTTCTCGCCAAAATAGTTTCATATTTATCACAAAATGACTCCCTCTCTTCTAACTGTTCATTCAATAATTGCTCATCGCACTCGTTTTCGATTTCATTTTGAACTTGATCGAATTCAACAATAATATGTTTTAGTCTCTCAATTTTCAATTCTAACATCGTAATCTTTTCAATATCTTGATTTCTATCAACTTTTATCTGATCATATAATAAATCTACTGATTTTGAAAGAGTGGTTAGTTTGCTTTTAATGCAACCCCTTTTTCTAATCAAGGCATCCATTTTGATTAAACGTAATTCATTTACTACAAATCTCAATTTTAAATAATCAACAGAAAAACTGTTAATCTTATAATCAAATCTTAATTAAAGTAATAAACTTATAAACAAACGTATCTGTGAATCATTATTCAAATCTATATCATCAATCTAATCGGCCTCTATATATCAATTTATCATCTATAAACTATTTAAGTAAATCCAGAAGCATTAATAAATCATATTATATTAATCATGTAATAATAAAGCATCGAGAAACAATCTTAACCTGAAGAATCTGTAAACCCTTTTAAACAAATTGAATACATACACAAATCTAAAGGATAACAAAGGAACTCACATTTATATCAGAAAATAATCGTCGCCAACTGCATTCAAACATCAAACATCATCACGTGGCAGGAAATCTTAATTATTTTCGCATCCGGTATCGTAGGACCAATGTTTCGTTTTCACCATCAATCGATCGAGTGGACTGTATTTTCATGGGTCTTTTCTGGATTAATTAAAACTGTTTTCAAACAATAACATTTATTTAAATAGATAATTTTGGACTCTTTCAAGAGGTTTTAAAAACTGTACTAGCAGGCTGCTACATCTTTTCTTAACTACATTTTCTACCTGGTTCCTCGACAAGAGGGTAAATCCGGGTTGAGAGTGGTAATAATGGAGGGGCATGAGCCATAACTTATAACTAACTTAAACAAGAATAGGAACTATCACTTACTTTAAATTATACATACTTAATAATAAACAAATACAATGAACTAACTAACAATATTTAAAACCAGCGCATATAACTGGAATATAGTAATAAAATAATATGAACATATGATTTTTCGAACAATACATGTTATAATATTGAAACAAAAACATATTTCGCAAACGCGGCAATTTCGAGGAACATTCAAACAGCAATCGCAATGTAAAATAATAACAATAATTTAGAGATTAATGCCTTGAGAATGATTGAAGACGTTGCCAAGTGAGTTTTTCGGAATGGTCTATAATATTTGCTATAATGTATGAGTAATTTCGATCCATAATAATGATATTATATACTGTGATATCATTATTAGGAAAGAGGGAGGTCGAATCTTCCCTTAATGCTCAGTTTATTTATTAATTTGAGATCGTTAACTTTCCATGAAGCAGTTTTACGTGCGTGTTTGAATGAATACATTACTTTAGGGATTTATTTTGCAAAACCTACTTTGAATAACAAGCTTTTTAAAATGCCCTACAACTCATTCTGAATTTCATGGTATTTTTTTTACGATATTCATCGATAGTGGTTATTGTGGTTTTAACGCAATCTGTTGAATCGATAGTTTATTTATTATGTTCTGTGAACTTATATTTATATTTATCGCTGGGGTCCACGCTGAGTGTTCTATGCGTAAGGAAGCTAGTATGTTTTTTTGTTCTCATATCGCGACTGTGGCAAGTCCCAAGCAACCGAATAATTGCTGTCATTAATTGTCAGTGAATCAATGACCGACGCAGCCTCACCTTTCAAAGACGCTTGCAAATAATAATACTTTTGAATGTTACTCAAACTTGAATTATGTATCAAAACTACAAAAGTGTCTCTAAAAGTAGCCCATTTGTCATAATTACCATTGAATTCTGGCAATTTTATGGCTGTTAACTGTACACCTGAATGAATGTTAGTTAGTAATGGTAACTTGTTTGAGTTTGAAGAAGCATTTGGTATTGGGTCAGCAAGCTTTTGAATATTTATTAACTCTTTTGCCTGCGCGACAATAGCAAAATATGTATTTAACTATCGGATGATTGTATAAGTTCAATTTCTGTTTGAATGTCATTAAATGTATCAAAGATTCTATCAATTTTTTCTAATCTGGTACATATTTCGGTAACTTTGTCATGATTCCTTGAATCGACTAAAAAACTAGCAAATCTGCTCAATTGTGCTTTTAGTTGCCCCCTACGAACCACCAGGTTTCTAAGAGTATCCTCTGGTTCAGCCATAATTTACACAAGTATGTATAATTTGTAATTATAAAACTACGAGTGCAAAAATGTAGAAATGTAATTCCACATCTAAATTGGCAATAGAGTCTATATTAAACAAGGGTAAATTGATGATGGAAAATCACAGATTTTCCCGTTTACATTAAAAATAAGACTACGGCGATAACCTTCACATAGGTGCTGCAGTAGAACACTCAGCGTGGACACCAGCGATAAATATAAATATAAGTTCACAGAACATAATAAATAAACTATCGATTCAACATAACTGCCGACTTTGAAAGATCTGGCTTTCAAAAATACAAAAAAATAAATGATAAGCTTGACTTCAAGAGTACATAACCGGGTTACAATGGTCAATCACACAGTTTCTATTGGTAACAAACTAATTTTATTGTCTACACGCTTAAAGACACCAGTGCGAATCTTAACAGATACCACTCGAACAATATTGTCCTTCCCAGGGTGCACTGCCACGATTTTTGCCATTTTCCAATTCATCGGAGTAACATTATCTTCATGCAAGACGACCAACGAACCTACTAAAAGAGCATGCCTTTCTTTGTACCACTTGGTTCTCTGCTGTAATGTGTGTAAATAGTCCTTTGACCAACGGTCCCAAAACTGCTAAAATAACAATTTCATGTGTCGAAAAATTGCTGCATGTGTATGTCGGTTGTCAGATACTGGAACCTCCGGTACAGCTATTAGCGGACTGCCAATTAACAAGTGTCCAGGCGTTAATGCTTCCAAATCGTTGGGATCCTCTGTGAGGGGAAATAGGGGTCTAGAATTTAATATAGACTCTATTTGTGCCAATAGAGTATAAAAATCTTCGTATGTCAAATGAACGTTATACATGACTCGTTTAATATGATACTTTGTAAGCTTTACGGCTGATTCCCATAAGCCCCCGAAGTGCGGGGATCGGGGTGGTATAAAATGCCACCGAATTTTATTCTCTAATAAAAACTCACGAACACGTGGTTTCTTAACTACATCAACTATCTCGGAAAGTTCTTTTTCCGCGCCCACAAAATTCCGTTATCCGAAAATATATCTGTACATAAACCTCTTCTTGCAACGAACCGTTTTAGAGAATTTAGAAACCCATTAGTGGACAACTCGCTGACCAATTCCAAATGCATAGCTTTAGATGCGAAACAAATATAAATGCATACGTACGCTTTAATGTACTTTTTATTTCTAAACTTGCTGTCTTTGATCAGATAAGGGCCGCAATAGTCGATGCCACAAGTTGTGAAAGGTCTGGATGGTGTGACTCTAGACGCAGGTAAATCACCCATTTTTTGATATATTTTTGAAGGATTAGCTCGAAAACAGATAACACATTTTTGTAATACACTTCTCACCGATTGCCTGCCACTCAAAGGCCAATATTGAGTTCGAATACTTGAAAGAATCGCTCAGGCCCAGCATGCAAAGTTTTTAGATGCTCTTGCCGTATCAAAAGTTTAGTATAATAGTGCTTCCATGGAATAATTATGGGATGTTTGTTATTGAAGGTCAACTGAGAATTTTTGAGTCTACCACCTAGTCGTATTATTTCATCTTTATCGAGAAATGGGGATAATGATATCAGCTTGCTACGCCTTGGTAACGGTTTGGATCGTTTCAAAGAATTTAATTCTTCACTAAATACTCGTGACTGTACCAGTTTCACAATTCGTCTCTTACTATCTTCTATCTCATCAACAGTAATCTCTCCAGTTACCCTATTGGTAATGCACAATTTACAATTCGTAGTAAATCGTACCAATAAGGCTATTATACGCCATAATCTTGTAATGGAAGAAAAACGTTCCATCAAATCATCATTAGGAATTGATGTAATCATAACGACAGTAGGTCTAGTTTCGGGAATTTCACTTGACTCTAACTTACTACTCAACTTAGGCCAGTATTTATTGTTCATAGACAACCAAGGCGGCCCTTCAAACCACATCGTTAAATCTTCAATTTCGTCTGGATCACAACCTCGTGAAATAATATCTGCTGGATTGGATTCTGTGGGAACATGATGCCATTGACACGGTTCACATATACCCCGAATTTGGGCTGTTCTATTGGAAACAAAAGTCTTCAAACTAGCAGGCTCCGAAGCAATCCACGCTAAAACTATGGTGGAGTCACACCAAAAATGTATCTTGTCAAACTTTACTCTGAAGATATTCACAATTCTCTCAGACAACTTTGCTGCCAATAAAGCACCACATAACTCTAACCGAGGCAAAGTGACGGACTTGAGTGGCGCAACGCGAGACTTCGCACATACTAATTTTACTTTAATCTCCCCATCAGAACTCTTAGATCTAATATACATACAACAACCATATGCAGCTTGGGAAGCATCGCAAAAACAATGTAATTCGATGTTACTGTCTTTACCTATGATACATCTGGCTATTTTTAAATTATTTAAAGCTTCAATTTTTCTATTGAATCTATGGAAAGAGATTAAACTACTTGTGGATATTTCTTCATCCCACCCTACTTTCATCTGCCATCAATCTTGGATGACGATCTTAGCCCTAACAATAACTGGACCTAAAAGACCAAGTGGGTCGAAGATCTGCAAAACAATCGAGATAATCACTCGTTTCGTGAAGATTTTATGTTGGCTAGAATGAGCTAGATATCTGAAACAATCATCATTCGGTTGCCAAAAAATTCCCAAGGTTTTAGAACCTTGAGTATCTTTAATGATATATTGAGACTGATCAGTTGTCTCCATGCTTGCCTGTACCTCTAATACACATTTATCATTAGATTTCCATTGACGCAAATGAAATCCAGCACCTCCTAATATCCGAGTTACATCCCGTATCAAAGATGTGGCGGACTCCACGTCATCTGCACCACCCAGCCAATCGTCCATGTAAAAGTCTTTCAAAATGGTTTGACTAGCAATAGGACACTGTATCTCATTTTCTAATGCAAATTGCTTTAGACATATTTTTGCAATGAAAGATGCTGGAGATGTTCCGTATGTGAGCGTATTAAGCCTGTAATGACCTAAACCTTCTGTAGGCTTAAAACGCCAAACGATTCTTTGATATTCTCGGTCCTGTTCATGCATATCTATGCATCGATACATTTTCGCTACATCTGCAGTAAACGCAATAATATGAATACGGAAACGTAAAATTATGGAAAAAATATCTTCTTGGATGTTCGGACCAACCTTGAGAATATTATTCAATGAAATATTGGTGCTCGTCTTAGTACTAGCATCAAAAACAACGCGTAGTTTAGTAGTTTCAGATGATTCTTTCAGTACACAATGGTGCGGTAAATAACAACCGTGATTATTTATTTCAACTGGTTTGCTGATCAGTGACATATGACCCAGATCTAAGTATTCTGACATAAAACTACTATACTTATCATACAAAGTCTGATTTTTCTCAAATTTTCTTTCTAAATTTCGGAACCTACTAATGGCCAAATTTAATGATTCTCCTAATGTATTTCGGTTGTCCCGAAAAGGCAACCTTACCATAAATCTGCCACTTGAACTGCGCTGGAAAGTATTTTGAAAATGTTGCTCGCAATCTGCTTCTTCAGTGGTATAAATAGTTTTCTTAATGTCACATTCCTCCAATCGCCAGAATGCTTCTACTTGATTTTCTAATGAATACATTCGTGCAAAATTACATAAAGAATCCCGACCTTTTATATTGCAATCGGCCATTGGGCCAGCAACAACCCAACCTAGTCTAGTATTTTGCAATATTGGTTTTTGGACACCAACCTTAATTTGACCCAATAATAGTAGATCATAGAATATACTAATAATAAATAAACTATCGATTCAACACAATCTAAAATTTTAGGAATCTCTTGAATGATACATGTTTTGAATTCTTATATAGGTTCGTTAAATAGCCTCACATTATTGTGTTGTTTTTAAATCACCCAAAATAATGAACACAAGATCTATGTGAAAATAATTGTATGACCCAAATTAATTAATCAAAAGTTTAGTTAGATTCTAAACAATTACGGTGACTATTTCACTCATTCCATTTTTAGTGAGGAAGTTTCCATAGCAACTCTCGTTTCACACGGATAAAACATGCAAGCCGGCAAAACTTAGCAAGTTATTATTTCATCGAATATTTCCCTCATGTATAATATTTGTCATAAGAGGGATGCAATTATCGAAAAATTACAGCGGTAATTGCACTGCGGAGCGATAATCGCACTGCGAAAACATCCCGTCGGCATGACACCAATAATAACAACACTGACTGACAATACTGATAAATGTCAGATATACTTCAAAAAGTGAAAAAATGTCGCGTTTTGGTGAGTGGTCCATACAATCTATTGAGGAAAATGTAGTTGAAAGTGAATCAAAAAATACCAAATCCAACAGACATTATATATGGCGACAGTTCATGGATTTTTGCAAGGCAAAGGATATTTCCTGGACAAAGAGATGTCTATAAGCGTACTGGCAAAAATATTAACGGAGTGGGCATTCAATATGCGCAAGCAGAATGGTCAGGAATATAAGGACTTCACAATAAAGACAATCTGGAATGTTACCGCAAAATTATTGATGGAAAAGTATTACAAGGAGTATGGTATTATTTTTAATTCGTTCACCGATATTGAATTTAAATCAGCAAGGGACGCTAAACGAACTAAGAGAAAGCAACTCCAAACGATGCCCGAGAAAAGTAAGAAGAGTTCAGTGTTTCTCAAAGGTGACGAATACAAAAAGTTGGTTCAGAATTGTGACGAAGAGACACCAGATGGATTGCAAAAAAAGTAATTTTTCGTTTTTGCTTTTGAGTTAGCTTGGCGTGGTGGAGAAGGTAGCAAGTGCTTAACGTCATTCTTCAAGGAAGAAGAGAATAATAATGGTGGAAAGACGGGAAGAATAATTTATAAACCCAGTTTTTCAAAAACAACACAGGGCGAGAAAAAAACCGCTTGTTCCATTAAAATGGTTGATTAGGAATAAAACGAATTCTGATTTGTGTCTCATACGATTATACAAAAAAATTTTGGAGAAGCGGGAGGGAATTAAGTCAGATCGACTATTTATTACTGTATACCCCTCTTGGAAGTCATGCAGAGCATGGTATAAGAATATTCCTGTAGGAAGGAATACAATGAGCTCTTGGACAGCCCAACAAGCAGCAAAAATTGGCCTGGATACAAAAAACGTGAAGATCATTCGATACGGTCTACAGCTGTCTCAAGTTTAGCAAAAAAAAGGCGTCGGTGAGGAGCAGCTTATTAAAATTACCGGCCATTCGACCACTAAATCCATTACACCGTATCTGCAGTTAGACGAAGGTCACCATGAAGAAATAGTTGAAAAAATGCGTGGAAATGAAGTAGCACCGCAACTAAGTTTTGCGTCGAATTCCGATAATGTGTCAGCTGCAGCTCTTAATGCGCCTGTATCGGGTCCATCCAGTCGGATTGCCAAAAACTTTCACAACTGCGTGTTCAACTATAATTCTTGTAATTTTTAATTTGTGTATTGAAAATAAAATTGTTTAAAAGCGTGTCTAGCACAATTTCATTTATAGTCTTTGTCAGTAAGTAGATTTTGTAATTTTTCTCAGAAAAAAATCAATACTTATTTCTTTATTCGTGAAATGTTCCATTGAATTACACTCGTGCATAAAAATGGCCAGACAATTTTACATTCAAGCGTGTTATCTTATAAGAATTGCACGAGATTTTTTTCATATTTTGTAAAAGAGCCCTCCTCCTTCGGACTTCGGGCTCTTTCGCCAAAATATTTAAAAAAATCTCGTGCAATTTTTAGATAACACGCTTTCTTGCAAAATTATCGGTAATTTTTATACACAAATATTTTGACATTTCTCACATTCATAGATAGCTTGGGAAATGAATACCATGAAGAAAACAAACAACGTTTAGTCAATCTATGATGAATACTTATTTGTCAAATAGCGCAATACGTATCAAAAAGTAGATTGGAGAATTCCAAAAATGAGCCTCCAAGATAGATTTGGAAATATTTCGTCGAAAGAAATACATAGTGAAATTGCAAAACTAGTGCCTTTCAACACACAAAAAATAGGACATCTGCATGGAACCAGTTCACGGAATTTCTTCTACAAAGAAACTATACCTTAGATAGAGAAACGACTCCAGAAAGATTAGCAGAAATATTTGAGGATTATGCTTCCAATATGAAGAAAAAAAATGGAGAAGATCATAAAGAATCCTCTGTGAGATCTTTATGGAATACTACGGCACAGATGATTCAAGAAAGGGTTTTCAAGGAATATGATAGAATGATCGAGTCATTCCAAGGTTTAATTTTCAAATCAGCTCGTCTGGCTAGGGATTCAAACCGCAAGATGTTGCAAACTTTACCAGAAAAAAGGAAATCAAGTTCTAAAGCTTTTCCGACTGAACAGTTTTTGAGAATGGTCAACTGTTACGATGAAGATAAGCCAGATGGGTTGCAAAAGATATTTTTCCATATATGCTCTTTCGAATTGGCTTGGAGAGGCAACGAGGCAGCTAATTGTTCAATTCAAAAAGAATATGATCTTCTGGAAAACTTCATTGGTCGGGTGGAATATAACGCAATATTCTTCAAAACTTCCCAAGGTGGTTCAAAAAACTTCTCGAATAGTGAATGGTTAGTGAGAAATAAAGAAAACGAAGATTCATGTCCTGTTCGCTTATACCTTAAACTCATGGAAAAAAGATCGACTAATCCAAACGTAACAACTGACAGACTTTTTTTGGCTACTACACATCCAAATTGGGAAAGAGAAATTTTGTACAAAAACATGCCTGTAGGAATAAATTCAATATCGAAATGGACAACAACATCAGCAGATAATATTGGAATTAGCACAAAAAAGTTCAAAATAACAAACCATTCTCATAGAGCATCGGCCATTTCATCATTGGCCAAAAAAGGAGTTAATGAACAAGAGTTAATCAAAATTACGGGACATTCGAGTGCACACTGCTTAAAACCATATTTACAACTAGATGCAGAACATCATTTAAAACTTATTCAAAATCTTAGAGAGGGCAATCATGAATCTGCCGCCAATCAAAATCATCACAGAACAGAATCAGAAGTATCAAATCTTTCATCAGATGGGATTCCGTCTGCTGCAATCGGAAGGAACAATTCCCAAATAATTAACTATAACAATTGTAACTTTTACTTCAAAAATTAATTTGAACATGTTCCAATTCATTATTTCAAAACATTGTTTGTCCCATGAATCGTTATTTTCTTGACTTTCTCAAATGTGACCGTATTACTATTAGACATATTTTCTCGTGAAATAGTCATGTCGAATACCACTCGAGATGAAATTTAAGCAGGTACAATTTCTCTTTTGTAACATTCAAGTTTGTTGCTTGTCGGCAATTTCGTTCATGACCTTTTTTTCCAAAATCACTCGCCTGACGGCTCGTGGTTTTGATACAAATGTCATTCGCGAAATTGCCTAAGCAACAAACTTTCATATTACAATCGAGAAATTTTGCCGGCAAAATTTCATCTCTTGTGGTATTATATAAATGAATAAGTGTTTCCATATCAACATTTTTGTAGCTTCACTGAGACCGGTGATTTTCCAGAAGCCTACAATCGTTTATTATTTAAAACAATAGTCACTGGATGTGACTAGCAAAATCATGTTTCTTTTGTATATCATGTTTTTTACAAATATTCTAATCATGGTTTGTAATACAGTCAATTCATATCATAGATACATAATTGTTGTTACAATTTTATGAAAAGAAATGAAAAATTTAAGTGGCAGACTTTATCAGGTGTACATTTACATCTAATATCCTTACCAAACATTCCGGAGACCTCAGAGAAAACTAAGAAATGTTTCAAAAAGTATGATATAAATGTTGCGCATAGACCTACTAACAGTGTTGGGAAATATTTCCCAAATCTTAAAACTTTAATACCTAAAGATAAACAAACACATACAGAATACAAGTTAAATTCTTTAGATTGCAATGGGACTTATACAGAAATCTCTAAACAATATTCACAAAAAAGAATGTATGGTCATAAGTAGATAATTACAAGAAACAAAACCTTAGAAAATTTCACCGCTCTTGCTAAACACTGCTTTGATTTTAAGCATCAATTCGATTACAAAAATGTTAACATTTCAACTAAGGAAACGAATTATTATAAAAGATCTATTCAGATAGAATGTAACTTAAAATCTGTAAATCAAAGGACAGATATTCAGTCATTAAGTCAGATTTATACTAACTTAATTAATTAAAACTCTTGCAAATTCCTACATGCGCCTTTATAATTAAAAGTATATTTTAGGTAGAATGCTCAGATAGTTATATTTCAATAAGTTCTGACAACCTTTTTCTATTACTTCATAAATCTTTAACATCTGGTTCGAAAGTAGATACCCGAGTGTAATATTTGGTTTCAGTCGTATACAGACTTTGTTGCCGTGTGTTCGAATATTATAAGATGATTGCTAAGCAGCAGATTCATAATAAATTTCATATACTTAAAACATTAATGTGTTACAATTTCGATTATTCGATTTCTGTTCCTTTCGGTGACGTGGGCATTTTTAATTCAAATTGGTGCGATAAGGACGCACTGTGCTTGATACAATTAGTTTTAAGAAATTCTGTTTCAGACAAAATGCGTCTTCTGATGATGGTCGTGAGACCGAAACGTACGTAAAGACGAAAATAATGAACACATGTGTTAGTGTGACCTATTTCCCGAGAATTTATAAATAATAATGAAAACTAATATCTATTCCATAACTACAACAAGTCAGAAGAGAAAAGACCTTTAAGTTTCAGTCGGTATCAGTACCTATTCGTATTCAATTCATTGACCACATCACAGCTGATTACATACGCTATACGGTGCACCTGCACGCGTCAACGTTATTTCAGGCTAGACAAAACAATTGATAAAAACCATTGCGTTTCATTCAGAAAGGCGGGAAATGGGCAACTTCCAACTAACATCTTCAATCTCCCTTTTAACTACAAGCGCAAGTCGCTATTATCAAATTTTATGTTAGGTGGTTCATTTAATTGTAACCATATCTCTTGAACACGGATTATGAAATATTAACAAAATTTACTCTACTTTACTTTCGAATAAGAATATTTACTGCAATGATGGGGTACTACAAATGTTAAAGATAATTAGATAATAATAATTATATTAGAGAAAATATAAAACTTCCCACTTTCTTTTTCAAGTTATATCATTCCACTACCTGTTTAAAATTGGGATAGAAAAAATAAAGATAAGAGGATATTGTGGTGAATGGGACGATGCAATACATTTATCCAAGAATTAGAGTTCATTATTTCTAGTTATATAATTAATAACTGATAGTTATAATCTTGGGGGAGTAGATACAGTGGGCTACCTTTGGGACAGGAAGTGTGACGTCACTTCCGGTCTGAGCTCCGATTATCAGGTCTCCACTTCCGGTCTGCGCTGGCGATGTATGTTATCGGGTAGATAACGTTATCGGCTAGATAGCGTTATCAGTGACTCGGTCTGGCATCCAGTGTGTGTAATTAGTGTTATCGGGTAGATAACGTTATCGGGTAGATAGCGTTATCAGTGATTGTGAGTCACCCATGCTGGCGATGTGTGTAATTAGTGTTATCGGGTAGATAAAGTTATCGGCTAGATAGCGTGATTGCGAGTTTGGTCTACGTATAAATAGAAATGCTTAGTTTGAAATATTAATCTTATCAATGAGGTCATCAACAAGTCGTAACTTGTGTGTGGTAGATAATAGAGCCATTGTATTCAATTTTAAACGGAAACAGATAACACTTTGTTTTGCAACCAACTGATTGGTTGATATTTTATCTACGAGAAATGCTTAGTTTGAAATATTAATCTTATCAACAACAAAATGAAAACGTAAACTGTTTCTTGTGCTGATATTGATAACTCAGCAAATTATCGTGGGAATGTGTCACGTAGGCTGCTGACGATTGGCATTCGGTGTTTGTAATTATTGTTTGAATGTATATACAGGGGGTTTGTAAAGAGTATGTTATGTTGTATATACAGGTTGTTTGTAAGAAAGGTCCTAGACACGTGGTGTCATGGCAGCTATCACGTGAGGTGGTCAACGAGGTATTATGGCGGTTGTGAATCGATCATAACGTCTACGACGTGTACATCAAATGAAAAAAATGGTATTCTTTGGTGAGAAAGATTGAAAGGGATCCGAACCCACGTCATTTTTACCTGAAAATGTTCATGATTTTATTATCTTACATGTATACTTACCAGTTCGATCGACCTCTTATCTCTCACCCGCAAGAATACCATTTAGTTTTGATTGTATATTTTAGGTTGAAAAAGTCAATAGCGCAGAGGGTGTGTGTGACTGCTTCAAATAAATCGAACTCAGTTCGTGATAATGTCTCCTCGATTATACAACAGTTTTATTCATAGTGTGCTTACCACCGTGTACGATGCGAAGAAATTCGTAATAAGCGCATGTCCGCCGAATATGATGGAAATCCTCGAAGAATTACAATTACCATCCAAAAATTGGATAATCGCTGGAGAATTCATAACTTTCCTGGTGGGGGCCTCGACCGATTGGGCGTATGCTGATATTTTCTATTTCGGAGGAGATTTCGATCCACCTCCAGAAGATTGGAAGATAATCGATATGAATATAGAAGGTCAGTTCAAATATAAACATAGAAGAATGGGAAAAATCATATTGCATCAAATTTCGGGTATCGTTCCGAAACCAGGATCGTATATACTTGATTGTTTTAGAGTGCTACATGATATTGATGATGATTTTTATCGGATCGCACTTCTACCGTACCGATGTGAGATAATGGACATGCGCAGCATCCGAAGAGATACTTCAAATTCTTACACCTTTAAGATGTTTCAACTGTTTTCTGAGATAGGAGGGGAGGTCGACTACAGAATAAGTCCATCATCACTACAAATTTTGTGCTTCGACGAACTCTTTCGAAATTTCGATAACATCAAAGAAATATGTTAATGATCTGCGCATGTGCAACTAGATATTTGGATAGTTTATCATTCTAGTTTGAAATGTCGTCTATAGTGGTTGATATTCAAAGTTTCCCGATTTCTGCAAACGTATATAAAATCAAGGAACTCTCTTTGTTGGACTGTGATAAAAGGTTGGAGAAATATTTTCTATTCAAACCACCAAAATCGATGGATCAACTATCTGAGAGGCAAATGAAGAAAATATTTCATTGTGAAAAATATCATGGGATTCCATGGACCTCTGGCTATCAGGATTATGATGAATTGTATGAAATTTTGAAGGAAAATATCGATCCGGATGCTACTGTTTATGTATGTGGGAAGATAAAAGCTAAGTTTCTACGGGGAGCGTTCCAAGAATTGGGGTTAGATCGAGTAGAAGTGGTGAATTTGAAAGGTAAATGTCCAAAATTAGAGCGAGGAAATTGTGAATTCATCTGTTTACATCACCCCAATAGTGTGAATCCTATGTGTTCTAGTGCGAATAGTTGGAAGTTATTCGAATTTCTTACGAAGGAAGATGTTATGTGGCTCTTAAAATAATAATATAGATATCTACAAATATATCATTATGGATATATCTTTTGAAGAATACACACGCAGACTTTGCGAATTCGTGGAAAAAGTTCATAAACTAAGAAGAGACTTGAATTTTTACGCAGATAAAATTGAAGTTATAAGACTGCTGAACAAATTAAGTGTAAACAGTGAGGATGATGGGAGTGGGGGTGTTAAAAACAAATTTTGTGATTCTAACCACAATTCTGAATGGTATTTTATACGCGAACGTTCCCCAACACGTTGAACGCATCTATATTTGTCTGAAGGATGTCGGCAGCGGTGGTGGACAGTGTAACCGTACCGAATGGATTCCGATGAATTTTCAAAAAATCAATGATAACCAATTGGAGGTATTCACATTCGACATCCCACAAGACAATCGTACAACCATACATTATAAACTTAAACTCTTATTCTTCGATCGAAGTGAGGGGGATATGGCTGAATGGCAAATGATCCGACAATCACCATGTTTACCACATCTCGTACAAAAGACATCATCTGCAATGGAAGGAGAAATCCCCAAAATTTTCGCAATTTTGTATGTTATTTTATCTTCTTTATCAGTGTTATTATTGAAAATGTTTGTTAAAAATGTGAAGAAAGCTATTTACCATTTAAATAAATAATAATTATTATATAAAGGATGTGTTTTATTGAAACAAACAAAAGATTGATAATAATATTTATTTCAGAATAAAATACATATCATTTAGGTAGTATTTTATTCAGAAACCACTGCTGTAATTTATCCACATGGTGAACTGCACACATGTATTTTCCACCGTCATTACGATGATTCAGACAGGTCAAATTGTTTGTTCGCTCGAATTTCCCCGTTTCACATTGAGTACCATCGAAACTATGAACATCTACGATGTGTGGGTAAACATCCTTCTCAAAAATTCGGCTTTTTGCTGTCCTCGGACATAAATATAGTCGACTGCACACAAGAGAATCGATTTGAGAATATTATTTATTTCTTCATAATCCACATTCCCAGATACATAATCGAGTCCATGATGAGACTTTTGTAAATACCACACGGATTTTCGCTCCTTTGCATTTAGCGATGAATAAGATGTTTGCGGTTTGAATAAGGAATAATTACGTTTGAATCCAATTTGTATACACATTTCTTTTGGATGGAAGGCATCGTCAATGACGAACCCCTGAATGTCAACTAATGCGATTCTCATGATGATGCGATTCGCTTGAAGTTTCGATTTAGACTGACTGATGTTTAATTGAGACTCTTGACAATTTCGGTGAGGGGGTAGTATTCCATCAAGCAATCGTGAATGATGATGCAATATGCCTTGGTATTGGCTGGAAATCCTTTATCCGCTTCAATCTCCAATCGTATGTCGACTGTTGATGATTTTACCGCCTCCTCTTGTCTAGAACAATCGATGATGTAAAGCGCGCGTTTTTTGAATTTATCATAAGCCAATATGGAATGTTTTGTTGTGGAATTCGTGTAGCTAGGATAGAAATCGGTATAGTTTTGGTGGGCTAGAACGAAATCTTCCTTGGCAAAGTCCAAGTTCATCCGTTCGTTAGGCCAATACTCTCCGTTCAGCGATAAGCGGATACTTGATATATCCACATGATCGAATATTGTAGGATTAGCTTTCACATTGTTACGTTTATTGGTTTGGAAAAATACGATAACATACCGTGGTTTTTCGACGGACGCGCTAGTTTTCACAGCCCATATTTCTCTCTTCGCATCGACCGTTATGGCAGGCAACTCGTGCAGCTCCCACTTCCGGAAAGCGAATAGAATAGGAGAATCGCAATAGCTTCTCTCTGATTAGATCGTTGGGATAGATATATTTCACCTTCAATTCTATACTATCGATCAGAAATTTGACTGTGGTAGCCGCGTTCTCAATTATAACGCAATCGTTATCGTTTCGAGCACGTACCAATCGAATCGTTTGTCGTCCGAACGTGATTCGGGTGTAATCGTTGAAAATGTTGAAAATATGCTTGAGTGGGATGAGTAAACTGAACGACTTTGTTGCGTTCAATATAACACTTTCTTCCGGATAAGTCCAGCTGGCTATAGACATATGCGTCGAATCTGTGGGAGAATAACATGTGAATCCTCGCACCGCGCTAACTATTCCAGGGTCACGTACAGTTTCGATGTCTCTACCGCTCTCGCTGTAGGAACACGAGTCGAAAAGAAAAGGTCCATAATTAGGTACCAATATTACATTCCCCACTCCATTAACTTCGATTTTTCCTTTGATCGCCAACAGAGTATCTTTCATAGCAAAAAAAGCGTCAAACTCTATGATATCGCTGTTATTGAACGCCTTGACGAATGGTGTAATCGATCTGTACTCGGCTTTTCGAATCGATTCATCAAATTTCGGTTCCTGGTATATATCGAATATAGGTGAGATGATCGCTGTATGATGAACATCTCTGGCATCGCTACTGTTACGTGCATACTTCATTTTGGATAATGACATTCTTGTTTAAGACGAAACCCTAATGATTTCAAAATTACGATGTTGGCTCTGGTGAGTAGGTCACGCACTTTAGGTGTTTTGTTGAAGACTGATGATGATGTGGTGGGGGAACTGTTTTTATTGTTGTTGTTGTCCACAAACAACCCCATATTTTTTATACTTCTTGTAAATGTAAATGTAGAATACTTTCTTCACCACGAAAGTTTATTGGTTTCAAATGCTGATCTAAAGCTAGTACGGTTATGTTGGTAATCTCTCCGATATCGGATACTGGTAGATAGAGAGGATTCTTCGGACGCTCCACAATCCTATAGCCGGGGTCGATGGTGATAGGACAATCGTAGATCGTATGCGCAGGTCTATTTCGATAGAAGGCTCCCACTGTAATGTTCGACTCGAAACGTATGTTGGTGACTTTTATTATGTTGACAGATAAATCAGACACGTGCACCACACCCTTCTTCAATACCCTCCGCGAAAATCCTAATATTTTAGCAAGACTATCGTTTTTTTCAAACGAAATATCGTGATTTTTATGGAATATTTCACACTTTAACGTATTGTTATTCGGTTTCAGCGAGAATATATCTTCTTTAACCTTCAATTCTTTCCTGATAAATTCTTCGATATCGCTTATCTCATAGTTTCCAGCCGGAATTGTTATCGCTCCAAGAGTCTTCGCTTTTGTTTTATCTCCTTCTACGTAATAGTAGAATTTCTCGTTCTCTATATTGGGTATGGAATTGTATGAATTGAATCCCAACAATGCTAAATAATATTTTTTGTCTGGCCTCAGCACAATCGAATTCTGCGGTGTAAACGAGAACATATGGTTGGTGCTTGTTAACGTGAACAACTGAGACATGATACTGATAAAAATTTATTGAAACATCTCTATTTATATTTTAACATTAATAGATGGAATAAGTATGATCTCATAAAGTATGGATCGTCTTTGCAAACTTCTTCTATCAACACTTGCTTCTCGTGATGAGTTATTTCCTCGTTCTCCATGATGTGAGAAATCTGCTCAGATAAACATTGCGAACATAGTTTGCGTGGGGGTTGTGGACCATCGCAATCTTCATCGACATGTTCCTTACACTGCATATGACGGTAAAGGTAATCAAACATGTTCCGGAACCTCATTCTGATTGAGAAACACCACATCCAAATGTTTCAGGATGTATTCCATCGGTAGAAACGTTAAATTCTTACGTGTAAGTTCGCTAGTAGGTTTATTGATAGCCTCGATCAAATTTCCATAAATAAAATCGATGATTCTCCTCAAACTACTCCCACTACTACTACTCTCATTTTCACATATGTATTGTATTACTGCAGAAGTGAAATCCATGGTGGTGTGTGGTTGTTACTCTTCGAATAGTCGAGTGTGACTGAGAAATTTCAAACACAGCTGTCCACATATCACTTGATTATAGTTCTGATAGGTGTCGTTATTGTAGAAAATCCTAACGTTCTCGCCCAAATATCGAACGAGTTCCTTTGGTGGCTTCAAATTTCCAAAAGAATCAAAATATTCTACATCGTTATCGATTTTTCTAAACGCTACCCAATGCGTTCCATTGTTTTTAGTCAAGTCCAAATTTAGAATGATACATTCACGACGTCTAGGTTTGTGCGGTAGCGTATCTCGCATAAAGACACCTCGAAAATTTGGGATTTTCAGAATTCTAGCGAAACGTATCAAATCTCGATCGTACATTGGCCTATCATCGGGTAGCTTTATTGGAAGTTTTTTTGTTGCTTCTTCAAAAACAATCCATATCCTCCTTTAGCGTTGCGTTTCAAGTATAAACCTTTTCCCAGCGATTCCATAGCTTTGTTGTGACGTTGATCTTCTTCAAACTTTTTTTGGGCATTTTTAGCGTTAACCACCGTATTTGCGATAGCACTTGCACCTCCTGCAACCGATCCTAAGGCTCCTAGAGCTCCTAAGATGGGTAGTAATAGTGGGAGGAATCCTCCAGATTTTGGTAGTGGTATTACTCTCGGTACTCTGATACGCTTTTTACCTCCAGCTCGTTTAATCGCGATCCGTGCGGCTTTCAACGCGTTCATAGCGGACTTTCTCAATGAAGAAGATGGCTCCATTGACTTTGCGATGCTTCCAACGATATCTTTCCGGAAACAACATCGTCGTTGTCGCCTCCGTTTCTTGATACCCATACCCAGTTTTCGTTTAACCTTCATCCCACCGGTAACCAATAAACTAGAGAGTCTTTCACCTGCGCTAGCGTCTCTTGATTTAACTCGTTTCCAAGCAGCGTCCTCTAATATTTTATCGGCCTTATGACGTTCCTCCAGAGATTTGTTTTGTGAATAAGCTATATCGTGTTCGCGACAAGCGGAATCTAGAGGATTGATACCTTTATCACCGCGTGCAAGACGCTTTTCCAATTTAGTTCCAGGACCACAGAATTGATATGAAGGAATGTGTAATTCAAACGGGAGCTTGTTTATGAGTGTATTCAATAAACCTTCACCTTGATGAATCAACATTGTTAATGAGCATACGCTCTGATGATTTTTCCTTTTATACGTTATCATTAAGTAGAAATGGTTCACACGATGAAGACCGTTCAACAAGAACAGACACTCCCAATCGAGAATTTAGATTTAAAAGTTGGAACTAATCGCATTGGTAAACATGGTAAACTGTTACCAAACTCTTTTCATGCTTTAATTTGTGGTCCGAGCGGATGCGGAAAAACAAACGTTATGTTATCGTTGTTATTCAATCCAAATGGTGTCAAGTTTGAAAACGTTTACGTATACTCGAAGTCATTATATCAAGATAAGTACATACTGTTGCAGGAGATTTTGGAACGAGTAAAAGGAGTTGCTTATTTCCCATATAAAGACAATGAAGAAATTATAAGTCCGAACGATGCAAAACCAAATTCTATCTTAATTTTTGATGACATATCCTGTGAGACACAACAGAAAATTCGAGAATATTATTCGATGTGTAGACATAGAAACATTGACGCATCATATCTATGTCAGACATACTCCAAAATTCCTAAACAACTGATTCGCGATAATTCTAACCTGATCGTGTTATTTAAACAGGATGAAATAAATCTAAAACATGTGTTTGATGAGCACGTATCCCCAGACGTTACTTTCGATCGATTCAAAAAGATGTGTTCTATGTGTTGGATGGAGAAATTTGGAACATTGATAATTGCTAAAGATTTCGATTTGAACAATGGAAGATACCGCAAAGGTTTCGATGTATATATTAAAGTGTGAACGTGAAATCTTCAGCAAATACACAATGGACGCTGAACGGTTAGCACGTAAGCGAAAAATCGCTCAATTGGCACGATCTATACGCAAGAAATATCTCACATTGAAACTGGGTAAAATGGAAGAGGACGAGTCGATCAATAAATTATTTAAACCCATATCGGAACCACTTCGGGAAATAATCAAATCCAATAATACACCATTGATTAAACGTGAAATTAAGCAAGAAAAGGATGATGCGGATGAAGAGGAGGAGGAGGAGGAGGAAGAGGAGGAAGATGAAAGAGAAACGGTATTGGATGTAAGCGATGCAAGTATGAAAACTGTTATTGAAGAGTCTGACAGCGATGATGATGAGTATGACGTATTAGAATCTTACCCAGAGTTAATTCAAAAATATATCGGTGATTATTGGTCGGGGAGTAGAAAAGTCGATAAAGTTTATGGCCCAGTTTACGATGCTAGTTCGTTGTCATGGTTGCTAGGAGGTAAATTAATCGATTTCAAAAATAGAGATACTATCGTGACACAAGGAAGAAAATTCAAAAGTACCGTCGGTCTGTGTGAACTTATATTCTATGACAAACCTAGAAATTTCACCAAGAAAGATAAGATGAATTACAGGATGATTCTGAACTTGACAAATCCCCACAGAAATAGTGCTGGAAACTTGAAAGGTACTCGAAGATACAAATACATTAAAATAATTCGACCTCTAATTCATGAGGAAGCTCTCGGTAGCGGTATGCAATTGACATATAACAACGAACCAGTGGAGTACGTTTACTGGGACGATCCAAACGAACTTGTGGAACGATTGAGTCTTTTGATTGCATCTCAACAAGCTGGGAATACATCTCACGACAATGAGATAGTCGCTATAATAAATGAGCTACGAGAAGCCGATATCATATATTAGTGTGTGTTCATTACTGTTTCATATCATTTACACGATGAGTCTTGATAAGTTTGGACGAAGATCTGTGATTGGTGGTTCAACCAGCATCAACGCTCTTCGACAATCGATGTTTTCACACGTTCTAGCTCGTACACCAGATGGCGATGTAGATATCGAGAACGTGAAAATTTGTAATGTGAAAAGGCCCACATTCAAGAACGATGTTGCAAGCAAGATTTATGTCGATGATGTGAGTGCGAAGATTGGGGAGAACTTGGAGCGCATCTTCAACGATGACTTTTCACATAAGATTCAGAAATTAATTGGAGAGATGAGTAGTTTCTCCATCAACATACAATCGCACAAAAATCAAAGTGATGCTAGCTTCACGAGTTTACATAAAGAATTGGATGAATACAAGAAGAAAAATGATAAAGATCTCAAAACCGTTGTAGCTAATACCGCTTATGTACTCGATATCTTCAAGAAATTCACTGATAATTTCGAAACATATCATAAGAGTCAACGCGTTATTTTGCGTGATCATAATGATAAATTGAACAAGATCACTATAGATTATAACATAATGGATGTACATCAGGAGGATATTGTGAGTAGGCTGCTGGCGTTGGAACAACGTATGGAGACACCCTCGAAGAAAAGACCAAATGATGCTACCACCCCATCAATCAACCCGAAACGTATAACTCCAACTAGACAATAATTGAAAAACGATGCAACAAGTTGTCGATGAGATTCATAAGCCAGCCCGAAAAAATTTCAAACGTCGTCGTACAATTTTGAAGGGACTGGATGACTTGTGGCAGATGGATCTAGCCGAAATGGGTAATTATGCTCGTGAAAATCGAGGATTCAAGTATATTTTGATGATGATCGATTGCTTCTCGAAATTCGTGTGGACTCGTCCATTGAAAACGAAATCAGCCGACGAGGTTCGGAAAGCAGTTAATTCTATATTGACTGAGGGAGGAGGACGTAAACCTAGGAATCTGCAAAGCGACCAAGGTAAAGAATTCTTCAATAAGCATTTTGACGAGCTGATGAAAAAACACAAAATCAACCATTATAATACGTATAGTGTGAAGAAAGCCGCCATTGCTGAACGTGTTATTCGAACCTTGAAAGAAGCGCTCTACAAACAATTTAGTTTGAAAGGAAAATATAGATGGATTGATATACTTCAAGAAATCACGGAAAAATATAATAAACGTAAACATAGAACTATAAATATGGCTCCATTCAAGGTGACAAAACAAAATGAGAGCATGATATTGAAGCGATCCTACTCACACCTCAAGTTGGCTTTACCACATAAATTCAACGTGGGTGATGTGGTACGTATAAGCAAAGCCAAACATATTTTCGAAAAATCATATACGCCTAATTGGTCGGCGGAGCTCTTTAAAATTATAAAAGTTAAAATCACTAACCCAGTCACGTATCTACTCGAGGATATGAAGAACTACCCAATCAGCGGTTGTTTCTACGAGGAAGAATTGCAGAAGACCAAACAACCTGATGTCTTTTTGATTGAGAAAGTGCTTCGGAAAAAAGATGATAAAATGTACGTCAAATGGTTGGGAATAAAGGAGAAAAGTTGGATTGCTAGAAGTGATATTATATGATCTGCGCGTGCGTGTGTGATCTTCAGGCTGTATGTCCAACAATCAGTTCAGTTGTAGTAAAATGTCGTACCAAGATAGTGGTGGTACATCCGAAGATAGTTCCGAGTTAGATCGAATGTTTGAAGAGTTTGAAATGTTAATTCGTGATGAAAAATTTCTATTGTTGAATACAACATACCCATTGGAGGGGGGTTATGAAATAAAGTGTGGATTGAGTCCTATGCGAATATTCGCACCAACAATATCACTTATCCATTCTTCGCAAAATTGTAAACTCACCTTTGGACTGCTGGAATGGTATGACTTCATCGAAGTTCTTCGAACTAAAATCAGCGATTTCTTCTCAAGTTTACAAACAGATTTCGATCCTGCCCCCATAGCATCCGATGAATATTGTCAAATAGTTCAACTTGTGTGGGACAATATTGAAAAAGCACTTCAAGTTACGAAGCATGGTATTCATTTTTGGTTGTGTGAGGAAGATGTTCGAGAAATTATTAATATCAACGATGGAGTGTTATCACATCGAGTGTCTTTTCTTGAACAATTTGATTTCTCTTCATACTATCACAATGTTATTGATGTGATAAAAAGCATGAGGAATCATGCCAGTGCATTAGAACTCTTATATTGTTTTATTAATATTTCATCGCCAAAATGTTTATTGACCAATACACTTAAAGAAATGTTATTTTACTATAAAAATAAGGTTTTGTATGATTTAGAACAATAAAATATGATCAACAGTTTTTGTTTCTTTATTAAAAAACACACATCATAGAAAGTTTTTATTAAAACAAGTATGTAACATATGAATACAATTACAATTAGCATATCAATACAAATATTAAAATTAACACATACATCATAGAAAGATTTTTTATTAAGACAAATGAATACAAATATTAAAATTAACACATACATCAGAGAAAGATTTTTTATTGAAATATATGAATACAAATACAAATAACAAAATTAACGTATCGAAACAAACATCAAGATAATAGTGAATAGTGCCCATAAGGTAAGGTGTTTGTTCTATTCTTTATCAGGAACCTCTTGTTGTCAAAAGGGCTGAGGGCAATTTCATTTTGTTCTATAGTGAAGAGGTTAAAGTTAAAAGATCTGATAGATTTTTGGACTCTATATATCTCGATTTCTTCTTCAAGACATTTAACATAATCCTCAAAAGTTATAGAATATTTCAAAACCGAAACTCTAATACCTTTAGCTTTTTTAACGGGTTCTTTCCCTTCCACCTTATAACTGTACATTTTAGAGCGTAAACCGATGAACTTTGTCATTATATGTCCTTTGTTCTCGTCCTTCATTAATCCGACCACTTTCTTGTTTATAGGTGGAATTTCAAAAATATTATCTAATGCGTAATCGCTAGTGTCAAATTTTTGAACGTTTTTCTTCATAATGGTCTCATAAATATCATCGTCTGTTATTATATGATAGATCAAACTATCAGTATCTGTATAACACAGCCTTATCGCTTCGGGATCTTTATATATTTTCAGCATAAAGTTATAATGAAAATCAAACACACAAGTTTTTGAAATATCTAAAATAGCCATTCCTATATAAATTGGTTTATTAAATAATATTTCGAGTTTGTTTTGCTCGATTGCCATCAAATTTTCATCAAAAATCTTACTACTATTGAAATTCGGTTGCGAAATATAGTATCGCGCTCCAAATGATCCATACCATTTATTAACTAATTTAACGCTCCGATGCTTACGTACGTTCTCCATCGATTTCCCAAATATTGCATTTATAATGAGTTTGAAAAGAGCCTCTTCGAATTTATTCTTTGCAGCTGCACGTAATCGTGTATTTAAATCGATATAAGCTTTCAACCAATTGGATTGGCTGAACTTAAGGACTCTATGTACCTTCTTCAACACCATCCCCAACGCTAAACATTGTTTCAAATTCCTATAATGAATTATATATTTAGATTTATTGTATAACGTCGATAATAATTTTGCTTGTTTAGCATTGGGAGGTGTAGAGTGCAATGGACATAGCGGTAAATCTTTGTGGGTGTCATGTAATTTCTGAGGGTATTCTAGATCTACTTCTAGAATATATCCAACAGGACTTTCATCCGAAATGTCTCTTACATCGATGTTAAGATCATCATACCATTCAAAGTTATCATATGGTAAATATTGCGCCATAGCCCACCCATATAAATTACAAACATCAAAATACATGAGATATCTACTTTCCTCTTGTGAATTATAATCTTTCATATACTTATTATTAGCAGCCGCGAATCTATTGCTACATTGACTAACACCTCCTCGTATTCCCCTTTCTATAAACATAATCATATCTATATCTTTTAGAAACTGAAGAGAAATATTTGTATATTTCAACATACACTCCCATGAGAAGCCCGGTAAAGTGAAGTTATACGTAGGATCAAGTTTATATATCTCTAAACATTTGGCTCTGAAATTTTCAAAAACATCTGCCAACAGCAAAACATCTGTTTTCAAGTATAAATCGGAATACTCACCTAAATTACTACAATTAAATTTTTGCCAAACGTTTTGAGCATGTTCATAGTCTCCTTCACTTATTGATTCATCTTTCAATTTATTATAAAAATTTTCGATTGGTGGTAAATTTGATTCGCTCAATTTATTCCAACTATCTAAATATTCATATGGGAAAACCCCCTTACGGGTTAATAATTTGAACTGATCGTTTGTCAAATGATTATATTCACGCTTCAAAATTTTCAATTGATCAACATCCAAAAAGGACACCAACTCATCTAGTGATGTATTTAAAAATCTACATGAATCGATAAAACGGAATTTAACTGGGGAAAAGAAGGAACCTCTAGTAAAACTTATATATTTTTCTTTATTGATTGGTAGTACTTGAATGTTCTGTTTGTTCGCTTTAGCTAAATCTCGTATCAATAGGAACATATCATACCCAGATAGATTATGAGCTAAAACAGGCACTATAAATTTATGTTTATATTGTAAATTACAATGTTGGTGTGCTAAGCCGCGAAAAACCCCAGTGAAATGACAGTGGTCTCTTACACGTATATCCCCATCGGTAAAACATTTTTCACAAATATGACATTTAGTTTCCCCCATTATGGATGATAAATCAACCGCACTCAAACTCATAGGTATGTTACACTTCAATTTTTCCTCTATGAATATACTAATTTTGTCTAATTGTTCGGTTAACCATTTGGCTGGTTCTGAACCTCGATAACTATCATATTTCGAAATGGAATCATCGAAATAACATTTCAGATAATAGCCTACACTGTAAGCTTCATGTAATTGTTTTCGGTTGGTGTATGAAGCTGAATTTGATGGAGAACAATTTTGGATTGGTAGCAATAGAGCCTCAAAATCGAAATAAATCACAAATGGCATTGGAATTTTATTTGAATAATTCTTGAAAACCAAATGGTCTTCTTTGGGGAATTTTATTTTACATGTATTTATTTCTCCACAATCTTCGATATGAGTCTTGTATTTTATCTCGCTCTTGAAATTATTCAAACAACGTTCACATAAATAAGTTTTATGTTTAGTAGTAATTTGCGAATTAATAAGTCGAGCTAAATTTTTAATCAAGCAATAATGGAATTTAACTATTGGATTAACAAAATTCGATGTATCTGAAGATTCTACATCGCGATAATATTTATCCTGAATCAACAACAAATTAAAGTGCGTTTCTAGTTTATTTTTTGATAGATATGCGGGGAGAACCTTTAATTTTTCCTTATCAGCAGCACCATCTGTTTTATCGCATAATTCTAACACAAAAACGTGAATGCTTATATTATTCAGCTTCTCGAATAAATGGATTTGTGAAATAGGCATCGGGAAAGTTAAATTTTGTATATTTAAAACAGTACTAAAATGAGGATATGAAGATGTTCGACTTGAATTTGTGTTAATAGCAGGATGCAATCCAGCTGTTACTGCCCAAGCGAAACAATACTCATCATAATTTTTAACATTGATAACAGCATGTTTATTTGCGATTTCTTTAGGAAGAACTATACAGGAAGATCCCGAATTAATTACCTCATGTTTATTGATATTTATTTGCAGACTTACTATATTTCTGAGACTCCAATTTGAATCTTTCTCTTGGAATTCTTCTAATTTTGTAGAAAGTTTCTCAATAATATTATCTTTATACCATTCTAATAAATTCGTTGTATCATCTATTCCTATTGATCGTGTATGAAAATATTTAAAATCTGTCTGAATAAGTTCATCTTTAACGTTCCCTTTAATGTACTCGCCACAAAATGTTGAATTAACTTTAATAAAATTATATTCATGAAGGATTTTGGAGATTCTAGTATTGAAAAGATGAAAAGCACCATATAAAAAGTTAATTGGGTCTAAATGCGAAATATTGATAATCAATCCGGTTCTTATTCTACATTTAAAAGCAGACTGTCCATCCTCCCATCTGATTCTATCACTGCGATTCTTATTTGATATAGATGATTTATTTCTAATTTGTAATAAAATTTTGAAACGCTTTATATGACCGATATTTGTCTGAAGTTGATTCTTATTAGCTAAATTCAAATCATCTTTCATCAAATGTCTCGAGAACGTACGGATATATTTCGTACAAAAATCTATCCATTTCGTTGTTTCCTGAGGGGAAAATTTTGACTTATACAAATCTTTTTGAGCCTGATCGATGATTTTAACAATTTCGGTGCTAATCTTTGAAATAGAGTCCATGATAATGATAGAACAAAAATCTTACTTTACACCCACCACTTTGAAGTCTGCGAACGCCCCCTAAATCTCTCTGAACTCGATTTTTGCTGCTGGATTCGATTTCCCAAAATGTTCCTCTCCTCTATAAATCAGTCCTATGCATTGTTTTTCATTGATGCGATCCAACAGAGGTTTGAGTAGTGGTGTTAAACGTTTTGGGAGGAAAACACCAAAATCGTCAATCTCTGCTAGCACAGATTCTCCAAACCGGGTGTTGACAATTTTCGCATTAGTTATCTTATAAACTTTACCTTCTTCGAGCTGGTTAACTTTTTTCGTAGGAAATCTCTGTAATAGAGAACACGAGTTTAATGCTTCCATGCTCATTATGATATGAATATCTATAACAAGGATAAATATTACTCAAAAGAATTCGGTATATTTTCAAAACATCGATCGAGAGAACAATAGTGGTAATAATCGGTGTGAATCTCAGTGTACAATAGTAAGTGAATGTAATAATCGGTGTGAATTTAAGTGGAGAGCTAGCTTGTTGAAGTTAATTTGAAATGTATCAATTTGAAATGAAAGTTCCCTAAATCGAGTTTATTATCATACGAATCATATTCATTTGAAGTTAATTTGAAATATATCAACTTGAAATGAGAGTTTTCTGAATCAAATAATAATATAGACTTACCACAAATTGAACAAGGATAAATATTACTCAATAGAATTCGGTATATCTCCAAAACATCGGTCGAGAAAACAATAGTGGTAATAATCGGTGTGAATCTGAGTGTACAATAGTAAGTAGATGTAATAATCGGTGTGTGAATTTAAGTGGAGAGCTAGCTTGTTGACAATTTGAAATAAAAGTTCCCTAAATCGATTTTATTATCATACGAATCATATTCATTTGGAATATATCAACTTGAAATGAGAGTCTTCTCAATCAAATAATAATATAGACTTACCTCAAATTGCACCACACAAAAAACACGAGTTGCACGTTAGAGAATCAAATGTGTAATGATTAAATTATATTCGAGACAATACCATTTCCACCTTCTTATCTACGCTGCGCGCGATTCCTACAGTTGCCTACGTGACACATTCCCACGATAATTTGCTGAGTTATCAATATCAGCACAAGAAACAGTTCACGTTTTCATTTTGTTGTTGATAAGATTAATATTTCAAACTAAGCATTTCTCGTAGATAAAATATCAACCAATCAGTTGGTTGCAAAACAAAGTGTTATCTGTTTCCGTTTAAAATTGAATACAATGGCTCTATTATCTACCACACACAAGTTACGACTTGTTGATGACAGGAAACCTCATTGATAAGATTAATATTTCAAACTAAGCATTTTTATTTATACGTAGACCAAACTCGCAATCACGCTATCTAGCCGATAACGTTATCTACCCGATAACACTAATTACACACATCGCCAGCATGGGTGACTCACAATCACTGATAACGCTATCTACCCGATAACGTTATCTACCCGATAACACTAATTACACACACTGGATGCCAGACCGAGTCACTGATAACGCTATCTAGCCGATAACGTTATCTACCCGATAACATACATCGCCAGCGCAGACCGGAAGTGGAGACCTGATAATCGGAGCTCAGACCGGAAGTGACGTCACACTTCCTGTCCCAAAGGTAGCCCACTGTATCTACTTGGGGGACATGAACTTGTTGATACAACCGATGCAATAACAATCTGTTATAACATTTCATAATGTGATAGGTGTTTGAACAGTTAAGTTACTCGAAAATTATATCATTACTTGATCATATTATCCATCACTAATTTGTATTATACCGATGCTGGAATCTAATGTCGTGAAAGCAGATATTTCTGATCATGTTGCATAAAATCAGTCATTACGTGATGAAAATCCACTCTAAACTTAAATAAAATAACTATTAAAAGTTCGATTTTCACCAGTTCAATAAACATAAAATAGCGGCCTACAATAGTTTCATAAACATACTTCTCAACGTACCGATGTCAAAAGATAATTTTCATAACGAGTTAAATATCATTAAACAAATCGCGGTAAATGATTGTTACTCTAATAGAACAGATCCTATCTAAAATACCATACAAAGTTAGCTATCAACTCAGTGTTTCCTACAATAAAACAAAACTATTCTTGTTAGTATCACATACATGGGGCCATCCACTACTAAATTTTTCCTAGTTCTTTAGATATTCACGTATCATTTAAAACGCAAAATAATTTAATTAATAAAGTTTATCAGAAATAATAAACATAAATTATCTGATGAAGACAAATTTGATGTGGTTTTATAAGTTGACATGTCGGTGTTGCCCCATGATAGACATAGGTCAGACAGGAAAGACCTTCAAGAAAAGGGTCAAAGACCATAGACGGTTTCATTAATACTAAATCGGATTCAACCTTTGCGGAACATTTGATTCTAGAAAAAAAATAGTTTAACGATAGTTTCAAGATTTTACACATTCAGAATAAGAGTAATAAATTGAATTTGTTAGAATCCCTAGAAGTTAATAAATACCTATGTGACTTCCGATATCCTATTGAACGATCAACAAATACTTAATAATTCTCCCTTCTTACATTTGTATAATTAGATGTTCCGTTTGATTCCAAAATCAATTAGGTAAAATTTCAATAACCATCTATGCTAGGATTATCATTAAACACTTATGTATTAGGTCACCTGTTGAAATCCGACATAATACAGAAAACACAGTCAAACGAGAGATATTTTCCAGCGGATTCATGTACTTCAATTAATTATATGATAGCTCCATTTAATAGTCGTGCTCATAGATTATTAAACCCTCCTGAGTCAGAAAAAGTATAATAATGAGGTTGAGAAACTTCAACAATTAGCTACGGACAAAAGATTTACGACAAATATTTAATAAATAAGTTAATTTCTAACGGAAAATGTAATTCAATCACCTAACCAAATTAAAGCCATTACTTCGAAATAATTCAATGAAATTCAAAAGAAAGTATAATAATGAGGTTGAGAAATTTCAACAATTAGCTACGACAAATATTTGATAAATAACCCGTATAACCAAACGATACAGGTTTCTGTGTACTATACAGGGTATCCTCGAACTGCGTGGCCAAAATAAAACCGAAGATTCTTTGATTCGAAAAAAAGTTGATGAGCCTTTTTACTTTTGCCTCAAGTGTCTTGTTTACCCGGTAGAGGGCTTCAAAATTGCAAAAATAATTTTGTTTTTTCGGTATAACTTGAGAACGTGATGAAGAACTTTTACAATATTCAGCAGGTGAGTTACTGTCAATAATGGCCATTTTTGAGAGTGGAGCACAGAGCCTTAGAGACCATAGAAATGGCTCAAACTTGAGGATGTAACGGGAAAATTGTCCAGAACTTTTTTTTGGTCAATGTAATTCACTCGATATTTTTTATGTAGATAGCTTATCAAATTTGAAAACTTTTCTTACTCTTAGAAAATTTTGATAAAATCAACGGATTAGCTTGAAAAAATTAATTTTCGAGTCTCTGCAATTTTGGCTTACTAATTTTACTTGATTAAAATACCTTAGTTGCCTTTGCTAATGCCATTTTGGCATTTGAAGAATTTATTCTCAAAACTGTCAGTTTTTACTTTGCTTTCCGTAAAAATTTTATAAAATTATGGCTCAAAATTTCACTATCACTGAAATGGTTGATATGTTATTGATTTATGGACTTTGTCGTTGCAATGGCCGGAGAAGGGAAAGATATCCGCATCGCAGAATTCCAAATCGGCAAACCTTCGCGAAACTGTCAAATTTGAAGCAAATCGCAGAGAAACTGGACGCAGACGGACAAGAAGGACGTTAGAGCTCGAAGAAGCGATACTGGAAGCGGTTGAAACTGAACCTGGGATAAGCACACTACGTTTGGGACTTCGTATTGGAGCCTCAAAATCATCAGTTCATAATGTACTGAAAGAAGAACTGTTGTATCCCTATCATATTAAAACAGTTCAAGACTTATTGCCCATGGATCCAGGTCATCGGCTAGATTTCTGTCGGCTTATTGTTCAAAGACAAAACGCAAACCCCAATTTTTGTAGAAGAATTCTGTTCACGGACGAAGATACTTTCACGAGATGTGGTCTTTTTAACCTCCATAATGAACATATCTATGCTGATGAAAATCCTCATGAAACGGAAGTTACATATTTTCAGAATCAAACTAAAATCAATGTACCCGATCGATTGAACGGGGAGAACTACTTGAACTTTTTGGAACAAAAGCTACTTGAACTGTTGGAAGACTTGCCCTTACACATTCGTCGTGGCCTGGTTTATCCATGATGGTGCACCTCCTCATTTCACATTAGCTGTGAAGCGACATTTGAATGCGGAATATCCAGATCGCTGGATAGGTAGAGGACACGATGCACCAGTGAACTGGCCGGCCCACTCCCCTGATTTGACGCCCTGCGACTTCTTTCTATGGGGCGCTTTGAAGTCGAAAGTTCATGCAGCTCCAGTAAACACACGAGAGGAATTATTGCAACGAATTATTCATGAAGCGGATTTATTGAAGAA
Source organism: Endomychus coccineus (assembly GCA_958510875.1). Lineage (NCBI taxonomy): Eukaryota > Metazoa > Arthropoda > Insecta > Coleoptera > Endomychidae > Endomychus > Endomychus coccineus. The sequence continues at coordinate 93,540,105 of OY294069.1, read as the reverse complement.
TGATCCTGAAGTACTAGCCAGAGTTCAATCCAATTTCTTGAAACGAATTAATTTGTGTATTCAGGAAAATGGGCAACATTTCGAACAATTGATGCCTTAGCGATTTCCCAAAAAGTTTTGTTGTTTCTTTTAATTTAGCATTTGTTTTTCCTAAATAATCACATCGTTTCCCCATTTCTATTGTTTTTATTATTCGTGTTTTACCGAGATATTAACCATTTCAGTGTTAGTGAAATTTTGAGCCATAATTTTATAAAATTTTTACGGAAAGCAAAGTAAAAACTGACAGTTTTGAGAATAAATTCTCCAAATGCTAAAATGACATTAGAAAAGCAAACGCAACTATGGTATTTTAATCAAGTAAAATTAGTAAGCCAAAATTGCAGAGACTCGAACATTATTTTTTTCAAGCTAATCCGTTGATTTTATCAAAATTTTCTAGGAGTAAGAAAAGTTTGCAAATTAGATAAGCTATCTACGTAAAAAATATAGAGTGAATTACATTGACCACAAAAAAGTTCTGGACACTTTTCCCGTTACATCTCCAAGTTTGAGCCATTTCTATGGTCTCTAAGGCTCTATGCTCCACTCTCAAAAACGGCTATTATTGACAGTAACTCACCTGCCAAATATTGTAAAAGTCCTCCATCACGTTCTCAAGTTATACCGAAAAAACAAAATTATTTTTGCAACTTTGAAGCCCTCTACCGGCTAAACAAGACACTTGAGGCAAAAGTAAAAAGGCTTATCAAATTTTTTTCGAATCAAAGAATCTTCGGTTTTATTTTAGCCACGCAGTCCGAGGACATCCTGTATATATTGGAGTATATTCTATATAGATTTCTCGATAAAGATTTCAACTATATAGCATATTTATAGTATAACTAAATATTTCCTTCACAGATTTTCTCTATTTAATCTGTATCTCGATTATAAAGCAATATCTGTATATATTATTCCTGTATAGAATATACGATTTACATTTATAGCACATGTAAAGTATCGTTATATTATCGATAACACGTCAATATAGGTCCTGTAAAGTTTTGCGATAGAAACATCACCGTTTTATGAAAAATAAGTTACTACTTTATTAAGTCGATATGCCATATACGTAAATGGCTATAGTTATTCTATACTACAGAGGTATTGATTCTTTACGTAATCGATAGTGATATTTCCACATTTATAGCACATCTTTAGTAACATTAAAATATAGACGAGATAACACTTCAGTAAAGACACACAGTAGGTATAATATCTGTGCTATTTATTATTATGTTCTGTTTTCTGTAGTAAATCTCTACCAAAACTTGCTTTGTCAATACGGAACTGACGCACGGAACTGTTAATCTGAGGTTAGGTTATTCGGTGTTTGCAAAATTAACTCACAGAGATGGAGAATAGAGTACCAGAGGCCTATATACCCTATGTTTTTTTCTTAGCACTATTGGTCCTGTGTTCTCGGTTCAGAATGAAGATCAGGGTAAACTATTTTAGTTTTATTTCCAGAATACAACACTTCACCTTTTATATAACATTTTGAACAACAGTAATAACTACCATGACTTTAGATAGCTTTTACAAAAGCCATGGCTGGGGCATCACATACGATTGCTTTTAATTGAACTGGATGAATTATTCCACTCCACAAAAATCCATTTTCTATTAATAATGTCCTTGCATCCAATGGCAGTTCAATATAATTTCCATCGTAGACCAAAATTCGTAATAATTTGGAAATTTGGGTTAATTCAATATCCCCATTTATTGCCCATTCACGTAATTTATCGGAAAATAACTTTTGAGTTGGTACTTGCTCACCAACTTCTTCATCGACGTTATCATCAGAAGATGAGACTGATGTATCTACGACTGTATTACATACATTTTCGTTACTTGAATTTTCTTCAGAAATTTCATTGTCTGTAGAATAATCGGCAGTAAGGACATTATTTGTTTCTGGTGTATTTTGAACCAGGGTTCCTGTAAAACAAATTTATTGAGTATATTCAATAATCGATACCCCCTATGATATAATCCTTCCAAATGTCTTAAGTCGAAGAGTGTGATATCCTCTAACCGTATCAGTTCGCATTTCCCAACGACGACAAATTTAGTTCTTAGTTTTCGGCATTTTATTATTACAATTTAATTAAAATATAGAACTACTTCTCTACGTGAATATAAATACACAATAAACAAAACTGTAATACAAGGCGAGATAGCCGATAGAGTAAAGCAACCAAAACTGCACTGCAACTGTGAATCGGCATCGAAGGTTCGTAGGTTCGCACCCCCCCGGGATCCCAATGCATTCAACAAGGTAAGGAACACGATAACTAAAGATTTCTGAACAATTATCAGGACAGTAAGAATAACACACGGGTTGTGTATGTCATAAATTCCCAAAAAAACACCTACAGAAGAAATAATTTTTATTTTGTTATTATTACTTTTGATATGTACACTGTATAACGATTCTATAGTCTGTCTGTACTGTTACGATAGCGATTCGATAAATTCAACTTAATTCAATCTGTATCCAATAAATATCGCGATGATATCAAATCGATAAATACCGACTTTATTCTATCTAAACCCAGAATGTATTCAAACCCGTATCGTCGCTGTACCAAAAGAATATAGGCTGCCTTTATCGAGTAAAGATTTCATTCAAGACCCGATATAGGTTATATACAGTTTGGTTATACGGGAAGTTAGTTTCTAACAAAAACGGAAAATGGAACGCAATCAACTAACCAAATTAAAGCCATTACTTTGAAATAATTCAATGAAATTCAGAAGTTTCACTTACCATCCTTCATAATAAATAAATTACATAATTTGTTTACTTAAATTGCAATAAAACCCGTTTATTGATGCAAGAGCAAGCTATAAAAACTTTTAGGCAATATCTTTGATAAAATTCTTAATTTCGACAAATCTGAAATTTATAAAATTGAGTCATGTTTGAAATTCTATGTGGGTCAAACTAGAAACAACATTCTGCCAATATAAAGAATAATAATAGTGACAAATCAGCAAGGGTAACCCTTGGTTTGTATTATTAACCCCAAATAGTATTTAAGCAGGTACATTTTGTTTTCTAATTTAGTTGACTCTGATGATGGCTTTTTGGTAGCTCAAAGGTCCTTAGTACTATAACGGTATTTTTAGTGAATAAGGGAGATTATGTCGTACTTATTAGTGTTATGTGGTGTATACACAGTTGTGAACTCTTTAAGTAGATCATGTCTGCCATGGATAACTGATAATATTAAGTTCTTAATGAATCTTATACAAGGCAAAAATTAAATACATAAAACCTGCTGATGAAATATTGGGACTATTACAGTCAACTGAGAAACTTAACAACACTTACAAATAATGAAAAAAAAGCATATTCAACCAGATTGAAACAAAACTAAACTATCAGTATAGTGTCGAAAGTTCTTTAAAGATCACTTTATCTCCATATAATTGAATACTTAAAAACAACAACATTTTAACTGAATATCAATCAGGATTGTCGAGAAAATATGAGTTATACGACTGATTCTTTATCTACAATTACTGAGCATGTCATTTCTGCAACTGACAAACATCTTGTAGCAATTTTGGTAATATTAGACTTTACAAAGACTTTTAATACTATGGTTCATATCATAATGTGTATTCTTGAAAGTATATTGGTTTCGGTGACAGATTCTTTTTTATTAATATTATTTAAAATTACTGGTGACATCATTTTTGCAACTGATGAAACATCTTGTAACAATTTTCGTATTATTACACTTTACAAAGGCTTCCGGTTCTTATGGTTCATGATACTTGAAAGTACTGGATTTGGTGATAGTGGCTTAAGTTTAACTGTTATTAGCTATTTAAGTGATCGATAACCAAGGGAGTACCTTACTCTTCATAATCTACACCCACAAATTTTCTAACGTCATAAAATATTGTAAAATTCATATGTACTTTGATACTCAGATATGTAAATCCTTTAATCTAGCAAATATTGACGATAATGTCGATTTAATAAATGAAGATCTGATGAAAATTCATGATATAGTTTCTTCCATTCCTTTCTATTTCTAAATGCAACAAAATGGAAAGTATTTTATTATTACAATTTCAAGAAGGTACTGAGAAAAACTTAGGTTTAATAATCGCTAACATATCTTGCACAACCATTTATCTAGTTGCCTGCAGAAACCCTACAGTTTTTTGAAACTCAATTATCCTCATAGATCTTATATACACACACAAAAAGTAAAAATATTAATATGTGAATCTCTAGTTTCGTCACAATTGAATTATTGCTAATTTTTTTCTAGCCATAGTGAATAAACTTAAAATATCCTCATTTTGTTCCTATTATGTAATTATACTGCACAAATATCCATCGAAATTATATAAAAGAGTCCCACAGATCCCGTAGATATATCCCACAGATATACATCATTTAAACATTATAAGAAAAGATATGTCAACATTGCGAAAACAATGTGCATCAATATTTCAAAGATCGTTTCTTATCCTAGCAAACTTTACAATAATGTGCCTATCGAGTTTAAAATATTATCTTTAAGACTTTTGAAATAAAAATGTTTGGAAAACTATATTTAACAGTCATTATAACACATATTGATCATCTGTTTCCTTTCTCTCATTAATCTTTTTCTGTTTCCAGTGTTTAGAGCATTTATACTTACTTTTACTTTTATTGAATTCTATGATTATGTAGACTTCGTCATAAAAATCCTTCGCCACTGATTAGATATTCTGCTCATTCAAAACTTCATAGGTATTTTTATCACAGGTGGATAATTTGGTTCTTTTGAAATTTCTTATCTTAAAAGTATACGTACAAGATGATCAAAATGATCTGCCACTGATTAAATTCTGCCATTTCTTATTATAGTTTCTCTTTATCACCTTAAACACTTTCCGCCACTAGTCTTACTCATTCAAAATTTTCATTAGTTTTTGATCAAAGCTATTAAGTTGATTCGACTTTGACGTTTCTTCAATTAAAAATATAAATACAAAGTTAATTTTAATATTTTACTCCCCTAAAAATGATCCGCCACTGGTTGAACTCTGCTCTTTTTAAATTTCTTATCTTAAAAGTATATGTACAAGATTTTGAATGTTAATCTGTCAAAATAACTCGCCACTTATGCCATTTCTTTCTCTTTATCACCTTGAAAACTTTCCGCCACTAGTCTCTCATTTAAAACATTCATTGGTTTTTCATCACAGCTATTGAGTTGATTCGATGTTGACGTTTCTTCAATTAAAAATATAAATACCAAGTGAATTTTATTATTTGTTCCTAAAGATTTCTTACCTTAAAAAAATGTTTTTAAATTTTAATCTGTCAAAATGACCCGCCACTGATTAAATTTTGCCATTTATTATTACAGTTTCTCTTTATCACCTTAAAAACTTTCCGCCAATAGTCTTACTCATTTAAGACATTCATTGGTTTTTCCTCACAGCTATTAAGTTGATTGGACCTTGACGTTTCTTCTATTAAAAATTTAAATACAGAGTGAATTTTAATATTTTATTCCCCTAAAACTGATCCACCACTGGTTGAACTCTGCTCTTTTATGTATTTCGTGACAAGTTGCGACTTGATTTGACGAATTTTCTTATACTTTAACCACCCAAAAATACCCTCATAGCTGTTTAGGTTTTGCTTGATTTTTTTCTGGTAAACATATTTGAAATAGATAGCTTCAATATTTCAGAAGCTATCTCGTTCACAGACAGACAGACAATTCCCTTTTTGACTATATTTTTAGTGTTATTTTAGTCCTGATACTGAGAAATTGGAATTTTTTTTACCATTGGTATATTTTCAAAAATTCAATTGTGGAAGCCGTTACTTTGTGATAGTTTATCATTTTAATGAAATAATAAATAAAACTACTTTATTATACTATCACTGATATTTAATATAGTAGTTACTGTAGTTTCACTTATGGTGAGAGCTTACATCTTAGAAAATGGCAAGAATATAATATAGGTAATGATGTTAATCACATTTCATATAAGGAAACCCTAAATTGATATCTGAATTTTTGTACTACTCTTCTTGAAATTGAAGAGTATCTACTCTACGATGTAGTTAGATAGTGTATTTTTCAATGAATATCTTGGTATGTGTTGTATAAATAAATATAAATTATGTGCATCGAAAAGGAAAAAAGATGAGTAATACATTTAGATGTAGGTGCCATTAATAATTTTTATATTTCCATAATCAGGGAGGAAGTAATATTTAAAGAAAACCTATATATGTACTATAGAAACGAGAACTATCTCAATTTTGAAATGTTTTCTCTATTCCTTCCTTTAAGTCAATAGTAAATAGTATTTCTTTCTTATGAAAACATAATATCACTTCTCACACATTTCGTTACCAACTTTTTAGAAAGTTCTTCCAGATACCAATGTGTGGTGATTTCACAATCACATCATAATGTGAACGACAACTTCCATATTAAAAAAGCAGTTTTAATGATACATTCTGTTTCTCAATATGAGGTCATTTTAGAAGATAACATTTGCCTGATGTTGATGAAACTTCTTATGTCTCCCTTGGTTTGTGCTTTCAATAAGTTCTACATTCTACATAGTGAACTCATATAAAGACACTATTTTCACTTTTCTGTTTGTTTGATTGTTGCTATTTTATATGTGTCTACAATTATTTGGTACACATTAATGTAAACCCAACAAACACAGCTTTATAATGAAGATTTTCAAAAATTACCTACGCAAGTGTTCACTTTGTTAACCAACTAAACTAACAGCTAAACATAAATATTTGAAATAGTCCTTAATAATGATAAGTTTATCTATAAAGTAATAGTACATCAGCATCACGGCAAAATTAAAGATGTGGGAAGCATCAAATATAATAATGATGTAGTAGGGAAGTATAGATACTGCCTCGATTTTGCTTTAAATAAAACATTGCTCTCCTGACTTCTAATGTCCCTCGGCAGGACATTATATGTTTCCACTGTAACTTGCTGTAGGGACTCCTCAAGGTAAGTGAGAACATTCAATCAGTGTTCTATTTTCATTGAATGAGATTTTGTTATTTCGCACATACATGAGAAATTTATCAATATATGCACAGGGTAAACTTATTATATTCAACAGTCTTGAAAGATGCATCCATACCCATCATGGTCCGAATTATCCCTTTCTGAGCAGAGTTGTGCAGCACATTCTGTCAAGAACCAAAAAATGATACCATAATTTAGTATCGATTGTGTGCAGGCATATCAAAAAATGTTAACTTTGGAAATTTCAAACACCTTATCCACAATTTCTGCTTTATGACAAAATCCAATTACACTATTAATAATCATAACCCTCAAAAGGCGAAGAGAAATATCCCAATATATACTTATGGGATTATTTCATTTATGTAGGTATATAATTTATTAAAGCATGTAACATATTAGAATGCTTCCAAATTATTCTCTAATAATTATTCACATCACATATCTTCTTATTTGTTGTTACCAATGATACATTTCCATTAACCAGTTTCACTATTAATAATCATAACCCTCAAATGCGAAGAGAAATATCCAAATGTATACTTATGCGCTTATTTCATTTACGTAGCTATATAATTTATTAAATCATTCAACATATAATTAGGATGCTTCCAAATTATTCTCTAATAATTATTAACATCACATATCGTCTTATTTGTTGTTAATCAATGATTCCATTAACCGATGATCTATTTCCTAATTCATTTTTAATAAATTGATTTATTTTATGACAGCAAGTTAGATTCCCATGGTATAAAATGACCTACTCCCTACCAATCATAGATAACTTAACAATAGTAGAGTTATCTATGCTACAAATGTCAGTATGAACTACTACTCATTCGTGTCTCTTTAACATTGGCTCGCAATAGTGTGGAAACCAATAAAAGTTGAAATAAAATCTGACGTAAATAACATTCAAGAGATGGCAGCATATTCGAATGTCCCTCAACATACCTTTATACAGATGGAATCTTTGAGGACGTCCCCGAAAGTACCGTATGGTCCCCGAAGTCTTGATCGCGTAGGTGAAAATGTCCTCGTAGGTATCAATCTATATATATATACATATACATATATATATATATATATATATATATATATATATATATATATAAACAAGTTTAAAGTTTCTTTGCCTAATTGGCCACTATCGTGTATGTAACTTAAGAGATATAGAATTAAATTTTCTGAATTATGAAGATAACTTAGATAATTTAACATAGGATTATAAAGATGAATAAACGTAAAAGATTGAACCATAGGCGGGATTCGAACCCACATTTCTGGATTTCTAGTCCAGGGTGTTTACCAATTACACCACTTCGGTCCTGTTAGATTTTTATATTTTTGTAAATATAAACCTCTGAAAGGATAGTAGATCATTGATGAACACAATGCGATTCGATGCCCTACCATAGATCAACTATTCACGCACATTCATCTGAAGTTCAGTCGTTTTTTGAAGTAAGGATTGTAGGTTAGTACTGCTATGGTTGGCAGTTACTTGACAGTTCTTATTCAAATGACAGCATCCCGGTTCTTATATATTTCAATAGAACTGACTGAGAATTGTTCTGGTTAATTATAAACAAGTTTAAAGTTTCTTTGCCTAATTGGCCACTATCGTGTATGTAACTTAAGAGATATAGAATTAAATTTTCTGAATTATGAAGATAACTTAGATAATTTAACATAGGATTATAAAGATGAATAAACGTAAAAGATTGAACCATAGGCGGGATTCGAACCCACATTTCTGGATTTCTAGTCCAGGGTGTTTACCAATTACACCACTTCGGTCCTGTTAGATTTTTATATTTTTGTAAATATAAACCTCTGAAAGGATAGTAGATCATTGATGAACACAATGCGATTCGATGCCCTACCATAGATCAACTATTCACGCACATTCATCTGAAGTTCAGTCGTTTTTTGAAGTAAGGATTGTAGGTTAGTACTGCTATGGTTGGCAGTTACTTGACAGTTCTTATTCAAATGACAGCATCCCGGTTCTTATATATTTCAATAGAACTGACTGAGAATTGTTCTGGTTAATTATAAACAAGTTTAAAGTTTCTTTGCCTAATTGGCCACTATCGTGTATGTAACTTAAGAGATATAGAATTAAATTTTCTGAATTATGAAGATAACTTAGATAATTTAACATAGGATTATAAAGATGAATAAACGTAAAAGATTGAACCATAGGCGGGATTCGAACCCACATTTCTGGATTTCTAGTCCAGGGTGTTTACCAATTACACCACTTCGGTCCTGTTAGATTTTTATATTTTTGTAAATATAAACCTCTGAAAGGATAGTAGATCATTGATGAACACAATGCGATTCGATGCCCTACCATAGATCAACTATTCACGCACATTCATCTGAAGTTCAGTCGTTTTTTGAAGTAAGGATTGTAGGTTAGTACTGCTATGGTTGGCAGTTACTTGACAGTTCTTATTCAAATGACAGCATCCCGGTTCTTATATATTTCAATAGAACTGACTGAGAATTGTTCTGGTTAATTATAAACAAGTTTAAAGTTTCTTTGCCTAATTGGCCACTATCGTGTATGTAACTTAAGAGATATAGAATTAAATTTTCTGAATTATGAAGATAACTTAGATAATTTAACATAGGATTATAAAGATGAATAAACGTAAAAGATTGAACCATAGGCGGGATTCGAACCCACATTTCTGGATTTCTAGTCCAGGGTGTTTACCAATTACACCACTTCGGTCCTGTTAGATTTTTATATTTTTGTAAATATAAACCTCTGAAAGGATAGTAGATCATTGATGAACACAATGCGATTCGATGCCCTACCATAGATCAACTATTCACGCACATTCATCTGAAGTTCAGTCGTTTTTTGAAGTAAGGATTGTAGGTTAGTACTGCTATGGTTGGCAGTTACTTGACAGTTCTTATTCAAATGACAGCATCCCGGTTCTTATATATTTCAATAGAACTGACTGAGAATTGTTCTGGTTAATTATAAACAAGTTTAAAGTTTCTTTGCCTAATTGGCCACTATCGTGTATGTAACTTAAGAGATATAGAATTAAATTTTCTGAATTATGAAGATAACTTAGATAATTTAACATAGGATTATAAAGATGAATAAACGTAAAAGATTGAACCATAGGCGGGATTCGAACCCACATTTCTGGATTTCTAGTCCAGGGTGTTTACCAATTACACCACTTCGGTCCTGTTAGATTTTTATATTTTTGTAAATATAAACCTCTGAAAGGATAGTAGATCATTGATGAACACAATGCGATTCGATGCCCTACCATAGATCAACTATTCACGCACATTCATCTGAAGTTCAGTCGTTTTTTGAAGTAAGGATTGTAGGTTAGTACTGCTATGGTTGGCAGTTACTTGACAGTTCTTATTCAAATGACAGCATCCCGGTTCTTATATATTTCAATAGAACTGACTGAGAATTGTTCTGGTTAATTATAAACAAGTTTAAAGTTTCTTTGCCTAATTGGCCACTATCGTGTATGTAACTTAAGAGATATAGAATTAAATTTTCTGAATTATGAAGATAACTTAGATAATTTAACATAGGATTATAAAGATGAATAAACGTAAAAGATTGAACCATAGGCGGGATTCGAACCCACATTTCTGGATTTCTAGTCCAGGGTGTTTACCAATTACACCACTTCGGTCCTGTTAGATTTTTATATTTTTGTAAATATAAACCTCTGAAACGATAGTAGATCATTGATGAACACAATGCGATTCGATGCCCTACCATAGATCAACTATTCACGCACATTCATCTGAAGTTCAGTCGTTTTTTGAAGTAAGGATTGTAGGTTAGTACTGCTATGGTTGGCAGTTACTTGACAGTTCTTATTCAAATGACAGCATCCCGGTTCTTATATATTTCAATAGAACTGACTGAGAATTGTTCTGGTTAATTATAAACAAGTTTAAAGTTTCTTTGCCTAATTGGCCACTATCGTGTATGTAACTTAAGAGATATAGAATTAAATTTTCTGAATTATGAAGATAACTTAGATAATTTAACATAGGATTATAAAGATGAATAAACGTAAAAGATTGAACCATAGGCGGGATTCGAACCCACATTTCTGGATTTCTAGTCCAGGGTGTTTACCAATTACACCACTTCGGTCCTGTTAGATTTTTATATTTTTGTAAATATAAACCTCTGAAAGGATAGTAGATCATTGATGAACACAATGCGATTCGATGCCCTACCATAGATCAACTATTCACGCACATTCATCTGAAGTTCAGTCGTTTTTTGAAGTAAGGATTGTAGGTTAGTACTGCTATGGTTGGCAGTTACTTGACAGTTCTTATTCAAATGACAGCATCCCGGTTCTTATATATTTCAATAGAACTGACTGAGAATTGTTCTGGTTAATTATAAACAAGTTTAAAGTTTCTTTGCCTAATTGGCCACTATCGTGTATGTAACTTAAGAGATATAGAATTAAATTTTCTGAATTATGAAGATAACTTAGATAATTTAACATAGGATTATAAAGATGAATAAACGTAAAAGATTGAACCATAGGCGGGATTCGAACCCACATTTCTGGATTTCTAGTCCAGGGTGTTTACCAATTACACCACTTCGGTCCTGTTAGATTTTTATATTTTTGTAAATATAAACCTCTGAAAGGATAGTAGATCATTGATGAACACAATGCGATTCGATGCCCTACCATAGATCAACTATTCACGCACATTCATCTGAAGTTCAGTCGTTTTTTGAAGTAAGGATTGTAGGTTAGTACTGCTATGGTTGGCAGTTACTTGACAGTTCTTATTCAAATGACAGCATCCCGGTTCTTATATATTTCAATAGAACTGACTGAGAATTGTTCTGGTTAATTATAAACAAGTTTAAAGTTTCTTTGCCTAATTGGCCACTATCGTGTATGTAACTTAAGAGATATAGAATTAAATTTTCTGAATTATGAAGATAACTTAGATAATTTAACATAGGATTATAAAGATGAATAAACGTAAAAGATTGAACCATAGGCGGGATTCGAACCCACATTTCTGGATTTCTAGTCCAGGGTGTTTACCAATTACACCACTTCGGTCCTGTTAGATTTTTATATTTTTGTAAATATAAACCTCTGAAAGGATAGTAGATCATTGATGAACACAATGCGATTCGATGCCCTACCATAGATCAACTATTCACGCACATTCATCTGAAGTTCAGTCGTTTTTTGAAGTAAGGATTGTAGGTTAGTACTGCTATGGTTGGCAGTTACTTGACAGTTCTTATTCAAATGACAGCATCCCGGTTCTTATATATTTCAATAGAACTGACTGAGAATTGTTCTGGTTAATTATAAACAAGTTTAAAGTTTCTTTGCCTAATTGGCCACTATCGTGTATGTAACTTAAGAGATATAGAATTAAATTTTCTGAATTATGAAGATAACTTAGATAATTTAACATAGGATTATAAAGATGAATAAACGTAAAAGATTGAACCATAGGCGGGATTCGAACCCACATTTCTGGATTTCTAGTCCAGGGTGTTTACCAATTACACCACTTCGGTCCTGTTAGATTTTTATATTTTTGTAAATATAAACCTCTGAAAGGATAGTAGATCATTGATGAACACAATGCGATTCGATGCCCTACCATAGATCAACTATTCACGCACATTCATCTGAAGTTTAGTCGTTTTTTGAAGTAAGGATTGAAGGTTAGTACTGCTATGGTTGGCAGTTACTTGACAGTTCTTATTCAAATGACAGCATCCCGGTTCTTATATATTTCAATAGAACTGACTGAGAATTGTTCTGGTTAATTATAAACAAGTTTAAAGTTTCTTTGCCTAATTGGCCACTATCGTGTATGTAACTTAAGAGATATAGAATTAAATTTTCTGAATTATGAAGATAACTTAGATAATTTAACATAGGATTATAAAGATGAATAAACGTAAAAGATTGAACCATAGGCGGGATTCGAACCCACATTTCTGGATTTCTAGTCCAGGGTGTTTACCAATTACACCACTTCGGTCCTGTTAGATTTTTATATTTTTGTAAATATAAACCTCTGAAAGGATAGTAGATCATTGATGAACACAATGCGATTCGATGCCCTACCATAGATCAACTATTCACGCACATTCATCTGAAGTTCAGTCGTTTTTTGAAGTAAGGATTGTAGGTTAGTACTGCTATGGTTGGCAGTTACTTGACAGTTCTTATTCAAATGACAGCATCCCGGTTCTTATATATTTCAATAGAACTGACTGAGAATTGTTCTGGTTAATTATAAACAAGTTTAAAGTTTCTTTGCCTAATTGGCCACTATCGTGTATGTAACTTAAGAGATATAGAATTAAATTTTCTGAATTATGAAGATAACTTAGATAATTTAACATAGGATTATAAAGATGAATAAACGTAAAAGATTGAACCATAGGCGGGATTCGAACCCACATTTCTGGATTTCTAGTCCAGGGTGTTTACCAATTACACCACTTCGGTCCTGTTAGATTTTTATATTTTTGTAAATATAAACCTCTGAAAGGATAGTAGATCATTGATGAACACAATGCGATTCGATGCCCTACCATAGATCAACTATTCACGCACATTCATCTGAAGTTCAGTCGTTTTTTGAAGTAAGGATTGTAGGTTAGTACTGCTATGGTTGGCAGTTACTTGACAGTTCTTATTCAAATGACAGCATCCCGGTTCTTATATATTTCAATAGAACTGACTGAGAATTGTTCTGGTTAATTATAAACAAGTTTAAAGTTTCTTTGCCTAATTGGCCACTATCGTGTATGTAACTTAAGAGATATAGAATTAAATTTTCTGAATTATGAAGATAACTTAGATAATTTAACATAGGATTATAAAGATGAATAAACGTAAAAGATTGAACCATAGGCGGGATTCGAACCCACATTTCTGGATTTCTAGTCCAGGGTGTTTACCAATTACACCACTTCGGTCCTGTTAGATTTTTATATTTTTGTAAATATAAACCTCTGAAAGGATAGTAGATCATTGATGAACACAATGCGATTCGATGCCTTACCATAGATCAACTATTCACGCACATTCATCTGAAGTTCAGTCGTTTTTTGAAGTAAGGATTGTAGGTTAGTACTGCTATGGTTGGCAGTTACTTGACAGTTCTTATTCAAATGACAGCATCCCGGTTCTTATATATTTCAATAGAACTGACTGAGAATTGTTCTGGTTAATTATAAACAAGTTTAAAGTTTCTTTGCCTAATTGGCCACTATCGTGTATGTAACTTAAGAGATATAGAATTAAATTTTCTGAATTATGAAGATAACTTAGATAATTTAACATAGGATTATAAAGATGAATAAACGTAAAAGATTGAACCATAGGCGGGATTCGAACCCACATTTCTGGATTTCTAGTCCAGGGTGTTTACCAATTACACCACTTCGGTCCTGTTAGATTTTTATATTTTTGTAAATATAAACCTCTGAAAGGATAGTAGATCATTGATGAACACAATGCGATTCGATGCCCTACCATAGATCAACTATTCACGCACATTCATCTGAAGTTCAGTCGTTTTTTGAAGTAAGGATTGTAGGTTAGTACTGCTATGGTTGGCAGTTACTTGATAGTTCTTATTCAAATGACAGCATCCCGGTTCTTATATATTTCAATAGAACTGACTGAGAATTGTTCTGGTTAATTATAAACAAGTTTAAAGTTTCTTTGCCTAATTGGCCACTATCGTGTATGTAACTTAAGAGATATAGAATTAAATTTTCTGAATTATGAAGATAACTTAGATAATTTAACATAGGATTATAAAGATGAATAAACGTAAAAGATTGAACCATAGGCGGGATTCGAACCCACATTTCTGGATTTCTAGTCCAGGGTGTTTACCAATTACACCACTTCGGTCCTGTTAGATTTTTATATTTTTGTAAATATAAACCTCTGAAAGGATAGTAGATCATTGATGAACACAATGCGATTCGATGCCCTACCATAGATCAACTATTCACGCACATTCATCTGAAGTTCAGTCGTTTTTTGAAGTAAGGATTGTAGGTTAGTACTGCTATGGTTGGCAGTTACTTGACAGTTCTTATTCAAATGACAGCATCCCGGTTCTTATATATTTCAATAGAACTGACTGAGAATTGTTCTGGTTAATTATAAACAAGTTTAAAGTTTCTTTGCCTAATTGGCCACTATCGTGTATGTAACTTAAGAGATATAGAATTAAATTTTCTGAATTATGAAGATAACTTAGATAATTTAACATAGGATTATAAAGATGAATAAACGTAAAAGATTGAACCATAGGCGGGATTCGAACCCACATTTCTGGATTTCTAGTCCAGGGTGTTTACCAATTACACCACTTCGGTCCTGTTAGATTTTTATATTTTTGTAAATATAAACCTCTGAAAGGATAGTAGATCATTGATGAACACAATGCGATTCGATGCCCTACCATAGATCAACTATTCACGCACATTCATCTGAAGTTCAGTCGTTTTTTGAAGTAAGGATTGTAGGTTAGTACTGCTATGGTTGGCAGTTACTTGACAGTTCTTATTCAAATGACAGCATCCCGGTTCTTATATATTTCAATAGAACTGACTGAGAATTGTTCTGGTTAATTATAAACAAGTTTAAAGTTTCTTTGCCTAATTGGCCACTATCGTGTATGTAACTTAAGAGATATAGAATTAAATTTTCTGAATTATGAAGATAACTTAGATAATTTAACATAGGATTATAAAGATGAATAAACGTAAAAGATTGAACCATAGGCGGGATTCGAACCCACATTTCTGGATTTCTAGTCCAGGGTGTTTACCAATTACACCACTTCGGTCCTGTTAGATTTTTATATTTTTGTAAATATAAACCTCTGAAAGGATAGTAGATCATTGATGAACACAATGCGATTCGATGCCCTACCATAGATCAACTATTCACGCACATTCATCTGAAGTTCAGTCGTTTTTTGAAGTAAGGATTGTAGGTTAGTACTGCTATGGTTGGCAGTTACTTGACAGTTCTTATTCAAATGACAGCATCCCGGTTCTTATATATTTCAATAGAACTGACTGAGAATTGTTCTGGTTAATTATAAACAAGTTTAAAGTTTCTTTGCCTAATTGGCCACTATCGTGTATGTAACTTAAGAGATATAGAATTAAATTTTCTGAATTATGAAGATAACTTAGATAATTTAACATAGGATTATAAAGATGAATAAACGTAAAAGATTGAACCATAGGCGGGATTCGAACCCACATTTCTGGATTTCTAGTCCAGGGTGTTTACCAATTACACCACTTCGGTCCTGTTAGATTTTTATATTTTTGTAAATATAAACCTCTGAAAGGATAGTAGATCATTGATGAACACAATGCGATTCGATGCCCTACCATAGATCAACTATTCACGCACATTCATCTGAAGTTCAGTCGTTTTTTGAAGTAAGGATTGTAGGTTAGTACTGCTATGGTTGGCAGTTACTTGACAGTTCTTATTCAAATGACAGCATCCCGGTTCTTATATATTTCAATAGAACTGACTGAGAATTGTTCTGGTTAATTATAAACAAGTTTAAAGTTTCTTTGCCTAATTGGCCACTATCGTGTATGTAACTTAAGAGATATAGAATTAAATTTTCTGAATTATGAAGATAACTTAGATAATTTAACATAGGATTATAAAGATGAATAAACGTAAAAGATTGAACCATAGGCGGGATTCGAACCCACATTTCTGGATTTCTAGTCCAGGGTGTTTACCAATTACACCACTTCGGTCCTGTTAGATTTTTATATTTTTGTAAATATAAACCTCTGAAAGGATAGTAGATCATTGATGAACACAATGCGATTCGATGCCCTACCATAGATCAACTATTCACGCACATTCATCTGAAGTTCAGTCGTTTTTTGAAGTAAGGATTGTAGGTTAGTACTGCTATGGTTGGCAGTTACTTGACAGTTCTTATTCAAATGACAGCATCCCGGTTCTTATATATTTCAATAGAACTGACTGAGAATTGTTCTGGTTAATTATAAACAAGTTTAAAGTTTCTTTGCCTAATTGGCCACTATCGTGTATGTAACTTAAGAGATATAGAATTAAATTTTCTGAATTATGAAGATAACTTAGATAATTTAACATAGGATTATAAAGATGAATAAACGTAAAAGATTGAACCATAGGCGGGATTCGAACCCACATTTCTGGATTTCTAGTCCAGGGTGTTTACCAATTACACCACTTCGGTCCTGTTAGATTTTTATATTTTTGTAAATATAAACCTCTGAAAGGATAGTAGATCATTGATGAACACAATGCGATTCGATGCCCTACCATAGATCAACTATTCACGCACATTCATCTGAAGTTTAGTCGTTTTTTGAAGTAAGGATTGAAGGTTAGTACTGCTATGGTTGGCAGTTACTTGACAGTTCTTATTCAAATGACAGCATCCCGGTTCTTATATATTTCAATAGAACTGACTGAGAATTGTTCTGGTTAATTATAAACAAGTTTAAAGTTTCTTTGCCTAATTGGCCACTATCGTGTATGTAACTTAAGAGATATAGAATTAAATTTTCTGAATTATGAAGATAACTTAGATAATTTAACATAGGATTATAAAGATGAATAAACGTAAAAGATTGAACCATAGGCGGGATTCGAACCCACATTTCTGGATTTCTAGTCCAGGGTGTTTACCAATTACACCACTTCGGTCCTGTTAGATTTTTATATTTTTGTAAATATAAACCTCTGAAAGGATAGTAGATCATTGATGAACACAATGCGATTCGATGCCCTACCATAGATCAACTATTCACGCACATTCATCTGAAGTTCAGTCGTTTTTTGAAGTAAGGATTGTAGGTTAGTACTGCTATGGTTGGCAGTTACTTGACAGTTCTTATTCAAATGACAGCATCCCGGTTCTTATATATTTCAATAGAACTGACTGAGAATTGTTCTGGTTAATTATAAACAAGTTTAAAGTTTCTTTGCCTAATTGGCCACTATCGTGTATGTAACTTAAGAGATATAGAATTAAATTTTCTGAATTATGAAGATGACTTAGATAATTTAACATAGGATTATAAAGATGAATAAACGTAAAAGATTGAACCATAGGCGGGATTCGAACCCACATTTCTGGATTTCTAGTCCAGGGTGTTTACCAATTACACCACTTCGGTCCTGTTAGATTTTTATATTTTTGTAAATATAAACCTCTGAAAGGATAGTAGATCATTGATGAACACAATGCGATTCGATGCCCTACCATAGATCAACTATTCACGCACATTCATCTGAAGTTCAGTCGTTTTTTGAAGTAAGGATTGTAGGTTAGTACTGCTATGGTTGGCAGTTACTTGACAGTTCTTATTCAAATGACAGCATCCCGGTTCTTATATATTTCAATAGAACTGACTGAGAATTGTTCTGGTTAATTATAAACAAGTTTAAAGTTTCTTTGCCTAATTGGCCACTATCGTGTATGTAACTTAAGAGATATAGAATTAAATTTTCTGAATTATGAAGATAACTTAGATAATTTAACATAGGATTATAAAGATGAATAAACGTAAAAGATTGAACCATAGGCGGGATTCGAACCCACATTTCTGGATTTCTAGTCCAGGGTGTTTACCAATTACACCACTTCGGTCCTGTTAGATTTTTATATTTTTGTAAATATAAACCTCTGAAAGGATAGTAGATCATTGATGAACACAATGCGATTCGATGCCTTACCATAGATCAACTATTCACGCACATTCATCTGAAGTTCAGTCGTTTTTTGAAGTAAGGATTGTAGGTTAGTACTGCTATGGTTGGCAGTTACTTGACAGTTCTTATTCAAATGACAGCATCCCGGTTCTTATATATTTCAATAGAACTGACTGAGAATTGTTCTGGTTAATTATAAACAAGTTTAAAGTTTCTTTGCCTAATTGGCCACTATCGTGTATGTAACTTAAGAGATATAGAATTAAATTTTCTGAATTATGAAGATAACTTAGATAATTTAACATAGGATTATAAAGATGAATAAACGTAAAAGATTGAACCATAGGCGGGATTCGAACCCACATTTCTGGATTTCTAGTCCAGGGTGTTTACCAATTACACCACTTCGGTCCTGTTAGATTTTTATATTTTTGTAAATATAAACCTCTGAAAGGATAGTAGATCATTGATGAACACAATGCGATTCGATGCCCTACCATAGATCAACTATTCACGCACATTCATCTGAAGTTCAGTCGTTTTTTGAAGTAAGGATTGTAGGTTAGTACTGCTATGGTTGGCAGTTACTTGATAGTTCTTATTCAAATGACAGCATCCCGGTTCTTATATATTTCAATAGAACTGACTGAGAATTGTTCTGGTTAATTATAAACAAGTTTAAAGTTTCTTTGCCTAATTGGCCACTATCGTGTATGTAACTTAAGAGATATAGAATTAAATTTTCTGAATTATGAAGATAACTTAGATAATTTAACATAGGATTATAAAGATGAATAAACGTAAAAGATTGAACCATAGGCGGGATTCGAACCCACATTTCTGGATTTCTAGTCCAGGGTGTTTACCAATTACACCACTTCGGTCCTGTTAGATTTTTATATTTTTGTAAATATAAACCTCTGAAAGGATAGTAGATCATTGATGAACACAATGCGATTCGATGCCCTACCATAGATCAACTATTCACGCACATTCATCTGAAGTTCAGTCGTTTTTTGAAGTAAGGATTGTAGGTTAGTACTGCTATGGTTGGCAGTTACTTGACAGTTCTTATTCAAATGACAGCATCCCGGTTCTTATATATTTCAATAGAACTGACTGAGAATTGTTCTGGTTAATTATAAACAAGTTTAAAGTTTCTTTGCCTAATTGGCCACTATCGTGTATGTAACTTAAGAGATATAGAATTAAATTTTCTGAATTATGAAGATAACTTAGATAATTTAACATAGGATTATAAAGATGAATAAACGTAAAAGATTGAACCATAGGCGGGATTCGAACCCACATTTCTGGATTTCTAGTCCAGGGTGTTTACCAATTACACCACTTCGGTCCTGTTAGATTTTTATATTTTTGTAAATATAAACCTCTGAAAGGATAGTAGATCATTGATGAACACAATGCGATTCGATGCCCTACCATAGATCAACTATTCACGCACATTCATCTGAAGTTCAGTCGTTTTTTGAAGTAAGGATTGTAGGTTAGTACTGCTATGGTTGGCAGTTACTTGACAGTTCTTATTCAAATGACAGCATCCCGGTTCTTATATATTTCAATAGAACTGACTGAGAATTGTTCTGGTTAATTATAAACAAGTTTAAAGTTTCTTTGCCTAATTGGCCACTATCGTGTATGTAACTTAAGAGATATAGAATTAAATTTTCTGAATTATGAAGATAACTTAGATAATTTAACATAGGATTATAAAGATGAATAAACGTAAAAGATTGAACCATAGGCGGGATTCGAACCCACATTTCTGGATTTCTAGTCCAGGGTGTTTACCAATTACACCACTTCGGTCCTGTTAGATTTTTATATTTTTGTAAATATAAACCTCTGAAAGGATAGTAGATCATTGATGAACACAATGCGATTCGATGCCCTACCATAGATCAACTATTCACGCACATTCATCTGAAGTTCAGTCGTTTTTTGAAGTAAGGATTGTAGGTTAGTACTGCTATGGTTGGCAGTTACTTGACAGTTCTTATTCAAATGACAGCATCCCGGTTCTTATATATTTCAATAGAACTGACTGAGAATTGTTCTGGTTAATTATAAACAAGTTTAAAGTTTCTTTGCCTAATTGGCCACTATCGTGTATGTAACTTAAGAGATATAGAATTAAATTTTCTGAATTATGAAGATAACTTAGATAATTTAACATAGGATTATAAAGATGAATAAACGTAAAAGATTGAACCATAGGCGGGATTCGAACCCACATTTCTGGATTTCTAGTCCAGGGTGTTTACCAATTACACCACTTCGGTCCTGTTAGATTTTTATATTTTTGTAAATATAAACCTCTGAAAGGATAGTAGATCATTGATGAACACAATGCGATTCGATGCCCTACCATAGATCAACTATTCACGCACATTCATCTGAAGTTTAGTCGTTTTTTGAAGTAAGGATTGTAGGTTAGTACTGCTATGGTTGGCAGTTACTTGACAGTTCTTATTCAAATGACAGCATCCCGGTTCTTATATATTTCAATAGAACTGACTGAGAATTGTTCTGGTTAATTATAAACAAGTTTAAAGTTTCTTTGCCTAATTGGCCACTATCGTGTATGTAACTTAAGAGATATAGAATTAAATTTTCTGAATTATGAAGATAACTTAGATAATTTAACATAGGATTATAAAGATGAATAAACGTAAAAGATTGAACCATAGGCGGGATTCGAACCCACATTTCTGGATTTCTAGTCCAGGGTGTTTACCAATTACACCACTTCGGTCCTGTTAGATTTTTATATTTTTGTAAATATAAACCTCTGAAAGGATAGTAGATCATTGATGAACACAATGCGATTCGATGCCCTACCATAGATCAACTATTCACGCACATTCATCTGAAGTTCAGTCGTTTTTTGAAGTAAGGATTGTAGGTTAGTACTGCTATGGTTGGCAGTTACTTGACAGTTCTTATTCAAATGACAGCATCCCGGTTCTTATATATTTCAATAGAACTGACTGAGAATTGTTCTGGTTAATTATAAACAAGTTTAAAGTTTCTTTGCCTAATTGGCCACTATCGTGTATGTAACTTAAGAGATATAGAATTAAATTTTCTGAATTATGAAGATAACTTAGATAATTTAACATAGGATTATAAAGATGAATAAACGTAAAAGATTGAACCATAGGCGGGATTCGAACCCACATTTCTGGATTTCTAGTCCAGGGTGTTTACCAATTACACCACTTCGGTCCTGTTAGATTTTTATATTTTTGTAAATATAAACCTCTGAAAGGATAGTAGATCATTGATGAACACAATGCGATTCGATGCCCTACCATAGATCAACTATTCACGCACATTCATCTGAAGTTCAGTCGTTTTTTGAAGTAAGGATTGTAGGTTAGTACTGCTATGGTTGGCAGTTACTTGACAGTTCTTATTCAAATGACAGCATCCCGGTTCTTATATATTTCAATAGAACTGACTGAGAATTGTTCTGGTTAATTATAAACAAGTTTAAAGTTTCTTTGCCTAATTGGCCACTATCGTGTATGTAACTTAAGAGATATAGAATTAAATTTTCTGAATTATGAAGATAACTTAGATAATTTAACATAGGATTATAAAGATGAATAAACGTAAAAGATTGAACCATAGGCGGGATTCGAACCCACATTTCTGGATTTCTAGTCCAGGGTGTTTACCAATTACACCACTTCGGTCCTGTTAGATTTTTATATTTTTGTAAATATAAACCTCTGAAAGGATAGTAGATCATTGATGAACACAATGCGATTCGATGCCCTACCATAGATCAACTATTCACGCACATTCATCTGAAGTTCAGTCGTTTTTTGAAGTAAGGATTGTAGGTTAGTACTGCTATGGTTGGCAGTTACTTGACAGTTCTTATTCAAATGACAGCATCCCGGTTCTTATATATTTCAATAGAACTGACTGAGAATTGTTCTGGTTAATTATAAACAAGTTTAAAGTTTCTTTGCCTAATTGGCCACTATCGTGTATGTAACTTAAGAGATATAGAATTAAATTTTCTGAATTATGAAGATAACTTAGATAATTTAACATAGGATTATAAAGATGAATAAACGTAAAAGATTGAACCATAGGCGGGATTCGAACCCACATTTCTGGATTTCTAGTCCAGGGTGTTTACCAATTACACCACTTCGGTCCTGTTAGATTTTTATATTTTTGTAAATATAAACCTCTGAAAGGATAGTAGATCATTGATGAACACAATGCGATTCGATGCCCTACCATAGATCAACTATTCACGCACATTCATCTGAAGTTTAGTCGTTTTTTGAAGTAAGGATTGTAGGTTAGTACTGCTATGGTTGGCAGTTACTTGACAGTTCTTATTCAAATGACAGCATCCCGGTTCTTATATATTTCAATAGAACTGACTGAGAATTGTTCTGGTTAATTATAAACAAGTTTAAAGTTTCTTTGCCTAATTGGCCACTATCGTGTATGTAACTTAAGAGATATAGAATTAAATTTTCTGAATTATGAAGATAACTTAGATAATTTAACATAGGATTATAAAGATGAATAAACGTAAAAGATTGAACCATAGGCGGGATTCGAACCCACATTTCTGGATTTCTAGTCCAGGGTGTTTACCAATTACACCACTTCGGTCCTGTTAGATTTTTATATTTTTGTAAATATAAACCTCTGAAAGGATAGTAGATCATTGATGAACACAATGCGATTCGATGCCCTACCATAGATCAACTATTCACGCACATTCATCTGAAGTTCAGTCGTTTTTTGAAGTAAGGATTGTAGGTTAGTACTGCTATGGTTGGCAGTTACTTGACAGTTCTTATTCAAATGACAGCATCCCGGTTCTTATATATTTCAATAGAACTGACTGAGAATTGTTCTGGTTAATTATAAACAAGTTTAAAGTTTCTTTGCCTAATTGGCCACTATCGTGTATGTAACTTAAGAGATATAGAATTAAAATTTCTGAATTATGAAGATAACTTAGATAATTTAACATAGGATTATAAAGATGAATAAACGTAAAAGATTGAACCATAGGCGGGATTCGAACCCACATTTCTGGATTTCTAGTCCAGGGTGTTTACCAATTACACCACTTCGGTCCTGTTAGATTTTTATATTTTTGTAAATATAAACCTCTGAAAGGATAGTAGATCATTGATGAACACAATGCGATTCGATGCCCTACCATAGATCAACTATTCACGCACATTCATCTGAAGTTCAGTCGTTTTTTGAAGTAAGGATTGTAGGTTAGTACTGCTATGGTTGGCAGTTACTTGACAGTTCTTATTCAAATGACAGCATCCCGGTTCTTATATATTTCAATAGAACTGACTGAGAATTGTTCTGGTTAATTATAAACAAGTTTAAAGTTTCTTTGCCTAATTGGCCACTATCGTGTATGTAACTTAAGAGATATAGAATTAAATTTTCTGAATTATGAAGATAACTTAGATAATTTATTCATCTTTATAATCCTATGTTAAATTATCTAAGTTATCTTCATAATTCAGAAAATTTAATTCTATATCTCTTAAGTTACATACACGATAGTGGCCAATTAGGCAAAGAAACTTTAAACTTGTTTATAATTAACCAGAACAATTCTCAGTCAGTTCTATTGAAATATATAAGAACCGGGATGCTGTCATTTGAATAAGAACTGTCAAGTAACTGCCAACCATAGCAGTACTAACCTACAATCCTTACTTCAAAAAACGACTGAACTTCAGATGAATGTGCGTGAATAGTTGATCTATGGTAGGGCATCGAATCGCATTGTGTTCATCAATGATCTACTATCCTTTCAGAGGTTTATATTTACAAAAATATAAAAATCTAACAGGACCGAAGTGGTGTAATTGGTAAACACCCTGGACTAGAAATCCAGAAATGTGGGTTCGAATCCCGCCTATGGTTCAATCTTTTACGTTTATTCATCTTTATAATCCTATGTTAAATTATCTAAGTTATCTTCATAATTCAGAAAATTTAATTCTATATCTCTTAAGTTACATACACGATAGTGGCCAATTAGGCAAAGAAACTTTAAACTTGTTTATAATTAACCAGAACAATTCTCAGTCAGTTCTATTGAAATATATAAGAACCGGGATGCTGTCATTTGAATAAGAACTGTCAAGTAACTGCCAACCATAGCAGTACTAACCTACAATCCTTACTTCAAAAAACGACTGAACTTCAGATGAATGTGCGTGAATAGTTGATCTATGGTAGGGCATCGAATCGCATTGTGTTCATCAATGATCTACTATCCTTTCAGAGGTTTATATTTACAAAAATATAAAAATCTAACAGGACCGAAGTGGTGTAATTGGTAAACACCCTGGACTAGAAATCCAGAAATGTGGGTTCGAATCCCGCCTATGGTTCAATCTTTTACGTTTATTCATCTTTATAATCCTATGTTAAATTATCTAAGTTATCTTCATAATTCAGAAAATTTAATTCTATATCTCTTAAGTTACATACACGATAGTGGCCAATTAGGCAAAGAAACTTTAAACTTGTTTATAATTAACCAGAACAATTCTCAGTCAGTTCTATTGAAATATATAAGAACCGGGATGCTGTCATTTGAATAAGAACTGTCAAGTAACTGCCAACCATAGCAGTACTAACCTACAATCCTTACTTCAAAAAACGACTGAACTTCAGATGAATGTGCGTGAATAGTTGATCTATGGTAGGGCATCGAATCGCATTGTGTTCATCAATGATCTACTATCCTTTCAGAGGTTTATATTTACAAAAATATAAAAATCTAACAGGACCGAAGTGGTGTAATTGGTAAACACCCTGGACTAGAAATCCAGAAATGTGGGTTCGAATCCCGCCTATGGTTCAATCTTTTACGTTTATTCATCTTTATAATCCTATGTTAAATTATCTAAGTTATCTTCATAATTCAGAAAATTTAATTCTATATCTCTTAAGTTATATATATATATATATATATATATTTGTATGTTTTCTTGGTATATTGGTTCGTATATATACTGAAAATGAAATAAAAATTCTGTTTGACGTTTCGACAATGTTTATTCTCTTTATCAAACAGAATTTGTCTTTGTCTTTGTCAAACAGAATTTTAGTTTCATTTTCAGTATATATTCGAACCAATATACCAAGAAAACATACAAATATTACAAAAGGTTCAAGAATATCAATAAAAGAATATATATATATATATATAATATATATATATATATATATATATATATATATATATATATATTCTTTTGTTGATATTCTTGAACCATTTGTAATATTTGTATGTTTTCTTGGAATATTGGTTCGTATATATACTGATAATGAAATAAAAATTCTGTTTTAAAACAGAATTTTTAATACGAAGAAAACATACAAATATATATATATATATATATATATATATATATATATATATATATATATATATATATATATATATATATATATATATATATATATATATATATGTAGAACTGGATTCTCGGGTATTGATCCGCGTTGTGTGGTTTCGGTCCTCAAAAGGACCAATTTCACGACGTTTCGGCAAAGTCGCATTTGCCATCTTCAGGTGATTCGACCGTAGAGTCTGGAAAATCTAGGCGAACTGACGCTTACTTGGAGGGACAGGTATTTATATCCCCCGTTATGCTTGACCTTTGGACTTTCGAACTATTTCACGCTTGGTTGATTTCTACGTGTTTGGCTCCGAGGGACACGTTTGGATGATGTCATTGCGACGCTGGAATCAGCCGGAAAGTTTCCGTGACCTGTTGCACGTGCACTGGATACCACGTTCATTCTTGTTTTTCCGACTTTCTAAAGCGGGTTTCCATGTTGCTGGTAATCTTAGTCCGTCATCTCGTTTGTTAAGACTATGTGGACGTTTCTCGAACTCTATTGCCTCCCTGGTTATTCTGGTGTAGAAGTGTTCAATGTTGGCTAGAGTCTTTGTGCCGCTAAAGTTGATCATATGGCCCGTACTTCTTACATGTTCAGCTAGTGAAGACGTGGTTTCGTTTTTCGACACAGCGTTTGCATGTTCAGTCTTTCGCACATCAATGCGTCTGTTGGTCTGTCCGATGTATGTCTTTTCACAATTACCACATGGCACTTCGTACACTCCTTGGCATTCTAGAGGAATTCTGTCTCTTGGATTCCGAAGAACATTTTTGATTTTCCTATCTGTTGTGAAGGTTGTTTTGATATTATGACGGCTCAGTATTTTGCAGATTTTGTCAGTTGTGCCTTTTATGTAAGGTAGAAAAGCGTTTCCCACTGGTTGATCTTCATTGTTGACATCCTTCTCATTTTTGCGTTGAGAGTTATGAATCTGTTTTCTTGAATAGCCATTCATCCTAAGGGCTGCTCGGATGGTTTCCATTTCTCCATCGAAGTTCTCCGCATCAGCGAGACGTTTTGACCTTGTCATGAGGGTATTTACGACTGATTGTAGCTGGGATGGATGGTGATGGGAGTTACTATTCAAATATCGGTTTGTGTGGGTCTTTTTTCTGAATACTGTATGTCCCAAACTGCCGTCAGTTTTCTTTGTTACCAAAACGTCTAGAAATGGTAATTGGTTGTTCTCTTCGGCTTCTATTGTGAATTTTATCCGATCATGGATTCCATTCAGGTGATCGAGAAACCCTCTTAGTTGTCCTTCTCCATGTGGCCAAATAACGAAAATATCATCTACATATCTGAGCCAAAGTTTGCGATCACTGGTGAGATTGGTGATCCCATCGGTGCTCCTTCGATTTGCCTATATCGCTGTCCCTCGTACATAAAGTAAGTATTGGCTACACAGTGTTTGGCCAAGTCAATAATGTATCCTTCCGGTTTGTATTTATGTTGGATGATCTCTAGGGCTTCGTTTATGGGTACTTGTGTGAACAAGGATGCTACGTCGAAGCTTACTAATAAGTCGTCAGGTCCTACTATTTGCATATCTAGAAGTTCGATAAAGTGTTCCGCGTTCCTCACATACGATGATGCTGTCTCAACGTGCGGTTGTAACTTCTTGGCTAGGAATCTTGCTAATGCATGTGATGGTGAGCCGATAGAGCTTACTATTGGTCTCAGAGGTACTGCTGGCTTGTGTATTTTTGGGAGACCATACAGTTTCGGACATCTGGATGATTTTTCTCTTGGAATGAGATGTAACTGTAACTCAGGGTCGATAGGAGATGCCTTGATTTTCGCTTTCGTTGTTTTCTCTAGATATGTAGTGGGATCAGACCTAATCTTCTTGTAAGTCGGATCGTCCAATAGCCATCTTGGTTCTGTAGTCATTTGTGTTCATGACAACGGTTGCATTTCCTTTATCTGCTGGTAGGATGATGATGCTTTCGTTCTCTCGAAGAGTTTTCAGTGCTAGGAACTCGTCGTGTGAAATGTTCCTTTTAGGTGGCTTCGAGGTTCGTAGAATACGCGACACATCTTGGCGAATAATCTCTGCTTCACTTTTATCCTGCAGCGAAGTTATAGCAGATTCCACGTTGCAAATGATGTCTTCCAATGGAATGCGTGCCGGTGCAATAGCGAAGTTAAAACCTTTAGCAAGGACATCCATGGAGGCCTTATTCAAAGAATGGTCGGATAAGTTATGGACAACTTTGACAGGATCTATGTTTTTGCTGTCTCCCTCAGGTTTCTGGGTGTCTTTCAGATGATTGAACTTCTTCTTCTGTTTCTCTATAGTTATTTCAGTGTTTTCCTCTGCTCCGAACTCGGCAAGCTGGTCAATTCTTTCCCAAAGTAAAGGATTGATTTCATTGCTGAGATAGAAGTGAACACGTAGTAGCTTGCTGTGAGTATCATCCAGAATTCTTCTTGTTTGGTGAATGGCATCTCGAAGCAGTGCAAAACTCGTTCTTCTCAAAATGTTCTTCGTACTAGTTGTCTTTGTGTGATACGAAAGTTTCATACAGGTTGGAATAATCTTCTGGTCCCGGCAGCGGCGTAGAAAGGTAAGGTCGCACAAAAGTTTCGATCTCTTTGTTCTCAACTTCTCGAAACTTCTTGTTTGATGGAAAACCTCCTCCCCGTAGAGGTTAATTATGTTTCTTCTTAGGTTCTCGCGGACGTAATGTGTAGAACTGGATTCTCGGGTATTGATCCGCGTTGTGTGGTTTCGGTCCTCAAAAGGACCAATTTCACGACGTTTCGGCAAAGTCGCATTTGCCATCTTCAGGTGATTCGACCGTAGAGTCTGGAAAATCTAGGCGAACTGACGCTTACTTGGAGGGACAGGTATTTATATTCCCCGTCAAGCATAACGGGGAGGACCGAAACCACACAACGCGGATCAATACCCGAGAATCCAGTTCTACACATTACGTCCGCGAGAACCTAAGAAGAAACATAATTAACCTCTACGGGGAGGAGGTTTTCCATCAAACAAGAAGTTTCGAGAAGTTGAGAACAAAGAGATCGAAACTTTTGTGCGACCTTACCTTTCTACGCCGCTGCCGGGACCAGAAGATTATTCCAACCTGTATGAAACTTTCGTATCACACAAAGACAACTAGTACGAAGAACATTTTGAGAAGAACGAGTTTTGCACTGCTTCGAGATGCCATTCACCAAACAAGAAGAATTCTGGATGATACTGACAGCAAGCTACTACGTGTTCACCTCTATCTCAGCAATGAAATCAATCCTTTACTTTGGGAAAGAATTGACCAGCTTGCCGAGTTCGGAGCAGAGAAAAACACTGAAATAACTATAGAGAAACAGAAGAAGAAGTTCAATCATCTGAAAGACACCCAGAAACCTGAGGGAGACAGCACAAACATAGATCCTGTCAGAGTTGTCCATAACTTATCCGACCATTCTTTGAATAAGGCCTCCATGGATGTCCTTGCTAAAGGTTTTAACTTCGCTATTGCACCGGCACGCATTCCATTGGAAGACATCATTTGCAACGTGGTAACGTGGAATCTGCTATAACTTCGCTGCAGTATAAAAGTGAAGCAGAGATTATTCGCCAAGATGTGTCGCGTATTCTACGAACCTCGAAGCCACCTAAAAGGAACATTTCACACGACGAGTTCCTAGCACTGAAAACTCTTCGAGAGAACGAAAGCATCATCATCCTACCAGCAGATAAAGGAAATGCAACCGTTGTCATGAACACAAATGACTACAGAACCAAGATGGCTGCGCTATTGGACGATCCGACTTACAAGAAGATTAGGTCTGATCCCACTACATATCTAGAGAAAACAACGAATGCGAAAATCAAGGCATCTCCTATCGACCCTGAGTTACAGTTACATCTCATTCCAAGAGAAAAATCATCCAGATGTCCGAAACTGTATGGTCTCCCAAAAATACACAAGCCAGCAGTACCTCTGAGACCAATAGTAAGCTCTATCGGCTCACTATCACATGCATTAGCAAGATTCCTAGCCAAGAAGTTACAACCGCACGTTGAGACAGCATCATCGTATGTTAGGAACGCGGAACACTTTATCGAACTTCTAGATATGCAAATAGTAGGACCTGACGACATATTAGTAAGCTTCAACGTAGCATCCTTGTTCACACAAGTACCCATAAACGAAGCCCTAGAGATCATCCAACATAAATACAAACCGGAAGGATACATTATTGACTTGGCCAAACACTGTGTAGCCAATACTTACTTTATGTACGAGGGACAGCGATATAGGCAAATCGAAGGAGCACCGATGGGATCACCAATCTCACCAGTGATCGCAAATCTTTTCATGGAGGATTTTGAAATTAAAGCTCTTAACACAGCGTAACTAAAACCCAAACTTTGGCTCAGATATGTAGATGATATTTTCGTTATTTGACCACATGGAGAAGGACAACTAAGAGGGTTTCTCGATCACCTGAATGGAATCCATGATCGGATAAAATTCACAATAGAAGCCGAAGAGAACAACCAATTACCATTTCTAGACGTTTTGGTAACAAATAAAACTGACGGCAGTTTGGGACATACAGTATTCAGAAAAAAGACCCACACGAACCGATATTTGAATAGTAACTCGCATCACCATCCATCCCAGCTACAATCAGTCGTAAATACCCTCATGACAAGGTCAAAACGTCTCGCTGATGCGGAGAACTTCGATGGAGAAATGGAAACCATCCGAGCAGCCCTTAGGATGAATGGCTATTCAAGAAAACAGATTCATAACTCTCAACGCAAAAATGAGAAGGATGTCAACAATGAAGATCAACCAGTGGGAAACGCTTTTCTACCTTACATAAAAGGCACAACTGACAAAATCTGCAAAATACTGAGACTATGTGGACGTTTCTCGATCTCTATTGCCTCCCTGGTTATTCTGGTGTAGAAGTGTTCAATGTTGGCTAGAGTCTTTGTGCCGCTAAAGAAGAGAACCTAAGAAGAAACATATATATATATATATATATATATATATATATATATATATATATATATATATATATATATATATATATACATATTTATCTGCCAGCTTACAAGTTTAAATATTCCAATGCAACTTCATGGGGGTGGCCAAGCGATAGTCCGAACCATTTTTCAAAATTTGAAATTTTTCGCGAGCCGCAATTAAATACGAATTTAGAAGGTATGCAAAAAAAGTAATAAAAAAAAATTTTCTTACAGAAATTATATTTATTGAAAACATATAAATAAAAGAACAAAATATGTGTATTGTATTGAATTTAAATATTAAAAATTAAACACATTTGTTTTACTTCTCTTGATAATTCTTTTAAATTTGGTGAATAATTGGTGACAACACTTCTCAGTAATTTTTTGAGATGCTGGTTAGTTAATACTGATCGGTGTTTGGATTTCACGAATTTTAAAGTGGAATAAAATGATTCAAGTAAGTACGTTGTTCCGAATATTGATATAATTCGACAAGCAGTCTTTTTTAATTCAGGATACTTCGATTCGAACTCGGGTACATTTATTGAGAGCCACAAATAATCCTTCAAAGAGCCGCAGGTCCCCCCCCCATGTCTTATAACGTTATATTGATTTTTGTAACGATTTGCTTCGTTACACAAAAAATATAACATCATGCATACTCACAACTTAAAACTATGCAACATCACTAATCACCAATCTTGGAATATCCACCAACTCCTCAACAATCAAAATACGAATGGACAATAGTGGAAAACAAATAGCGACTGAGAAGTCCAGAACCTTGTTCAGAGGCATCGAAACATCTTGAAAAGTTGGTTTCTAGCAGAGTTTATGTTGTTGTTTATGTTGGGAGGCAGTGAATTTTATTCCCTGTTTTTAGTCGCGGCTTCAAAAGTGGTTCCCACTTCTTTGCAGAAGGCTTTTCTGATTTCTTTCTGAGATTTTCCTATTGATTTTTAATAGTATTTTTGAATGGCTCTATAGACCGTCTAGTCTGACTGGTTTCTCGAGTTCCTTCCTTCGTTATTGAACTTCCTGGCTATACTTCTAATGCGGTTTAGTTACGGCACCACCACTTTGTGGCATTGTCGGATTTCTCTACTCGCCTCAATAGACATAATTCTCTGTATGCTTTCATCATGAAGTTTTGGAACCTATTCACATAGGCTTCGATACTCTCCATCGTTTCAACTTGTCCGATAGATTCATAGGGACGTAATACCTATTCATACCAATTTTATATTGCAGATATATCTTTTTCAGGTTAGCTTCGTCTCATTATCAACTCATGGCACCATCTGAGGATGATGAATCCGATTGCGGCTCTAGTCAAAAGTCGCGAATTTTCCAATCTAATGTATTTTAAAATAACAACCCCGATGATGTTGGAAAATACTCTCTCAGAGATACCAACTTTTGGCCTGCAGATAAATATGTGAATTAGTTCTACATACCTAAACTAAAAGGCGAAAATTCGAATTTTCCATTAACGGAAGAAATGATACCAACAACCTGACCAGAATTTCGCGCTAATGAAGAGCAAATGTATGCATTTAAATGTGCAATGCTTGAGGAATAAAATTCACGAACTTGATAATCTACAGTTAGAATACGTCTTTTTATGTTTCTCGGAGCACTAGGCGAGTAAAATAGAACTTGGGAGCTTAAATATTTGTAATTATGCCTTAGTATCAAATTTCTGTAGATCTTTTCATATTAATGGGCGTGTTGCCATCTTTGCTTCAGATCAATTTTCAAAATTATGTTCTGTGAGAGAAGACATCAATATTATGTCCCTAGAATGACTTTAGAAGTGTGTACTCTCGAATCTGAAGATTTAAATCTAATCTTGATAACTGCTTACCGTTCACCTTCAGATGATTTTGACTTATTTCTTGAAATACTAACAACATTTGTGATAAACTAACGACTTCCAAATGCATTATAATCTTGTTAGGAGATTCTAATGTTCATTTTCTCGGTAGCGCCGATTGTAAACTTCTGAACTTATCGATTTAATGTCTTCGTATGGGTTTAATATCAACAATAATGAAAATACAAGAAAATATGCATTCTTGATACTACATTTGTTAATGTATCACATGAATTTTTTGATAGTTGTATGTTTGTATGTTTGAACCTTTCATATCTGATCATTCGGCTATTGATATGAATTTTGTAATAACTTATCCACTATTGGAATCTTGTCACCGTGTAATTCAACACATTTCAGATCACGCTTTGTTTATTCTAAACGAACGTGTTCAACAAATTAATTGGGGATTTCTTAATGATATTTATTCATTGGATGAAAAAATTAATAGATTCTTGAAAGTATTAACTCAATGTGAATGTGATTATAGTTTTCAAAAAAAAAATAATTGATATTAATAAACAGTTCAATGTCGTTAATTGGTTCGACGACAATTTTGAGCAGAAAAGAGAGTAACTATACCTTTTGATGGAAACTTATAAGAAATATACTAGCAGTAATACCAATCTTCTAAATGAAAAGAAGCGCAAACGTATGAAAGAGTATAAAAAAGCTATTACCTTAGCCA
Source organism: Endomychus coccineus (assembly GCA_958510875.1). Taxonomy (NCBI): domain Eukaryota; kingdom Metazoa; phylum Arthropoda; class Insecta; order Coleoptera; family Endomychidae; genus Endomychus; species Endomychus coccineus. The sequence goes on along the minus strand of OY294069.1, from coordinate 93,506,198 downwards.
AGAAAGCTGCACATGTTAATTACGTATTAAAATCAAATAACCCTTCCAAAGCCTCATGGAATATGATTAACAAATATAGGAAGAATAAATATATGGATAATGAAACGAAATTATCTCCAAATGAATTCAAAGAATACTTTACTAAAATTGATTTGAATCTATCCAAAGCGCTGCCTGTTGCATGTATGAAAAAAATCCTGTAGTATTTCCATCTGAGCATCCAAAATTTCAACTTCCAAGAACTCTCTTTTCATTAGTGAGGGATTGCATCTCTAAATTGAATAAATGTAACTGTCATGATATTTATAACTTAAATTCGAAAATTATTGAATGTATTCCTCATTACTTAGTGTATCCTCTGACGAAACTCTTTAACGCTTGCATTAACACTGGCACATTTCCAAAATCTTTGAAATTATCTAAAGTATTATCGTCACATAAAAAATGTTCAAAAAATTAGTTAAATAACTTTAGACCTATATCTATCATACCAATAATTGGAAAGATATTCGAAAAAACTCTAGCCTGTCAAATTATGAATCACTTCGAGGATAATAATATTTTCACGGAATAGAAGTACAATTTGGGTTTCGAAAAAACAAATCCACAACATCTGCTCTTTTAAAACTGATGGAAGCAATTTGTGAAGCATTTGATAACCGTGAGCATTTCAGCTCAATTTTCTGTGACCTCACAAAAGCATTTGATTGTGTTTCTACTGATATTCTGATGTCTAAACTAAACAGTTATAGATTTTCTGTAAACATCATTATCTTTGATAAGGTCTTATTTATCTGGTAGAACGCAAGTTGTTTATATGCGTTTTACTAACTCGTCTATGTTGCCGGTTACCTTAAGGGTACCTCAGGGCTCCATACTTGGATCTGTACTCTTTTTAATATACATTAATGATACACCGTTACAAATTTCTGAAAACGAAGTAATTTTATATGCAGCTGATACAACCGCATCAAGTTTTAATACAGTCCTTATAGTCCAGGCATTTGAGGATGAAAATCGACGATTTTTGTCCGAATTTCCGCGAGGTCTAATTTTTGTCTATTTTCATGTATTCTGATACGCTGAACACGATGGTGTAGTTTGAATTTGGAATAATCCTGTGCTCGAAGGACTATGCCCATTTTTTGGACCGAAAAATGGCTATTTTTCGATTTTAATTATTTTATATATTTTAATTAATATGCGATTTTTGGTTCCGGTCCGAAGTCAATTCGAGATCGTGGGCCCCAGTTAGGGCTCATTTGGTGTGTTTTTTAGCACATTGAAAAATTGATTTTTCATATTCCGTTTCGGTGAAAAGATAGTATTTTTATTTCTCTCCTTTCGATTTCTGTTATTTTGACTTATCTAATTTTTTGACGCCAATATCAGTCATTTTTGAAAAATCCGTATTCTACAAGTTTCAGACGAAATACTCATGATGATCCGTATATCAATAAAGATCATATTACATCATTAACAATATATGCTAACAGTGATAACGAAAACTTGGGTTAGTTGTGATATTGATAATTTTTTAATAAATATGAAATGTAAAAGACAAAAACAAAATATAAATGTGAATAAAAAAACAAAATTATTTATTTATCTTATTTTATTTGTTTAAACATTGAAATTTATTATGCAACACCCTATAAAAAACTCATGTCATGGTCACATATACACGTTCACACGTCTACATAGTACATACACTCACACATTCATTAAAAACGATCATGCCTTCAGGTGCATTTCAAAATATTAAAAAAACTATAATTTCGCGCGCGGAATCTATTGTACCGACTCTCGCCTTATTGCTGCTTATAAATGAAATTCCGCGCTAGTTTTTGATGATGTAATTCGTTATAACTTGGAGTTATGAATTATTTTCATACGCTGTTTCAAACTTAAGTAGCAGATGTATTTTTTGTAATTTGCTCCAAGATTTTTGTCGATAGGCCCAAAATTGGGCTATCTATGAAGATAGCTTCATTTCTACTTAACCCAAATTGATCTGCTTGGACTTGACATACTCGTTATGAAAACTCCTAATAGAATCTAGAATTTGGATTCCGTGAAAAATTTCTAACCTCAAAAAATTTGAATTTTTCTGTGGTCAAAATTTTTCAAAATGGCGTCAAAGTTATGTCTTTCAACCAAAATACTTTAATTTTGGATATTATGTGCAGAATAAAGAATTATTTCGAATGAATTCAGTTTTAGATCGATAACATGGGTATTTCGTCTGAAACTCGTAAAAGACGGATTTTTCAAAATGGCCGATTTTGGCGCCAAAAAATGAGGTAGGTCAAAATACCAGAAACCAAAAGAAATAAGAATACTATCTTTTCACCGGAACAGAATATGAAAAATCAAAAACTCTTTGACATTACTCAATTTTTCAATGTGCTAAAAAACACACTAAATAGACCCTATCTTGGGCCCACGACCTCGAATCGACTTCGGACCGGAGTTTGCTTATCAATTTGTCCAACAACTTTTGTTCAGATGGTTTTTCATACAACGCAAAAAACCGAAAAATAGCCATTTTTGGGTTCAAAAAATGGACATAGTTATTCGAGCACAGGGTTAATCCAAATATAAACTACACCATTGTGTTCATCGTGTGTTGTGTCAAAATACTCAAGAATAGACTAAAATTAGACCTTGCGGAAATTCGAACAAAAAAATTCCTTAAATGCCTGGACTATTAGTTGACTTACAAAATTCACTCATGGAGAGTCGAAACTGAAAATTGAATATTAATAATGAAAAAACTGTTACCTTCTATTCTTCCTTAAGACAAATATCGAACTCCAACAAATGTGAATTTATATCATTTCTTGGATTACTATTGTATAAAGGATTACCTTATAGGAAAAATTATGATCAAGTTATTTCGTCAGTTGCTAAAGGAATTTATGAGCTAAGAAACTCAAACAAAATTGTTTCCTTTAATGTAATTCTCACAACTTATTTTGGTGTAATACACTCGAAAATTAGTTACGGTGGTTTAGTCTGGGGTCACTCTGCAAATATGTCTCATGTTTTCAAGATTTAGCGTAAACCAATTAGACTTATAAAAAACCTGCTTTACCGGCAAGACTGTAAGCATACCTTCAAGGACCTAAACTTTATGTCTCTTCCTTGCGTTTAGATTCAACATTGACTAATATATATGTTAAAACACATATTAACGAATATTCTACTTGATGTGATACGCACTGTGCCAACATTAGAGCGAGATGTAATCTACATATTAATTATCACCGCATAAAACATAGCAGAAGTAGCTTAACCTTCTGCAATAAACTACCACTACTGATTAGAGAGCTCCCACTCGACAATTTTTCAAGGGTTATTAAAAATTTTCTTACTGAACATTGTTTTTACGCTTTTAAGGAATTTTTAGATTTTCTGTTCTGATTCAATAGTATTAAGTTTTTATTCTTCTTTGTTCTATCAAAATTTTGAATCTGTTTTTGTTCTCTTGTATCTTGACGATTTTAAGCCAATACTTGGTATTTAGCGTGAATAAATTATTCTATTCTATTATTCTATTATCCTATTCTATTCTATCGTTGGTGAGTCCCACCACAATACAAGCTACCATTTAGATTCCTAAGTTTGAAGTTTCATTGTTTTCATTAACCCATATTTGGAGTTGTAAGTATTTCGATCAGTATTACTTCAGAAAGTAAGCCAAATTATTCACTTAAGCAACTTATATTGGTTGAGATATAAATTATTATTGATGTGCTTTGACATCCCTTCCTCAGGTTTTCAAATCCAAAACTCCCATCTGTGATGATTCAAAATGTGCAATATGAAATAGATCTGAAAATCATATCGAATGGAGTAAACTATTTAGTGATCAAGAAATGAATTTATGGAACGAAATCCAATACTCTACAACAGTTAGCTTCTTTTAAATCATTCAATTTATTTCAGATTCACAACGAAAATAATGGTAACAATATTGCATTTTCGCCTTACGGGGCAGCCAGCATCTTAATTGCACTAGGCGAAGGACTCCAAGGTGAAGCTGTCTATGAAATACAAAAAGCTGTGCATATCCCTCATGATGTTAGCATTATACGAGTTGGTCTGAGAGATATTCACAGACATTTAAAAGTAAGTATTATTATTACTCTTACAAAAATGACTTTTGACGGATGCACCTATCTGTTTTAGAGTTATTTTATACCAGAAGAAGGATTCTTAGCCGGGATAACTTTGAACAATGAAAACGTTAATTTTAATCAAGAATATGAGAATATCTTGAGATTTTATGGATTCGACATAAAATCGTTCAATCAAGCATTATATACCAATCATTTTACTACCACGGTCATACCTTCTCCCAATGCAGACATTTCTAAAAGCACGGTGATGATGAATTCTTCTCCTATGGAACCAGAAAAATTAATAACTGTGTCGCACAACGATGAAGGATTGAAGGATGAAGCAAATGAACCACTAAGCTCTCATATTAGTGATTACGATAGACCCCAAAAAGTGAACACGTTTTTACCACAAACTTCAACAACCATGAGTGATATTAATATTCCAATTGCAAGTACAACAGTTCTGAGCTCAAACTCAATAATGAAAACTAATACCGATAATATGCTAGACTTCACCTCTCTTGATGATGTACCACTCTCAACGAACAGTATTTCGACTGTAACTACTGGAGACTACACTGTTGCTACTACAATCGATGAAACTACAAATAATAATTCAACTAGTAGTACCCCGGATACATTTACAAACTATAAATCAACAAAATCAGATAACACAACCGTTGTTTTTGGTGATTCCATATTTGAAACCACATCAGCAGTTGATGAACTAGAAAATGAGTCACTACCAGTCGTTATTACTCATAGTCCCGATACTAGTATACATAACCACTTAGCCAATGTCAATCCTTCAATCTTCACTACTACAATTATTGTACCAACGATCGATTCATCACTATTCACCACAGCTGAAAGTGTCACAACGGAAACTTTCCTCAGTAGTACTTCTACTGCTATAACAACTGATAACATGGCAACCATAATTCATGATACGCAAATCACAACAGCGGGCAGGGTCTCAACGGAACCTTCGGAAACTAACGAACATACTATTGATGATATTATAACTACAACGAATATCCCAGTCAATAGTATAAGTACATATATAACCAATGATACATTGAATAGTGATAAGCTGGGGACCACTACAATTTCAAGTAGTGAAACAACACAAAATTATGATTTCACAAATACAATTATGAGTACAGATACTGATACAGCAATATCCCCCACTACTGAAAGAAATGTAGACCCAGCAACTGAAAATATTGTAGAGGAGACAATTGCAGTCATTCGAGTAGAAAATGATAAAATAGTTGATGATACGATATTATCAGAAAGAGTCAACCAGAATACTCAATCCGTAGGAAATGAAATATTTTCCACCGCTCCACCTCATATTGAGGATAACACAAATGATACAAAATTGAATTTTTTAGATCATAGTGATGGAAGTTATGATACCGATATTGAATCCGATAGTACAATTACTACTGAGTATCAACCCCAAAACAACATCGAAGATCTAACGTTTACTCTTGAGTACACAAGTATAAGAATTAATAATGAAAATAATATTCCAACTGATTCCTCATATTTAGAAAATACAAATCGAAGTGTTTCAGATGTTAGCAAGAACAAAATATCACCAGAGCATGAATCGAATACAAAAATATTTGAATCTTCCATCAGTAGTACGAAACGTGTGATTCGTTCGGTTGCAGATTATATTGTAGCACCTTTTTATGATGACCACTACAGTTTCATTCCAAGACCGTACGAACCTGAGGAATCAATGCATTTCTTAATTGATGGAAAGTTTAAAGAACCGAATATCAATTTCACCATATATGATACTGTTCTACCGTTTATGCATCTAAAATTTTTAGATACGCTTGCTCTACGTTTTCCTCTAGACAGCGCAGAATATTATTTACTTCTACTTTTGCCGTTGAGAGAAAACAAAATTGACGATCTAGTCTGTCACTTAAGATTGAACGCTAATTTAAGATTTATCTTGAATCATTTAGAATACACACATGTAAAAGCCACAATTCCCAGTTTTAATTTGAAGGGTCATGTTCTATTGACAAATACTCTACAAATGGTAAGTAAATAATACCTAATTTTATCCAATTCTTCTTTTAATTGTATCATGTTTCAAGATCGGAACTTATTCTCATATTCGCTAGCTTTGATAAATACAGATCAAGACAATTAGAAAGTTCCCTCTGAGTAAAGACATGGTCCGAAATTATTTAAAATCAAATTATGAGGTTATATGATTTAGCGTCAATTGCGAAATAATAGTTGGTTATATGTATTCTTGGCAAGCATTCATTCTGCTTCTAAGAAGAACATTTTGTGATTTAAATTCTTCATCATAGCATATAATAATTTCAAATCTTAACTGTCTCAAATATCAAGTTTTTTTCTACGCGATCATTGATACCAATACTGTTGAGTATTCATAGAGAGATCTATCAACCTAAAACATTGAGAATATAATCGAAAATACTTTCTTAAGACTCCAGTAATCTTTATACATATTTTTGAATACCACTCTGTGCAAATGACGAACTTGCTGGTATAGCTCACTGTCCACATTCTTTTGAATAAAATTTCAATTAAATTCCAAGTCTGTGTATAACACACAGTTTAATACTCTATAAATATTATAATTTCATTATAGTGTGAAAAATATAACAATATATTGCCAGGGTTACTCATGTTAGCTGACCATATGAGAAAATACTTTATACAGTTTCCTCCGAAAAATTTTGTGTCTCCGTGATGGGGCTTTAAAGTACCAGATCCAAAGCAAAGACGACACTGCTAAAAACCACCGTATCTAAATATAACACTAAAGACAATAGCACCCTCTAACAATAGGAATGCAATTGAACACACAGCTGCATAACCTCCCGTCCCTTGGTAATGATCTTTCAGAAAAATGAACCCTATATGCAGTAAGCTTTTGTAAATTAGGGTATAATGAAGTGAAATGTATTGTGACATCTATGTATGTCGGTTTGTCATACATGGCAGATGAATCAATCCATCTGAAATAGTTAAATTCAGAATATTTAGAGTTGATATTGTATTTTTCTGGAGTGAATTTAATATAATTGAGATAGTATTCACACTCCTGTGGAGTAAGCACCGTTTTTCTGAAAATTTATTTTCATAGATCCTTAAAGAATTTTCATAGTCCTAGAGTTCTAGCCCAAAAATTCCAAAAGTACTGGCGGATAGTCTAAAAACTGGATATCCCTATTGGGGAGTCTATTTCAAGCAGGTCTGCAATTTCTGTGGAAATAACTTGGAAGTGGTTATTTTCTCAGGCCCTGAAACAATACAACAATGCTTTCCGGCAGATGATATTGGAACATCTAGGCTCTCCATGATTTTCTAACGTGGTAGTTAGGTATACTGCCGGCGAAGGTTGACTAGTGATTTCATTGCCTGGCTTGTTCTACTGATCGATTCATGAGAAGGGCGAATCTGAAACTAATATACGTTTTCTCACTGTTCAATCTGAAGAATCAAAACTGCGTCTATTGGATTTACAACTGTTCCCTCGTCGATTATTTGAATCTCGAGTTCTGTTTTATCAAAGCGTTCATTCTAAATAACATTTTTAATGGAACATTTGCTTCAGAACCGATGATGTTGGAACATCTATGTTCTTCAAACATGTTCTAATGTGGTAGTTATATATCGGATGTATTTTGCGTTTGATTATTATTTATTAAAATCCAATATTATTGAAGTTTATTCAGTTCGAAGTTATAAATTACAGAGTTCATGATACAAAAGAGTCACAAAAAGTTACCCTTTTTCTATGTAGCAGTTTCCGAGAGACATGAATGTCAATTTCAATACAGTACATAGAAACAAAGGAAACATTGTCTTGCTCATAGCCCAATTATCCTAAGGAGACGAAACATCTCATTCATAAAACTCCATTTGACAAAGAAAACCAACGGACCTCTTTGTCGCCGAGTCATAATTAATAATAATTGGCAACGCTGTAACTATGATTGAAAACTTGGTACCACTTGTGAGGCAACACCGTTTCGAAATAGCTACGAGAAATACGGAAGCTGTCAAATTGCGTAGTACAGACCCAAGTTCCCATTCATAAAAGGTGCGCGGCGTTGTCGCTTTCTGAACAAATGATGCAATGGAATGGAATAGTACTATATTTAAATATTTAAATATTCTATAATTCGATTGTATATTCCAGGTTACCGTAAATTATGAAATATTTTTCAGAGAAAACGACATTTCAACAGTATTGCTTCTAATATAACGAATAAATAATGCTATGGACGGTTTTATAATAATTACAAATGTCAATCCGGCACACAGAACAACAAATTCGGCAACAGCACATTCCATACGGCCATACTTGTAATATACAGCGATCTGAGTGGCCCGAAATTTGGCAATGTCTGATCGTGTTCAAATGCAAACAATCCTGTCTTCTTAGGATAGTAGGTCTATGGTCTAGCTCCACGTCCGACAGGGATATTAAAATTACTATCTTCACGTCCGACGGCGAACTAGCGAATGGACTGTTGATATACCGAACTCTGCACCGGCGATTGTGGCTGAGGCGGTAAGGGAACAAAAAACGAAACAAAAAGCCAACGTATTTTTCTTCTCGATAGCAGCGTAGGTTCGAAACTAGGCGACAAGGTCATTCCAAGGTTAGTTTGTCGAACTTTTGACTGGTTAGTTTTTTTAATTGTTACATATATTTTTGAGACTACTAGGTCAGTAGGTTGTTCGAAAGTTTGTTTTTGGTATTGATCGATTCTCCTTTTTCATATTTCCTTATACGTAATCATGCAGGAAACTTCAAGAGGCAAAGTTATCGCGGTTAGTCGTGGAATATTCATTCCGTATGGGGACAAACTAAGAATTTTCCCAAAAATTCTGCCTGGCATTAAAGGCGACTGAAAGGATAACCATAGGTGGTAGATGTTTTACTCATCGCCTGATGAAACACCACCACATCGAAAAGGATGCTGTGAAGTAGGCAACCCCACGTTTCAGTGTTTGGTTGATGCTTTCGGTCATACCCTTTTCCTGACTCCCTACCCAAACCGACATTTTATCCATTCCAGGTATTTTATGAAAATACTAACAATGAAGCCCCCTAGAGTAAAATATTACGAACGAAGAACTACTTTTCCATTCGGATTTCCGGGCGAGGGATGCTCGAGGGGGTTCAACATTGGAAAATATAAACTTGAAAATATAACTCTTTAACATCCTAGGTCTTAGCAAAAACATAAACGATGTTCATTATCACCTGCAGACAGACAAACCAGACATACTGGTCTTAACTGAGAGGCACCATCCACCAACATGACCTAAATGCTCTGCTCTGGCTTACAGATTCAAATTAGGTATCTGTCTCCATTCCAGAAATGATCTCTCATGCCACCGGTAAGAGAATCTAGAACCGAAAGAATTCGTTGTAATGTGAATCAAGCTTGATAATCACAAACAAACAATATTCTCTGGTGTCCTTATTTATCACCTAATAAACCAGCTCATGGTGAACTCTTCGAATTTTTTCTCTGAAACTTGAACTCATTCAGCAAATCTATCCAGTAGCTGAAATTATGTTTATAGGAATTTCAATGTTCACAACTCCGTTTGACTCAAGGTCTCGAACAATACGGATGAGACAGGGCGACAGGATGATACCTTCGCCATTACCTATCGACTCGAGCAGTTAATTAATGAACCAACAAGTATCCCTGACGACAACTTTTATTATGCCAATACGCTTGACCTATTCCTCACTAACAATCCAGATCTCTATGAAGTAAACTTCCGTGCCCCATTGAGAAACTGAGACAATTCACTCATTAATACGACCTGTCATCATATGTTTAAAGTCTCCTTGCCTGATTGGCTACAATTTCGTGTAGGTACATTAAGAGATATGGAATTAACTTTTCTGAATTATGGAGATAATTAGCTAATTTAACATAGGATTATAAAGATGAATAAACGTAAAGCATTGAACCATAGGCGGGACTCGAACCCTCATTACTGGATTTCTAGTCCAGGGAGTTTACCAATTACACTACTTTAGTCCCATCAAATTTTTATATTTTTGTAAATATAAACCTCTGGAAGGATAGTAGATTATTGATGACCACAAAGCGATTCGATGCCCTACCATAGATCAACTATTGACGCACATTCATCTGAAGCTCAGTAGTCAGTTGTTTTGAAGTAAGGATTGTAGGTTAGAGTATTACAATGATTGACAATTACTCGACAGTACTTAGTGAATGACAGCATCCCGGTTCTTATATATTTCAATAGAACTGACTGAGTTCAAGTTGAAGTTTCTTTACTTTTTTTTTTTTGACAGGGAGGAACGCTCATGCGTGCACTGGTACTTGTTCTTCCTTTCCCAGGCGGTGTGGGACTCTGGAGTGCAGCTCCAGCCTACTCACTAAACCTCCCTCATTTCGTCCTGCTTGCCACACCGGAATCCGCTTTCGCATTTCTTCAGTGTGGTAAACTGATTTCTTGTTCATCTTTCCTCCCTCTCTTTGGTCTCGATTATGTTACGAATGACTCTGTATATATTTTGCCAACCCGATTCAGATGCAACTAAACTTCTCATCATGTTTTCTACACCAAATACTACTCCCACTTCTCTCATATACTCCTCCCTCTCTCTGTACCATCTTGGACAAACAAATAGCGTATGCTCCACATTGTCTATATCTCCACAGTAAGTGCATTTGTCGGTTTCTGATCTTTTCTTGTCATACAGGTACTTCCGAAAACAGCCATGGCCAGAGAGCGCTTGTGTTAAGTAATAGTCCACTTCCCCGTGGAGTCTATCAATCCATGTCTCAATATCTGGTATTAGGTGCCAGGTCCATCCCCCGTGTATTCCATTTCTCCAATTCACCTGCCACCTGGCAATGAGAGATGCTCTGGCCGCGGTCTTTTGCACGCCCTCATATGTCTCCTTCCTTTCTTCGACCAGGAGTTTTATTGGAGGTACCCCCGCTATAACCCCCACCCCTTCCGTCGATACAGTTCTGTATGCGCTGCATATTCTGATGCACATGAGCCTCTGGATTCTCTGTAATTCACATCGTCCGCGAAACCTATCAGTGTAGTACCGTCGGGTAACTCGATCCTCAACAGGTCATCGTATAGTACATTCCACAGAGTAGGCCCTAGCACTCATCCCTGTGGAACCCCGCTATTTATACTTATAGTTTCGCTGGTCCCTTCAGCCTCTAGAATCACGCGTCTCTCGGATAGATAGGATGCTATTATACTCACCAGGCTCTCAACGATATTTTTCTCTCTTAGTGCTTCTAGGATCAGTTGCCATGATGCACTATTGAATGCATTTCTGACATCCAATGTGATCATTGCACATAATCTTCGGTGGGAGTGCGAATAGGATGACGCATCGCTTGCTATTTTTGTCACTAGATTGATAGCATCTACGGTCTGTCGCCCTTCTCGAAAACCATATTGTTTTTCGGAAAGCCCTGCTGTACGTACCAGCTCCCTTTTGAGCCTCACCAGTATCAACTGCTCGTATAGCTTGCCCTCTACATCCAATAGGCAAATTGGTCTGTACGACGCAGGATTATCTATTGGTTTGTCACCCTTTGGCAACAACACAATCCTCGCTTTCTTCCATTCAACTGGGAAACTTGTACTATTTGCAAGTGAATTGTAGACTGTCAGTACATCTTCCGGTCGATCTATTGCTACTTGCTTTATTATTTCCGGTGGAATGTTTCCTGGTCCTGGTGCCTTATCGTTTTTCAATTTACTGCATGCGGTTTGCAGTTCATCTAGTGTAAAATTTAAGAATCTAACGTTAATGTCACAGGTTGGTGTACAGGAAATAGATGCTATTTTCTTCATCTTTGGCATCGTCAAGTTTGGTCGAAGCGGAAAACCGATCAAGCCCTTCATCACAATTTTGTATTCATTCCCCCAAACATCACTGTCTACTTCATCACAAAGTACTTTCCAGCTGTCTTTCTTTCCTTTTTTTTATGGAATTCCTTAGCATTTTCTTAGTCTCTTTGTAAGCCTCCCACAGCTGATGGTTTACTTCTGGTTGGTTTCTCTTAGCATTTCTGGAGTAAGCCCTTCTCCTTTGGATACATTCCTTGCGGATCCTCCCTATTTCTTCCGTCCACCAGTATACTGGTCTTCCTCTCTTACTGAATTTTTTCTTCGGCATTGTTTTATCACAGATTTTGACTAGAATATTGGGAAAGCGTCCTGCAGTGATCATATCCCACAGGTCTTCAGTGTTCTGGATGTCATTCCGCAGTTTTTGACCGTCTAGTTTTTTCACTTGCCAGCCTTTGGTCTTCTGTTTGGCTTCAGATAACTTTTTCTCCCCAACTATTTCAAAGATTATATAGTTGTGGTCGCTTAATGATTCTCTTTTGCTCACTTGCCAGTCAGTAACGTGGGTTTTGATGTTATTTGTAGCAATCGTCAAGTTCAGAATCGACGAGTAGCCTTGTCTCTCGAAATTGGTTCTTTACCTCGGTTTACAATTGCTGAGTCATTTGCAGCTATCCATTCAGTTATGACTTGGCCCCGTCTGTCTGTTATGTCCATGCCCCATTGTGGAGATTTTGCGTTGGAATCGCCGGCTATGATTGCTTCCTCCATGTTGACTCTAACCAGATGTCCAATTTCCTCTAGTGTTGCTTCGAGATCTTGAATATCGTCGTTTCCTGAGCAGTAGCAGCTGTAGATGGAAAAGTTACTAGTAGTTACATACGTAAAACCAGAGTCATGCCCTTGCCTTCTTAATGTTACCTCTCCATCAGTAATTTTGATAGCACTATCCAGTTTCTCGTCGTAGATCCGGTCTTTCCTATTTCTAATGGCATTTCGGTTTGGTTCAAATATTAATATCACTCCCCCTTTCAGTTCTCTAGCATTTGCCAATACCAAATCGTGCACAGTATGGCTTCTGTTCGCATTAATCTGCAGGATTTTAATCTTGATCAATACATTCCCACGGTACCCCCATATTTCTCCTGTTTCTGATTGTTGCGCACTTTGAATAGCTTGATTGATGCCCCACTTGTTTGCAATGAATGCAGTAGGGTTTATTCGTACATTCGTTTGCTTCGTGTCCTTCTTTGCCACATTTCAGACACAGACGCTCTCTATCTGGTCCCTTGCAGTCTGCTTTGACGTGCCCATGCTTCCAGCATTTGAAGCATTTAATATCATCTTTCCTTTCTAAAATTCTGCAGTTAGTCCAACCGATTTTTATCTTTTCCCTCTGTATAAGTTTATTCGCATCTGCCTCAGCCATAACTAGTGTCCCGTTCTGCTTATTTCCATATGCTGGCGTCAACGCTCTTATTTCGAAGGATTCCGGATTAATTCCGATTGCTTTACATATCTCTTCTCTTATTTCATCCACTGTTACTGCTGGCTCCATATCTTTCACATGCAGTACTTTTTTGCTCACTAGAAGTGTAGTATTTGTTTGAGGTAGTTTATCCATCATCTCTTTTTTAAGAATCTCACCTTCCATTTCATTCCCTACAGTTTGTTAGAAGTAGGTCCCCTTTTCTTGTCTTGAGGATTTTTTTTATGTCTACCCCGATTCTGCTGGGGTTCACGGTTTTCCTGATTGTTTCCAGAAGGTCTGAATATGACTTGCCTTCTGTTTTAATAAGGAGTGCGTCCTGTTTTGGTTTTCTCGTTTGTTAATTTACCCCAGTATCTCCCTTGTTTCCTAGAGGAGTTTTTATAGCTTGTGATTTGTTATAGTGGTCTTCTATTGGTTTGAACATTTTGACTTTCACAACTGTGCGATTCTTTTAAACATCATTCCACCTACTCCTTCCAACTCCGGGATCGCTACTTTTGTTTTTTTTGTTCTTAAGTATGTGTTTCTTAGTTTTTTGAATACATTGAAACACCACCATGTCTTGAGCTTCTTCATTAACAACTCCGTCGGTGATAACGGGGTAGTATATGCCTCTAGGGTTACAGATTAAGTTTCTATTTTCTTTAGGAAATCCTAGTGAGTGTATCATCATGGCTACTCCTTCTTTAGACTTGTTTTGACTCCTGAGTCCCTCTTCACCTCCAAATTTCCTGATAGCTAATCCAACTTCCTTCTGTTTAGACTCCATATTACTGCTGCAGGGGAGAATTATTTCGTACTCACTCGAGGCTTCCCATATGTGGCTATGTTCTATGTCAATTTTGGAGAACACTTCATTCTCCCAATCCTCTTCTGTGATGAGCCGAAAGCTTTCGAAGTCTTTTCCCTGTGTCGAAACTTGTCTCCTTGCTTTTATCTGGCCCTCTTTTATACATTCTTGGCATTGTGCATCCGTTGTGATATGGCTCATTGCCAAGAGTTCCCTTTTATGTTTCTCTCTCATGGCCTGAATCTGCTGTTCAAGATACTAGTTTTTGCTACGCCACTCTTGCTCAGCTTCTCCTGGTCCATTGTTCCCATCTGTTTTTTTCAGTGTGCTCATAAATTCTTCACTCTGCAGCTTCTCGGCATATAGAATAAGTCTACTAGCTACTTCTTTTACTTCCTGCTTTGGTTTATACATCTCCCTAACTACCCGGTCTAGCCTTTTTAGTTTCTTTACCTAATTGGCCACAATTTTGTGTAGCTACATTAAGAGATACAGAATTAAATTTTCTGAATTATGAAGATAACTTAGATTATTAGACACTTATTAATAATCAAGAAGAGCTGATGGGCTTAATTGTAATTATAATATCTTCCAAAATAGCCTGGTATTCCATCAGGAATTAGGATTGGGATAAGAAATGGTATTAATTATATCAGTATAAGAAATGTGAACTGAGGATAAATTATTGAGACAGGTATCAAAGCTCGAAACTTTTATAGGGACATTGTTCAATTTTTGTTACAGTATGTATTCTGAAAGAATGAAGATGTAACAAGCGTCCTATAATATTTTATTGAAATACATACAGCTCATATCGTTTTACATAACTCCAGAATTTTCTTGGTTCATTTATAAAATCATTTTCAGATTCGTGAATATATATATATTTATCGTTCATCAAACATGTCTTCACAGTTTTCCTTAACTGTAAGAACAAAATATAGTCTGTTCATCATCATCATCATCCTTTGATGGGTGGAGGCTCCGCCCCCAAATGCACTCAGGCTACTTAGCTGGGCCAATTGGGCGCCCCGTGGTCAGAAGCCTATTCTATTCTAGCAGGTTTCCGTCTGATTGAGAGCTGACCGGCTGTCTGCACAAATATATATATGCGCCTATTTATATAGTTTCCTTCGCCTGAAAAACCGTGCAGTAAGCGCCTAGAGTCACTGAGATGACGATCTTTGGCTTTTTTAGGTACACTGGTGCCCCAGAAGTCTGACCTACCTTGAAGCCAGGAGTGAACCATACGAGCTCATCTGGTGGCAGTAGGATGAGTTTCGTTACTCCAATTTCCTCTATCCGCGATGAGGATTTTGGGAGAAGTGGAACATCTAGCGGGGGATCATGCTATTTCTCTTCATTTCTAGTATGGGGAATTTAGAGATTGCCTCACTTGAAATCGATGAGTGTCCACGAGAATTGTGCATTTTGGTCCAGTGGTCTAAGCCCTTTAACCCTTTAACCTATACGCCGTTCTCATGGCCTCAGTTTTTATGTATATGTGTAGAGGAAGTAATCCACCGAGAGCTTCAAGGGCTGTCGTTGGAGTCGAACTCACACCGCTCAATATGCTCACGCATGCAAGCCACTGCAGTCGGTCCAGGGGGCGCTGGGACATACCAGTCCTTGTTCCCGACCACCATACTACCGCAGCATAGGTAACCATAGGCCTGATCATAGCGGTATAGTTCCAATAAAGAATCTTTGGCTGTAATCACCATGTATTACTGTAAGCTCTCCTGCACGCCCAAAATGACGCATTATTCGTTAATCGAGGTGGTCACGCCAAGCCAGTTTATAGTATAGGATTACTCTCAGAAAGTTCACCGACCCTTTGAATTGCAGTATTTCGCCCGAGAAAGTAATCTCTGGCAGTGTGCCCAACGTTCCCATGTAAACAGTACAATTTCAGTTTTGTCAGGATTTACATTGAGCCCCTCCGTGCGTCACCAACCGTTCACTATGCTGAGCAGCTTGCTTTGCTGCTCGCACAGCGTTCCCAAGTGCCGCCCGAAAGTAACACCAACCATCATCGGAATAGACTTGGGCGTAAGGTCAGCCTCTCCCAGTTCCTCTAAGAGTTCATCCACTACAAGGTACCACAGAAGCGCGGATTGGACAACTCCTTGTAGACAGCCTTTTGTAGCGATAGTTTGTGCGACGCATCCGTTATGTTGGGCCTTTATCGAACGCGTAGATAGTATGGTTTCGACCCACCGGACCAAAGTTGGACCGATTCCATGCTTCTCAGCAGCTGAGCAGATAGACTCAACGGACATGTTATCAGATGCCCCTTCGATTTCCATAAATACACCCAGGGCGTATTCCTCACCCTGGAACCATCTATTCTTGTGACTAGATGATGCAAGGCCGTTCCAGTCGAGAGGCCAGCCGGGTAGTCATGTTGGCGACAGTGTAAGAGATAGGCCTTCAGTGGGCCATCTCTCAAGTGTCTGTCGATCAGTCTCTTCATTGCATTCAATAGGAATGAGGTAAGATTAATAGGACGAAATGCCTTAGTTTGGGTATAATCAGTTATACGCGCCTTTGGTTTGAACACGACTTTCGATGTCCTGCATAGATTTTGAATAAAGCCAGTGGCTACGCAAAATTGGAAGATTTTTACCAATAGCTTGAGGATGATTTCCTGACCCTCTTGTACGAGAGCCGAGAAGATTCCATCTTCTTCTGGTGATTTGTAAGGTGCCAACCCGGATATGGCTCACTTCACCTTGTCACCATTACTACCGTCACTCTGTACATCTCCTCTTTCGGTTGTCAGATCTCTGTTCCCAGAGTCAGAAAAATGAACGACACTAGGTGCCTCAGTATCTCCTCCAGAGACGTGGTGTACTCACCACTAGGAAGAATCACTGATTCAATTTTGGTTCTGTTATCTTTTTAGAGAACTTTGCAGTCTTGCTGCAGAGGGCATCTCCACAGAAAGTCCGCCAAGTATCTTGCTTTAACGTTCTCAACGCTCTTTTATAGTCTCTTCATAGATTTCCCAATCCGCGACTGCCTGAGATCTCTTAGGTTTATTGAAAAGTTTTCTCACCTTTTATGTAAAATACCCAAGAAAAGTGGGTATTGTATAAATAAAATTTCTATTTTGATCTCGGGTTTGTCGGGGTGTGTCGGGCTGTTGGACTGGTGCGGATGTGGTCTACAACTGCCGGATACTGGTGCCTTGGATTCATGAGGGACTTGTTGATTACGGATTAATGCTGGCTCTGGGATCTTGTCTGGATGCGTCGGGTGTGGTTAATGTTCGGGTGCGGATTTTTCTCAGGGTGACAAAAGATTGTAGTGGCACGGTACTACTGAAATCACGTCGAAGTGACCAATTGTAATGGTCGTTACTACTTTAATGAATCTTTTTGTTCTTTTAATAATCGTATATAGTTGAAATGGTTCTTGTTTTAATTCATAATTTTTGTTGATAATATGGGTTTTTTACGTTGTTTACCGTTTACCAACATAGCAATTGAAGAATTTAATAGCTTTATTTTGTTATAAGTAGATATTCTAACCATATTTTATCTCTATTACAATCACTTATTTTTGCAGTTAGGAATTCATAAGATATTCGAACCAAGGCATGCAGATTTTGCACCTATGACGAAACAGAAAGATATTTATGTCACTAATATTGAACAAGCAGTGACTGTAGCCATAAGAAATTATGTGGATCCGAATACAATCAACAATAATAGTGAGTAAAATCCATTTCAGCTCCTTCTTAGGAATGGAACACTTTATATGTTATTTTTAGTTAGCTACCATCCCGAACTTTTCCTGAAACATTTTCAATAATTTTTTACAGAACATTAAACATGTTTTCAACTTTTTCAAATTAGAATCACAAGTGAACATTGATGTGAGTGATTTCATAATTTCTAATCAGTCGAAAAATTCTACAAAAAAATTTTGATATTTTTCTTGATCCCTATGGCATGGAGAAAATTAATGATCCACTGATCTAAATAACATATTACACTGTTTGTGTTCCACCATGCGCGTTCTGAGTAATTGTTAAAAATATTGAAATATCAATTATACAGTGGCTACAGTTGTGCAGTGATAAAATGAGAATTACAGAAAAAGCGACGATGGTGGATTATGGAGGTAATTAAAAGTTAGAACTATTATAGTGATAACAATATTTCTGGGCAATTCAAAAACACCTGGAATGTCGCTCGAGCAATATCTTATAAATTTAATCGGTTCCTAAATATGAAAAAGGATTTCGAACTGCAGAGATCTATACCAGTGAAATAATATTGGCTGTTCCTCTTCAGCTTCTTGCAACCGGAGACTCTTATGTCTGTTCAATATGAATTCATCTCAAATTCCGAAATATAGTAGATATTCCGAATAAATGTATATTAATCCAGAAGACAGACATAACACAATATTCTACACTGCTCTAGTTGCGCGATTTATGTGCAAACAGAGCGACCCTAACGAGCACGATAGTGAAGTTCTTATGATGTACCGACAAGTGGAGGAGCCATCGACCAAGATCTGTGCGCAAATAAGCAATGTGAATTCAGAAGATGAGGTTACGCTTAAATCAAACTCAAGAAATAGATTTACTTGTAGGTATGCCGTTTAATGTCAAGGAAGTATTTTTAAAATGTTTGCAAGAGTGTTAATGCATTTTTTTGAGTTTGAATTGGTTCTATTTGTCAATTATTTAAGTAGTATATAAACCATATTATCATTTATCAGTCATAATGTAGTATACATAATTATTATAAGCCTCGAAATTAAATTAAAACCTTATGAATTATGTAGAATTTGTTTTGATGCTAAAATTATTTGCAAAAGAAACAAGTAAATCGCTCCAATTACTTATTCTTTTATTATTACATAATAATAATCCTTGTTCATCAAAAAATCAAAAAGTGATGCTATGCCCAGTTTGGAGTCATCTCTGTCAGAACGAAAAGCACAAGGGAAAAATACCCAATTGTCATCATTTAATAACTGTTTTTTAAACATTTAAATCTTCGATGTCCAATAAGAATAAAAATTAGTTAGGGTCAACCACTCACCGCTCATCGTTCGCACATACAGATTAATGAAATAACTGATGTTTTGTCATACCTCTAGTAGTGGGTAATTGTTCACATTCTGGATGGCTGCTGCTTGTACCGGCTAGACGCTTGAAAATAACAACAGCAAACATGCGCTCAGCAGAACGTTCGTGCGTACCTTGTCGTCCATACTGCAACTTTAACGAATGTCTTACGCCAATGAATGTGTGAATGAATCTGTTTATTTTGGTAGTGGGGTCCAAGTTTTGTAAACTGGATTCCACTGCGCTATTTCATCCATGCCCATAAAATTGATTATTTGCCAGTAATATTTTCTGAGTAACTTTCATCTAGAACTAAAAGTAAATTCAAAATGGTAAAGTTATGATTCATTTTCTTCGTTTTCCCTAATACGAGTTACCGTTTTCAACCATCTCCATATACGAGGACCTATATACAATAATCATAATAATCATAATTTATTCATTCATTTTATTTTATTATATTCAACAATCATACAAATACAAGAAGTACATTGATTTGAAAAAAGGTAGTAACAAACGAATGAATAACAAGATATTCGATAAGTAACTTAATACTCGTTTCGAGACACATTCACTCATATAATACACGTTGTCACTTAAGTATACATGAAAAGAAAAAACGATGATACAGTTTGCTCCTCCCTCGATTATGTTACTATCATCCCAGGTTGACCTACGATGTATATCTTGAGTTTCCTCTCGAATTCGTTGTAGTAGTTAATGTCTCTTATTAACCTGGGATTGTAATTTGACACTTTGATGCAATATAACAAAACGATCTTTGACCAAAAGATTTCGAGGGAAGTGTGCTTGGTATTTTACAGACAAATAATTCAAATTGACTTTAAATTAGTGCAGTAGCCTCAAATCAAGAATTTTGTCTTCACTGAAAACGTCATCGGAAGAACCTCTGTGATTTTCCGAAAGAATTAGCTTCAAAAATTTCTTTTTAATGCTTCTAGTGTTTGAAGACACAGTCTTCACTATCACACCCTAGATATTTAATTTTTTCTACAACCTTGAATATTGGCCTCCAGATGGTGGAATGAAGGATGCATTACAACTGAATGTTGCGTAGTTGTTTTATGGTTCAGCCAATTTTTAATCGATGTCAAGCCTTCCTATGATTTTCCTCTGAGGGAGTTCCAATTTTCACAATGGAATAATATAACTATATTTTTTCTTCGAAGTCAAATTGTTTTCCATAAAGTATGTTATATTTGATGAGATATGACATAAGCCTAGTTGAGAGCCGTTTTTCGAATAATTTCGACAGATTGATTATCAACGATAGTAATTGTCGGTTTCCTTTTTATCTCCTTTTTTGAACAACGATGGGATAATGACGGAATCTTTGAAGGCCGATGGCCAGGAACCGTTTCCCATTGGAGATTTTACTATTTGCGGGGAGATAGAGTTTCTCCTTACATGTTATCCTGTGCTACTAGACTATTTGTTTTTTAATTCGTTGATGGAACCAATAATTCCAGTTCCATTAGTAGGAAATAAATCAATTGAGTTTGAATTGAGGGCGATTTTTTTTATAGCCTGGATCGTCGATCATTTTATTAGCGAGTGTTTTTCCCATATTGACAAACTTGAAAATAAATTCATTAGATATTGTGACGCTTTTCTTTGATTTATTGAGCATCACTCAGGGCAAGGGGGTAGATATTAAATCATACGATGTTCACATTCATTTTATTGCCCTGGAGCCAATACAAAAGTAGGTTATGTCTCCACATAGATACAAATTTCACCGCTCCTCCCCGCCTCGTCGGTCCCCGCGTCGCCGCTAACTCTGCATGTCATTGTATATGAATTCCAGGACTGGACTATGGAATATTGCCCCACTCTCCCACGTCAAGAAAACTTCGCCCTCGAAGTTGGCGGCGGTGGAATGAATCTGAAACCGTAAGGCTTAGGGTGTCGGTGAAGCTTGCTGGAGCTTGAATAATTTCAGTGGCCACACGTAACAAAAATAAACGGCACAAGAGTAGCTCATGTAAAATTTAAAAAAATCCCTTTTACCGGGATATCAAAAATTATCTTGGTCAAGGGTGGTTGTGGAATCTAAAACGTGTGTCTTACTTTACGTTTGAAATAATTGTGTCATAATTAATTTGAAGTTTCTAAAAGTGCGAAATTTCGCAATTTCATACGAATATTGTAACACTCAGAAGTCTTTAGCGCTTTGGACTCCGGGATTTTCACGTGGCCTATCGAAATTAGAAGGTTCGAATTATCTAAAAACATAATTGCATGAACGCCAGACGTCCTATGTAATTAGCTACGAACGAAATCATTTTGACATATGCCTTGAGGAGCTCGCTGCGCGTAAGTTAGAGTTTATACATTTTACCTAGGTCTTGTTAATTTTGGGCCGTTTCTTGCCACGTGCGACCGGCGCCAGTTGTAATAAAGGGTTTTTGGCTATGGGCCGCTAGCTTTTACCCGTTTTACAACTGAAATAAATAGGTATGAATTTTGTAGGTTATTGATGATGTCAGTGTGACAGTGACATAATTATTTCAAACGTAAAGTAAGACACACGGTTTAGATTCCACAACCACCCTTGACCAAGATAATTTTTGATATCCCGGTAGCTAATACATTTAACTATTTCTAAAATAAGAAGGTATACTTAACACATTTGAAACTATAATCTATATTTCGTAACTAGATGCGTATCTTACTATAATGTGTTAATCATTAAAATTCTATTACAAAATATTAGTGCTATGTCAACAATCAATTCAACTCTTAGTTTTGCTTGGCTTGGGGTCATTTCGTATAGGTTGCAGGTTGCTATTTCTGTAGCACTCAATGCTCGAACAGGGGGTTTTCCTACACCTATCAAGTATGGGTTTTTGAAGATAATTACCATTACCAATACAATCTTTGCGAAATTGCATATTCTCCATAAATTATGCCGATTATACGGCAACTCAAGACTATTCACTACGGTGTCATCTAAATCACTTAAAAAATGTGTTGATACGGTTTAAGGTTTAATATTTAAATGGGGTATTATTTCTGTCCAATTTAATTTTCATATTAGTTTAAATTAGAAAAGGTTAGTTTTGAACGATTCATCATAGCTTCTAATTGTAAGGACTCTAAATTAGTTCAAGATGCAGGGACAATATGTTTGTAATTGAAATTTTTGATGGAATTGAAATCGCATGGGTAAGACTTAGAAACAATTAATTCTCCGTTTAAATGCAACGTTCAGTCAAACGGTATATCAAATTCAAATGATCCACTTCGATAACTTGGCGAAAGTGTAATTTGACGCATTGTTTTATTCCTACATTTTGAATTTAAACTGCCATAAGCATTAGCCAATATGAACTTTTCCGATGAAACCTGATATATGGTTTCCGCTGAAGAGTGTACACATGAATATATACAAGAGTTAATTATTTCATATACTTTTGCTCCGTTAGCTAATTTAAATAAACATTCTTGATTTAGCGAGTATCTCTCTGACACCCTTGGAATGAAGACTAAATGTTGATGTTTTATAATAGTGAGCTTCCTTACCCACTATCATAGTTAGATTATCTGACCTTGCAATTATCATTGGTTCATAACATATAGAACACGTCTGGTTATTAAAAGCGAAAGGAATACATGCTACCTGATATAGTTTATATCTGTTGACTTCAGATTTCAATGGAATTTTCATCTTTACTGCTACCTGTGACCCGCTGACAACACATTCTGCAATGTCTTTATTTAAATACATTCCAATATCATCTACTGAAATTGCTAATTCATAATTACTATTACCCAAACATTTTTCTAAAGATCGTAAGTCATTTTTAATTTATTTATTGGAACTAATTGAGTTGGTATTTTATAATCACGACAATGGTCTATTATCAATGAAATATCTAGCATCTTCAATATTTGCAACTGTTTTATAGCCTCATCAAGTAATGAATACCATAAAAATTCTGATTCTACCCCTAATTCGTCAACTTCCTTCCCAATTTTATTTCCAATACCTTGGATCGTTTCGAGATTTGTATCGATATAATTTAAAGATACTTCATTGAATTTATGCGCTTCACGAGCATATGTTTTGAAACTGGCAGTTATGTTATTCAAATATTCATGATCGGAACTTACATTAATTTGTTTTTCTACAAATTTTTCTGCAAATTTTGTTGATTTGTGAAAAATGGTTCGGCCGAATGGGTGGACAAGACTCCAGAACACCAGTTTAGAGCACCCCCCACAAAATTTAGGGCCCGCGCACTGCGGTGAAATGCTGCTTCTTCACGGCCAAAACCTTCTTCTAGAGTTTTATAGAGAGCATCATAGTTATTATATATTTCGTCCAATAGATATGCGACGTGACAGGCTGGACTGTTGAGATTTTTACGGCAAACCTGGTTTTTGACATCAATCCTCTTTTTGATTACGGCATTATTCGGCAAATCGGTAGTATACATAATAAAGACTGTTGATTCGTAAGCAATAAAATCGTTAAACTCTTGCCAATAAACTCTCGAAACTACGTGAACTTCTGAAGTGTTCATTGAATTAATCCCATAGAAAATAATTAATAGAAAAATTGCGTACATTTTGTTCAGCTTACTAACTTTGTTAGCTCGAACGAACTGAGGTAGCTTTGGTTAGCCTATTAAATTTCTTAGTTGCAAAAACTTTTATGAATACTCAACAAATTGGATTGTTAACAATATTGAAATTGTACAACAAGACCACAGTACTGTTATTTTAAAATACCTTACCAATGCACAATACTCTTATTTTCTTATTATTGACTCGACTAATAGATTGCTCAAACGTATTCTATTATTTCTTACCTAAAGTAAAACTAATGTCGACATAAAGATTAAAGAAACTAGTTACTAACCCGGGGAATGAACTCCTCCAACCTCTCTATATGAATTGTATCCATTCTTTCTATTCTACATTTCTTGATCTTAACTTTATAATTCAACTCATTCAATTTATCAACTATTTCATATGGACCATGATAAAGGTGCAAAAGTTTTGTGAACTTGCCCACTTTTCTAATAGACGTATATACTTAAAGCAAATATAATTTCACACACTTTTTTATCGCTGCATTGGAAATTCGCGATCTCGTAGTTCTCTAAGTGAAATACTGGAATTTTAGAGGCGTCACAATTGTCGGGTTTCATAACCGGATTTCTGCTTAGGGAATCAGCATCTGTATGGTTTTTCCCATTCTTGTGTACAACTTCGTATGGGAAATCTTGTAGTTTGATTGCTCATCGGGCTAATCTACCAGATACATCCTTATTTTTCTGTAACCAACATAGAGCGTGGTAGTCGGTCACCACTTTAAACCTTCTTCCTCATAAAAAATGACGAAAGAAATTGACTGCCCACACTATACTGAAACATTCTTTTTCCGTTACTCAATATTTTACTTCCGCATCGGATAACTCACGTGATGCTTAAGCTACCGGTTTTGTTTCCCCATTTTCAGTTTGGAGTAAAACACATCCCAACCCGAGATTATTTGCATCTGTGTGAATTTCTGTTGGTAGCTCATCCGAAAAATGTAGCAGTACGGGATAATCCACTAATTTCTCTTTTAAGTTATCAAATGCCGATTGCTGCTTATCACCCCAATGGAATTTTACTGATTTTCTAGTCAAACATGTTGAAGGTTGTACCGCACAAGAATAATTTTTTATGAACTTTCTTTAATAATTTGTTAACCCTATAAAACATTGCACATCTTTAACATTTTTTGGTTTTGGAAAATTTGAAACTGCTAAAATTTTTTCTTCATCTGGTGACAAGCCTTTTTCGCTGGCTACATGTCCTAAAATTTTAATGCTTCTGTATCCAAATGAGCATTTAATTTCAAACCAAATTCTGTGAAACGGTTCAATACTATTTGTAAATTTTTTAGATATTGTTCAAATGTTTCCCTTTTCGGAATCACATCATTCAAATATACTAGGCATATATTCCATTTCAAATCGGCTAAAATGTGATCCATATAACGTTGTAATATGGCAGGACTGGACGTAAGACCGAACGGAAGTACATCAAGCTCATATAAACCATCGGAGGTTACGAATGCTGTTATAGGTTTATCACTTTCTTCTAATTTAATTTGACAGTAGCCAGAAAATAAATCTAAGCCCGAAAAGTACTTGGCACCATTTAGATAAGATAGTACATCTTCAATTAAAGGTAACGGATATGCATCCATTTTAATCATTTCATTTATTTTTCGATAGTCTATGCACAAACGCCACTCACCCGTTTCTTAGAAACTAATACGACCGGACTGGCCCATGGACTTCTTGATTTACATATAGTACCACATTCTAACATTTCCTTTACCTGACCTATAATAATTCTTTATGTGATAGCCTGTAGGGTGGTTGATGCATAGGTTTAGAGTTCTCAATATGTATTCCTTGTTCTTTAACCTTAGTTTTACCTAGTTGGCTATTTGAGGTTGCGAAAAGATCTCTGTGCGTATGTAGAAGTTCAAACATTTGCATTCGCTCATCAGCATTTAATTTATTATCTATGTTGAACAAAACAGTGCTATCCTTTTCTAAATCATTTTCTAGTAAGTTAATATCTGCGTCTACTGTTCCAACTACACTTTTATTTATCATGACAGGATTTAGTTTCTTCACATGTACTCCATCAAATGTGATTACCTTGCGAATGTTTTCATGTTGAAGTGAAATGTGTTTATCCGCGAAATTTATACTAATTGCGTATTTAGAATTGAAGTCATTGCCAATAACTATATCAGCCTTGAGATCTTTGAACAACAAAATAATGAAAAAGTTCGATATCTGCTATTTGGAATACCATCATAATTTTACCCAACACCCATAAATTCTTTCCATTTTTCACTCTAATATTGACTTATGGTATTTTACTGATATTTTCTGAATTTTCAACGAATTCAGAATTTATACAACTCATCCCTGCTCCCGTATCTATAATTACACCTAAAGGAACAGATTTAACGAAACCAGGCAATTTCAGTGATCCACACAAGTTCAAATTATAAATTTGAATCTCTGTATGCTTAGTATTCAAATAATGTTTTCTTTTACGACACGAATTTTTTACATGACCTAATTTCTTACAGAAAAAGCAAGTGAGTAATTTAAATTTTGAATTGATTGTTGAGGCTTTTATTGAGAAGTATTCTACTAGTGTAACAGCGATTTGCCTTTGCTGCACGTTCAAAATTTTTAAGAAATTGTTTAACGTTTTCGTGAGATCGTCCTCCAAATTTTTTCGGTGTGACTATTAGGTATACTTCTGGTAACTCGGTGGCGGCGGCTGCCATGCTTCCATTATCACTCATTCTGGGAACACTGGTGACGGACACCCTCACTGTTAACTTTCTGGTTTTACTTCTTGTTAACATATAAAAAATTAGAACGTGCGCGGCCCCTCCACCAATTTTGTGACGCTTTTCTTTGATTTATTGAGCATCACTCAGGGCAAGGGGGTAGATGTTCACATTCATTTTATTGCCCTGGAGCCAATACAAAAGTGAGTGTAAGACTAAAAGCTAACTATGTCTCCACATAGATACAAACTTCATCGCTCCTCCCCGCCTCGTCGGTCCCCGCGTTGCCGCTGACTCTGCATTTCATTGTATATGAATTCCAGGACTGAACTATGGGATATTGCCACAATATCTCTCTTTCCTGTATGAATAATTCATCCCCTTCATCTTTTATTGAATCTATTTTATGTGTTTTTATCTACTTTCCTGTATGAATAATTCATCCCCTTCATCTTTTATTGAATCTATTTTATGTGCTTTTAACTACTTGCCACAATTTCTTGCTATCATCGCAGTTTGTACCAAGTTTGTTTTTATAATTATTGGTGTATCCAAATTTCAGTTCAAGATTATTCGAATTAAAGCTTTGAATAATTGATTTTTGATATCACCGGATTTAAAGACTTTGATCATCCAAGGTGCTTTTTATATGTCTTTTTGTTTTTGTTCAGAGATGGTGAAATCATTAAATGTTTTCTGTAGAATACAAAATATTATTTGCAGTATTTGAATCTTGAGAATAAATTGGGTTCCATGAAATTTTATGCAGAAGTGTTGAGTTTTTCAACATTCAGGTGGCGGATATAGTCAACATGCCTCATAGTTTCACTTGGAATATTCTAAATCATTTTTACTAGGTAGTTCCAAAACAACGATTGCTTGCTTGTGTTTTGTGATTTTTTGAAGGATCTCATGATTATGTTACTTACGTCGACGAATAATTTGATTTCTTTGTGATTTGTATTGTGATTGGCTGAAACTGTTCACTCGAATGTCACAACTTATTTCTACCTCTTATTTTAGATAATAACGGTCCAAAAATCTTACAACGACTGACATCTGCAGGGATATCAACAGATGACAAACTTCAATAACTAGGTGGCTATAATTTGCAGGTAGCTTGGAGACATACAAAACTGAAATCACCCTTATATCTACACATTCAAGGACCATACCCGTAACTCAACATCTCGCCAGCCTTGAAAGAATCTCTTTCAAAACGTTATTTCCTACACAATGTTACAACTAAATGGATGTTCGCTCTGTCTCTGTTGGTAACCTTCATTATTGCACGTTTCACAATACCATTTGTGGTTTGTACAGATATCACTCGCGTCACACCATCTTTGCCGGGATGAAGTTTGACTATTCGACTCAATGACCACGTTGAGGGTGGCTGCTGATCATGCTTTAGAGGTACCAGATCCCAAATCTTCACATTTGCACTTGTGGTTCTCCATTTGTGTTTTTGTTGTAGTTGCTCTAAGTACTTGGTTGACCATGTTTTCCAGAAATGTTGAGAAATGCGTTGCGTCATCTGCCAACGTGATAATCGATTCATCGGAACTTCTTGCAAGTCAGGTTCTACTATGGAAGTAAGTGGGCTGCCGATGAGGAAATTACTTGGACTGAGAGGAGTTAAATCATTGGGATCTGATGATAGAGGACATAAGGGTCTGGAGTTGAGGCACGATTCGATCTGTGTTAAAGTGGTATGCATGTCTTCATAATTGAGCAAAGCATTGCCAACTACTCTTTTGAGGTGATATTTCACGAATTTGACTCCCGCTCCCCAAATACCTCCGAAATGAGGAGATCTTGAGGGTATGAAATGCCAAGTTATTTGAGCGATGGTTAATTTTTGAAGGATATTATGTTTGAATAGTTGTGATTCGAATAATCGTTTCAATTAACTTAATTCGTTTGTTGCACCCACAAAGTTTGATCCGTTGTCCGAGAACATATATGTGGGTTTTTCCCTCCTTGCTATAAATCGTTTTAATGCACTCAAAAACTATCTGTTGTTAAATTCGTAACTAGTTCCAAGTGTATTGCTTTTGTTGCAAAACAGATGAACAACGATACATATGACTTTACTGCTTTATTGGTGCGGTTGAATGAAGCCTTAATAATCACAATTAATGAAGGAGCTTGCTGGTTCTACGCTCTTTGCAGATTATTGACCCATGATTTGCTGGATATTACGTGGATTGACTCTATAGAATGTAATACATTTATGTATAACACTTCTTACTGTACTACGCCCTGGAAGTGGCCAAAATCTCTTTCGCAAAAAACCAAGGGTCGCTTGTGCACCTGCGTGTAGAAATCTTATATGTTCGTGTTGAAATAATAATTTTGGCATGTAATGATCTTTGGACAATACTATAGGATGTTTTTTCTCCAAGAGTGTAGTGTGAATTTTTGAGTCGGCCACCTCTTATAACATTCTTATCTATGAATGGAGTCAATGAAGCCAAAGAACTGTGCTTACCTACCGAACCCGTTGTGCGCAAAGACTCTATATCCATTTCAAAACTGAAATACTGTACCATAGTGAAAATCACATTAGATGCTCTACTCAATTCAGTACGTGTTGAATGTTCTGACAATTTATTACCCCTGTTTAGACAGTTGTGTTTAAATCTCAAACAATATGCAATTATTCTTGTTAATTTTGAAAAACTTGAATATTTAATCAATATGTCATATTGGTTAGGAGATATGGTAACTACATTCATAAACAGTTTCTTGATTTCTGGTATGTCTGTTTCTTGAAGCTGCGGCTTATTATTAGTTGGCAGGTTATCAGTGTGACCCGATAGACAAGCAGGGCCATTCCACCATAAATTGCATTAGATAAGGTCAGAAGCTGAACAACCCTTCGAAATCACATCGGCTGGATTATTTTCTGTGCGGACATGACTAAATGACTGAATCTCTGACACTCGATTGGCTACAAATGTTTGTAGTAGTGTATTTGGTAACAAATTTAGCCAAGCGAGAATAATGGTAGAATCAGTCCAATAGAAGATTTTTGTGACATTTATATTGACTATGGCTAGCAAAACCTCTTGCATGAGTCTATCCAGAAGTGAAGCCCCACACAGCTCTAGTCGGGGTATTGAGATTGCTTTGATTGGCGCCGCACGAGATTCGGCGCATAATAAACGCGATTTCATATTCTCATTGCAGATACTTGTGACATCAATGCAAGCATCTGATACTTGTGACATCAATGCAAGCATCTTAGGCTGTTGTAGATGCATCACAGAATCCGTGTATTTTACAGTAAGTGTTCATTTCTCCTGACGCTACATGTCGTGATATATCCAAATTATTCAAGTCTGACAAATCCGTGGCCTATGAGGACCAAAGGCGAAATATGTCAGACATAATTGCTTCATCCCATCCTAACTTCGATTCCCATATTTTTTGTAGCAATACCTTCGCCTTGATGATTACCGAGCCAACCAAATCTAATGGATCGTAAATCTGAGCAATTTCAGATAGAATATTCCGTTTTGTTATCGTTGTGTTTATTTCAATTGACCTAACAGAATATTTCAATGAGTCTAACTGCGGGTTCCAAATTAAGCTCAATGTTTTGGTGTTGTTATCTATGTTAATGTTAATTGACCTTGGCGTGTTATTACCGCTTGATTCTGAAATCATGTGCGAGTTATTTGAGGCCCATTTTTGTAATTCGATTTCACCTCTTAACAAAACTGAATTTACTCCATCTCGTATTTGAATTAGATCCTGAATTGTAGCTGAACCTATTACTGAGTCATCGACATAAAAGTCTTTACATATTGTGTTATAAGCTATTGGAAATAGATTTTTTTCATCAAATGTGAGTTGCTACAAATTACGAATTGCTAGATAAGGAGCTGAAGACGTGCCGTAAGTCACAGTTTTCGAATAATATGTTCGAATCTCATCTCTTGGATTTTCCCGCCGAAGAATTCTTTGAAAATCTCTATGTGTCGGGTGAATTAGAAATTGTCGATACATTTTAAGAGCGTCGGCTATAAAAACGAATTTGTGGATTCGAAATCTCGTGATAATGCCAAATATATAGTCTTGAATCGCAGAACCTATCATAAGATTATCATTTAGACTTACCCCTAATGTACCTTTTGCAGAACCGTCAAAAACTACGCGCAGTTTTGTCGTTGAACTGGTTTCTTTCGTAACTCCGTGAAGAGGCAGATAAAATGTGCTGTTTTATTCAAGTGACAGGTTACAGATTGTTTCCCTTTCATTATGTGTCTTATAATTAAATGAACCTCCTATGATCCAACCTAATGCATTTTTTTGTCACGTGGGTTGATCTTTTGTAAACTGAATTTGACCGTCACACAAAAGTGACCAGAATAGATCAGCACCGATTAATAAATCAATATCTTTTGATTCATTGAAATACGGACCTGCTATTTGTATATTTTTGGGCACTTGTATATATTTTAGAGGAAAGCTATGTAACGGAATCTGTTGTTTAATTTCCGGTAGAATGAGACAATAGATTTATGCAGAAATTAATTATACTGTGATTTCATTATTAAGTTTGACATGTAATGAATATTTGTTGAAACCTGATTAATGCCCGCGACAGAAATATTTACTGAGTGTTTTGGTACACCTGAAAGTTCTTGAAACTTCTCAGTGATGAAGTGCGATTGTGAACCAACATCTGAGAGGGCTCTTCCTTTCTGAATGTTGCCGTGTTTCTCAACTACGTGAATGATTGCGGTTGATAACAGCACTCCCTTTTGAGTTATATTATTGTTTGCCAAATGTGTCATTGCTATATTGAGATGTAGATGGATTCTGAATTGCCTGAACATTTGAATTTCCTATCGAATTTTCATCATATTGTGGAAAGTACAAAAGTGAATTGTGTTTTTTGTTGCAATGCCTGCAATTTCCATAATAACATATATTAGAGCTGTGGTTTAGTTTCATACAATTGATGCATAATTTGTGTTTTTTCACTAACTTATATCGGTTGTGTGTATTTGACTCTAGGAATGTCGGGCAAGGGTATAATGAGTAATTATTCTTACAGAGAATACATTGTAATCGATTTACTGAAATATGTGTTGTCAGTTTGTGCGTGTAACGTCTATAGTTTGAATTATTTCGACTTGTAAATTGACGTATGTGATTCTGAGTTCTTGTAGCAACCTTCAAGTGTACTTCAAGTGATTCAAGAGCTTGACATTTTTGATTTAAAAATTCAGTGAATTCTTTCATGATTGAATTTAGAAATTTTTTGTAACTCCCAATATCTTTATGTATTGAAATCCAATTTTGATGCTGATAAATAAATAATAAAAGTATTCCAAGAATCTGTAGATTTTACTAAGCTCTTCAATGCTTTAAAATTACTAATTGCAGAATCTAATAATTGTCTAATGGTGTAGTTATCTTTAGACACACATGGTAAATTAATTAACGCTCTTATGTAATTTTCGACTATTGGCATTTTATTTTCATACCTATTTTTCAGAATATCCCAAGCAGCATGATATGATTCATTTGATAATGTTAATGAGCCAATTACCTGCGATGCGTCTCCTTCCAAGAATGATTTAAGATAATGACATTTTTGGATATTTGACAATATTTCGTTGTTGTGAATTAATGAATGAAATGCATCCCGAAAAGTTATCCACTGATTACATTTATCATTGTAAATCTATTGTGGGTAATTTTACATTTGGTACATTGATTCCAGGGTTCGAATGATTTTTGAAATTAGTTTTATTGTTGGCTGTATCAATATTACGACTTATTTAACAGTTAAATCATTATCAGCGCTGGATTGTGTAATATCTGCAATTAATTTATAATATGCCGTCTCGAAATTGAGAAGTTCTGAATTTTGATTAGCGTCTTGATCTGATAGCTCAATTTCCGATTGAATATCATCAAATTGTAAATCTTCATTTTTAGATAGACGCAGTTTTAATTCTTGAAAATCTGTGTTATTGAAGTTTTTGAAATAAGAAATTAAATGGATTACATGGGATTCAGTGCGACCTCTTTTATTAATTAATTCATTTAAATTTGTATTTCCAATATTGTACAATGCTCTACGTTCCTTCAAACTGCACCACGATAACAACAATAATCAATGGGAACTTGGGAACAAGGAATAAGGAAAGGATTATAATCAACCCACTCACTTGTGATGTGATGTTATGATTGTAGACTAAAAGTCCCTTTTGTGAACTATGATTGTGTTTCTCGCTGTCTTCTACCCGATTCGAAGCTGACCAATGTTTGTTATTTGTGATTTTTCGAAGGACCTCGTGATTATGTCATGTACATTGACGAATAATTTGATTTCTTTGTGATTTGGGTTGTGATTGACTAAAACTGTTCACTCGAATATAACAGTTTATTTCTACTTCTTATTTTACTATTTTAGATAATAACGGTTCAAAAACGACTGACGTCTGCAGGGATGTCAACAGATGACAAACTTGAATAACAAGGTTGCTATCCTTTGCAGGTACCTTGGATGACGCCAAGACGAGTTTGCAGGACATGCCCACACACAAATAGTCTCTTTGGGAAACACTCTCCTTGAATGTTACCAATTCTGTCAATACTCGTCGTATGCCTGATGTGATGGCAAAAAGAGTATTCCAGAGGGGCAACAGATGTTCTATGCATCTCACTAGTGGTGTTGGTACGCAAGGCATTGGAACAAGTATAATAATAGATCACATGATGTTGAAACAAATGCGGTAGTCAATCCTGGTCAAGAAAAGATTGCGCTTGTAGAGTATGGAGCCGTGAGTGATAGATCTATCCATCACCAGGTTCTCCCGGTAACTCCACATGCCTTCTCCGCCCTACGCTGCTCACCTATGTCACTAATCACCAGATCAATCCATCTCAACAACCTAGCATACAAGATACATGTAGATAACGTGTAGCAGGTCTTGAGACAAGTGATCAACCGCTAGTTCTTGGAATCATACAAGTCTCCTTCCTTTAGTGTACCCCTCGACAGCCCAGCTTGAAATTTGCCGCTCTTCTTCAAGCCAAGAGTCGAAGGAAACTAGCCTGTACTACCTTTTAATGCCCAACAATACGTTTTCATTAAGAAGTGATCAGTGTATCGGTAGGAAAACTGCAAAACAACAAAAGCAAAAATTCTCGCTGCTTCAAAAGAGCCCATATAAATAAGCTAATATTAGAATGTGTATCGAATAAAAGAGCCTGGATGACTAAGAAATGATGCATTCATGGTTGAAAAAAAGTGGCGAAAAACTGAAAATAGAAAATAGAAATGCCGTATTGTTTTCGGATAATGCCACGTCTTATCCCAAAATATAATTATAAAATGTAAACATCCTATTCCTTTCTCCAAATCCAAAAAAGGGATTATCAGCTATAATCTATAGCTTTAAGCTTTAAGATTGCATATAGGAAATATCTGTTAAGATGACCTCTGACTTTCACCAACTCCTAAAATTCTTAAGAAGGAGCAGAAAATTATCAAGTCAACTAGTAATTCAGTATGAATATCAGCAACTTGGAAAAAATTGTCTCCTAGCACAATTTCAAGATATCTTGTGAAGGCGGGATTGATGGACGCTTTTGAACATGAGGACTTTTTCGATAAGGAAGACGAGATTCCATTAGCTATTTCATGAATTAACCACAATGAACAGAGTGAGGGTAGATTGTACATCTATTGATTAAAATATATTGACTGAAAACCCAGTTTCGTTCTTCAAGAAATCTTATCTTATGAATTACGCAATGGTGGAACCGATTCTGACAGTGGAAATGAAAATGAAGAACCTGAAACGCGCACCTCAAACAATGAAGATATCAGTGAAATTTGTAAAAAGCTTATCGATATTCGAAACTTTTTGTTCAGTAACGGTAAAAGTGAACTAGCCTTGGAAGATGTTCAGTTTTTATCAAAATGTGAGAGTCAAGATTTTCAAATGGAACTGAAGGAAAAACAAACATCACTGAAGCAAGTTTTCGAAAAATATAAGCATTTGCATACCTATATGTAATAATAATGAATAAATATTGATTTACTCATTGACCCAGTCGTTTTAATTCATATATTTATTTATATATCCATCAAAGTAGCATGTTTTTGTGGTGACGTAAGTTTCCATCTACTGTAGTATAATTATTATATACCTACTAACAAAACAAACATTAATGCAACCCCAATTCTTCATCCCCCCCTCTCAATATCTATTTTGTTATTGTATCATCATATTCTTGGAAATAAAGTCGAAATGTCGAAATGAAGTTGATTTTATTCCCAGTATAAGAATTAACTACGTAGTTCATATTATAATCATAGGAATTTGTAAATGATGGAAGCTGTCTCATATGTTGTTTCCTAATATTTATGTACACTAAATGTTCAACCATATCAACAAGATAAAATGATTCTTATAATTACAAATTTGTTTTCTTCAAGAATTAGCATTATGAACCTATTGCAGGAAAGTTAGGAAATTTTAAGTTTGGATATTCAAACGAAGAATGTATTACATATTTATTCCATGCCTTGAGATTGATTGACAAAATATTTTTATAATTCCAGGAAAGTTGTATCAAACTGAACCAGTTGAATTCAATGTGAACCATCCATTTCTTTACTTCGTAATTGACGCCGAACTTCAAGTTATTCTAGTGGCAGGAAAAATTGTCAATCCCCTCAATTCTAGAATTAAATGATATATTGTTATTAGAATTCGGGTGTTTTATTTAATCTTTATTTCCTCAGACATGATACACACACACACACACACACACACACACACACACACACACACACACACACACACACACACACACACACACACACACACACACACACACACACACACACACACACACACACACACACACACACACACACACACACACACACACACACACACACACACACACACACACACACACACACACACACACACACACACACACACACACACACACACACACACACACACACACACACACACACACACACACACACACACACACACACACACACACACACACACACACACACACACACACACACACACACACACACACACACACACACACACACACACACACACACACACACACACACACACACACACACACACACACACACACACACACACACACACACACACACACACACACACACACACACACACACACACACACACACACACACACACACACACACACACACACACACACACACACACACACACACACACACACACACACACACACACACACACACACACACACACACACACACACACACACACACACACACACACACACACACACACACACACACACACACACACACACACACACACACACACACACACACACACACACACACACACACACACACACACACACACACACACACACACACACACACACACACACAGACACACACACACACACACACACACACACACACACACACACACACACACACACACACACACACACACACACACACACACACACACACACACACACACACACACACACACACACACACACACACACACACACACACACACACACACACACACACACACACACACACACACACACACACACACACACACACACACACACACACACACACACACACACACACACACACACACACACACACACACACACACACACACACACACACACACACACACACACACACACACACACACACACACACACACACACACACACACACACACACACACACACACACACACACACACACACACACACACACACACACACACACACACACACACACACACACACACACACACACACACACACACACACACACACACACACACACACACACACACACACACACACACACACACACACACACACACACACACACACACACACACACACACACACACACACACACACACACACACACACACACACACACACACACACACACACACACACACACACACACACACACACACACACACACACACACACACACACACACACACACACACACACACACACACACACACACACACACACACACACACACACACACACACACACACACACACACACACACACACACACACACACACACACACACACACACACACACACACACACACACACACACACACACACACACACACACACACACACACACACACACACACACACACACACACACACACACACACACACACACACACACACACACACACACACACACACACACACACACACACACACACACACACACACACACACACACACACACACACACACACACACACACACACACACACACACACACACACACACACACACACACACACACACACACACACACACACACACACACACACACACACACACACACACACACACACACACACACACACACACACACACACACACACACACACACACACACACACACACACACACACACACACACACACACACACACACACACACACACACACACACACACACACACACACACACACACACACACACACACACACACACACACACACACACACACACACACACACACACACACACACACACACACACACACACACACACACACACACACACACACACACACACACACACACACACACACACACACACACACACACACACACACACACACACACACACACACACACACACACACACACACACACACACACACACACACACACACACACACACACACACACACACACACACACACACACACACACACACACACACACACACACACACACACACACACACACACACACACACACACACACACACACACACACACACACACACACACACACACACACACACACACACACACACACACACACACACACACACACACACACACACACACACACACACACACACACACACACACACACACACACACACACACACACACACACACACACACACACACACACACACACACACACACACACACACACACACACACACACACACACACACACACACACACACACACACACACACACACACACACACACACACACACACACACACACACACACACACACACACACACACACACACACACACACACACACACACACACACACACACACACACACACACACACACACACACACACACACACACACACACACACACACACACACACACACACACACACACACACACACACACACACACACACACACACACACACACACACACACACACACACACACACACACACACACACACACACACACACACACACACACACACACACACACACACACACACACACACACACACACACACACACACACACACACACACACACACACACACACACACACACACACACACACACACACACACACACACACACACACACACACACACACACACACACACACACACACACACACACACACACAAAATAATAATTTTGGCATGTAATGATCTTTGGACAATACTATAGGATGTTTTTTCTCCAAGAGTGTAGTGTGAATTTTTGAGTCGGCCACCTCTTATAACATTCTTATCTATGAATGGAGTCAATGAAGCCAAAGAACTGTGCTTACCTACCGAACCCGTTGTGCGCAAAGACTCTATATCCATTTCAAAACTGAAATACTGTACCATAGTGAAAATCACATTAGATGCTCTACTCAATTCAGTACGTGTTGAATGTTCTGACAATTTATTACCCCTGTTTAGACAGTTGTGTTTAAATCTCAAACAATATGCAATTATTCTTGTTAATTTTGAAAAACTTGAATATTTAATCAATATGTCATATTGGTTAGTCGAAATGAAGTTGATTTTATTCCCAGTATAAGAATTAACTACGTAGTTCATATTATAATCATAGGAATTTGTAAATGATGGAAGCTGTCTCATATGTTGTTTCCTAATATTTATGTACACTAAATGTTCAACCATATCAACAAGATAAAATGATTCTTATAATTACAAATTTGTTTTCTTCAAGAATTAGCATTATGAACCTATTGCAGGAAAGTTAAGAAATTTTAAGTTTGGATATTCAAACGAAGAATGTATTACATATTTATTCCATGCCTTGAGATTGATTGACAAAATATTTTTATAATTCCAGGAAAGTTGTATCAAACTGAACCAGTTGAATTCAATGTGAACCATCCATTTCTTTACTTCGTAATTGACGCCGAACTTCAAGTTATTCTAGTGGCAGGAAAAATTGTCAATCCCCTCAATTCTAGAATTAAATGATATATTGTTATTAGAATTCGGGTGTTTTATTTAATCTTTATTTCCTCAGACATGATACACACACCCACACACACACACACACACACACACACACACACACACACACACACACACACACACACACACACACACACACACACACACACACACACACACACACACACACACACACACACACACACACACACACACACACACACACACACACACACACACACACACACACACACACACACACACACACACACACACACACACACACACACACACACACACACACACACACACACACACACACACACACACACACACACACACACACACACACACACACACACACACACACACACACACACACACACACACACACACACACACACACACACACACACACACACACACACACACACACACACACACACACACACACACACACACACACACACACACACACACACACACA
Organism: Endomychus coccineus; assembly: GCA_958510875.1. Taxonomy (NCBI): domain Eukaryota; kingdom Metazoa; phylum Arthropoda; class Insecta; order Coleoptera; family Endomychidae; genus Endomychus; species Endomychus coccineus. The sequence goes on along the minus strand of OY294069.1, from coordinate 93,466,678 downwards.
CACACACACACACACACACACACACACACACACACACACACACACACACACACACACACACACACACACACACACACACACACACACACACACACACACACACACACACACACACACACACACACACACACACACACACACACACACACACACACACACACACACACACACACACACACACACACACACACACACACACACACACACACACACACACACACACACACACACACACACACACACACACACACACACACACACACACACACACACACACACACACACACACACACACACACACACACACACACACACACACACACACACACACACACACACACACACACACACACACACACACACACACACACACACACACACACACACACACACACACACACACACACACACACACACACACACACACACACACACACACACACACACACACACACACACACACACACACACACACACACACACACACACACACACACACACACACACACACACACACACACACACACACACACACACACACACACACACACACACACACACACACACACACACACACACACACACACACACACACACACACACACACACACACACACACACACACACACACACACACACACACACACACACACACACACACACACACACACACACACACACACACACACACACACACACACACACACACACACACACACACACACACACACACACACACACACACACACACACACACACACACACACACACACACACACACACACACACACACACACACACACACACACACACACACACACACACACACACACACACACACACACACACACACACACACACACACACACACACACACACACACACACACACACACACACACACACACACACACACACACACACACACACACACACACACACACACACACACACACACACACACACACACACACACACACACACACACACACACACACACACACACACACACACACACACACACATACACGTGCCAGAATGATTGTGGGGTCGCATCACGGTAACCCCATTTAGGGGGCCTTTTAAGCTACGGGTACAACCCCAACCACTGAAAAGTAAGCTTTCCAACGGTATATGTGGTGTTTTGATACACTCGTTGTTTCTATCCAATTGGGTGAAAACGATACTCTGTGGACGTCCGCATAGTTTGGTGTTTAGATACGTCTCCAAACTGAATTATGTGGACTTACCGACTGTCCCCGTAAATGTATATGCACGAATTTGTGTGTAGTATTTTTAACACGGGCGCAAGGAAACATGTTTCCTTGAATGATCATAGTGTCGCGTCGAAAATAATACTCACTTTCTATTTAATTTAATAACAAAGAAATTGAGTTGATCATGTCATGTTTATTATATAGTTGAAGTGATTCCATTTATAGGATCACTTCTCAATTCAGTAAAAAAGAGGAATGCTGAAACCAGAACGGAGGATCGCTCTGCTCTCATTTCATTTCACTAGAACACAATTTATATTTAATTCTATAATTTTCATTCTTGCACCAAATTCAACTAATTTTGAATAATTATCTTCAATTTAATTGAATTATTTCATATTTTATAGTAGGAAAAACGCGATCTTCAAAGTTGAATTTTGAAACCTTCTTAATTGATAGGCAAATTTTCTATTCTAATTTCAAATATATCTAGATTTTCCGTTTCAATTTTTCAGTAATTTGAAAATTTTGTTTAGTAAAGTAATTTAACATGATTATCAATTCGAAACTTTGTTCTCCATATTCTAATCAGTCCAACACATTTTGATTTTTTAATTGGAAAAATGTTTTATGAATAAATAAAACTTCATATTTGACAAACATTTTATTCAGAATAATATCAGTATGCACATGTATCGAACCTCACTTCTTTCTCAATCAGAGGGTTTCTTTTTACACCTGTTTATATGGTTATATACATAATATTTTATATTTCTCCACGATCGATTACCCAATATATTTGCATGTTTTCTTATGCACTCTTCAGCTTCCAGTTTTCCGGGAATTTTGCAATTTCTAATATTATCTCTGAAGAATTCTAAAACAAGCTGCTTCTCTTCTTGTTTCCATACCTTGTGTTCTATTTTTCCACGAACTACAGAATGTGTAATGGAATCTATAAATAGAATAATTCAGCAATATAACACTAGAAAAGTGCAAAAGTTTCTTCTCAGGGAACAATGGCTATACCTGCTTCTATCATATGTAACCTAGGTGAATTATCATTTACATCTTCTGCAGTGATATGTTGAAAAACTTGAGGAACATCTTGTATATCTGTTTCGCTACCACTATCTTCAAGGTTCTCTAGTTCTATAAAAATGGAAAAATCAATGAGACTGTGGCAAATCAAAACTTGTCAAAATTTTTCTAAGATTCTGCTCAATTCAAAATTAGAATAGTAATAGATTGGTATCCTCATTACTTTTTAGGATGGGTAATGTTTTTTTACATTGAACACTTCCGAAATTATATTGCTTACGTAATGTAGCTATTTCCAAAAAAAAAATTCTTAAAGTGCGTATTTGGGAGCAAAAAATTTTGTATTCAATAGTACCATTATTTGCATTGATAGGAACATAAACACTATTGATAAGAAAAATCATCCACTAAAAATGCTATCAAGTAACGTTATAAAAGATGGTAATCACTCGGATTTCGACATATACAGAAATCCCACTTAAACAAATACTTAGGCAGATTCAGCTAACACCATTCATATATAAAATAACTTCGCTTAACAGTCCAGTTCATAGATTATTGAAAGTTCCTTTGAGCCAGCAAAATTATAACAACGAAGTTGAGAAATTTCAGCAAATTGCGTTGGACAATGGTTAGAAAAACCTTTGATCAGTAATTTAATTTCTAAGCAAAAAAGGGAATTGGAACGTCACCAATTAACCAAATTAGAGCCATCACCTTCAAATAATTCGACAAATATCAGAGTTTGTTTTCTAAACTTGCAATACAACCAGTTTATAGATGTAAGATTGAGCTAAAACACTGTTTAGACAACACGTTCGATATTTTTGCGAATTTCGACAAATCCGGGATTCACAGAATCAATTGTCGTGTTAAAAATGCTATGTGGATCAAACTAGGAGGAAAATTTCAACTCGTTATAGGGAACGTTTTGCCCATATAAAGGAAAATAATGGTGAAAAATTAGTGTTAGGCGAACATATTTTGAATACAGGTCGCACCATTTCCCAAGAAAGTTTTTTTACTTTCGAAACACAGTACAGACAAATATCTAAGTAATTCAGAAGAGATGAGAACATATAAACGGAAACCCATTGTTTATTGTCCATTATTATCCACAAATAATATTTAAACAGGCACATTTTGATTTATAATTTAGTTTACTCTGATGATGGCTACTCGGTAGCCGAAAAGTCCTCAGTAATTTATTAGTATTTTCAATGGATAAGAGCGATTATTTCTCATCAATAGTGTTATAATATGTCCACAATGTGAAGTTTTATAGTTTATTGAGATAACATGAATATAAAACAGTTATAAAGATTACAATGATATGATCATGAAAATTCTTGACACAGGTATGAATTACTTGTAGATGTTTGCGAAATAAGTCACATTAACACACCTGTGGATCTTATTTTTGTCTTTACGTAAGTTTCAGTCTCTCGACCGTCATCAAAAGACGCAGCAAAATAATCATTAATTGGAACAGAATTTCTCAAAACTAATTGTATCAAGCATCCTTATCGTATCAATTCCAATCAAACATGCCGACGTCGCCGAAACGAACATAAACTCGAGTTTATGCGATAAGGACGCTTTGTGCTCGATATAATCAGTTTCAGGAAATCCTGTTTCAAATTTGATTATTTTTATGCTTGATGATTATCTGATGATAGTCGTGAGACCGAAACTTACGTAAAGACGAAAATATAATTTTCTCATGTGTTAAGGTACTCTAGAATTTACATATAAATAATATGATCATTTTTCATGAAATTGAATAGATTACCTTTACATAATGAAAATTCATCATAAACTTAAATAGAATTATAATAGTTATTTTATCTAAGTTTAAAATTTTCATGTTCATTCTCACCATCAATTCAATTCGTGTTATTCAACTTGTTATGTGCTTTCTTTTTCTATTTTTATGTGAAAAAGTTTATATCAGTTTTGAATTAATCAATCTTTTTCATTCTTATACTTGCTATTCATTTAGCAATTGAACGTATCAACGAATCGATAAAATGTAAAGATAAACTAACCATCAACATTAATCTCATCCAGTGACTTTCCTTGAAACTTGCTTGCATCGCCCTTATCGATAGCCAACAAGATTCGACTGACTTTGGTCATTTCAACTGCAGATTCATGAAGCCTATAGAATTGGCGATGAATGTTTATATCATGTCCGAGGTGTCGAGCTAACCAATCAGTCTCCGTTTCTTTGAGGTCGAACATTTGAACAACAGTTGCGATATATTTCCGTAATTTGGTCCCGGTTATTAAGCTTGGCTGCTTTAAATTCGCTTGTTTACAAAAAAATCGAAGACAATCATGACCTCTTAAATTACTCAGGGAATGTTTGCTTCTCGCAAAAATAAAGTCATTTTTCTCGTCCACCCCTACAGAATTTCTGGTTTCTATTAATTTATCTATTGCCGATTTCATAGATAATGTCAAAAGTATAGGGACTTTGTAGAGTGACCTCGATTTTCCAGGAACTTCAACGATTGTTAGTCTATTTGCCAACGATTGTTCCAGAGGTGTGAGTGAATTTCTGAACTCTTCAGTAGTTTGTTCGGTCCAGTTTGGTCGTGCAGCATATTGCGCCAGTGTCATACGCGAAGCTTCACCGGATCGGCGCTTATTAAAAAGTATTATTCTGCATAATGTAGCTGAAGCTAAGGTGGTCCAATTGCTATTGTTGTGCTTCAAATAAAATCTAGATGATGATTTTGTTATAATTTCTTCCAGATATCTATTCAGTTCCATTAAATCTTGAGTTAGCGGTAACAAATAAGTGGAATTCAACTTTTTTGCATGAAGCGTTCTTATAGCTGCCGTGGAAATCTTGAGAGACCATTCATAGGACATAAGCTGTAGGAAGGATTCCATCTCACGATCGGGGGAAAAATCACTTTCTCTTAGTGCAATTCCTCTAGCAATTTGAGCACATTTCCTAAGACTGTGACCTAACTTTAAAGCCAATGAAGGAATACCATATTCTCGAGTAGACGTTGCATTTCTTGTACTGCAACAGACCTCCTGAACAGCTGATATCAAACAATCGAAATGATTTGGCTTAATTATGTTTCTTATGGTACCTAAAGATGGATTAACTTTTTTTACTTGCAGAATCAATCTTCCTAACTGTCTCATGGTTTGCCTAACAAATTCATCTTGTTGATTGCCATATTTTTCGAACAACATCGAACCAAGATTTAGTATCAATTCATCCTCTTTGCAAACAGATGACACCTCATCGTGTTTTAATTTTGAAAGAATTCGAATTTTGAAGCCATCGGAAAAAGTTTGATCATATATTGTTAATAAAGCATAACTCTCCCCTTTAATGTCTCGGCGGCATATTTTTTCCTTCAATTCGTTCTTTTTCGGACATGCATGTTTGGAATGGTGCCATAAATGCTTTAGCAAAAAGAAGGCCAAGCAATTGGGACAAGGACCGTAGTCAGTAGCATCATATTTTTTCATATCTTTGCGAGATTGTCGCCTGCCAAGAAGTAATTCTCCTGATTTGACAGCCACAACCTTGCAGTTATGATAATAATCTCCTGCACGGAGCAAACATAAAAATCCTTCTTTTCTTTTCAAAGATTGTTTCTCTAAGCATAACAATTTAGCTACTTCTAGTTCATTTGCGTGTACACTTTCTAGATGTCTAGCAACTTTTGTGATGATTCTACCGCAGAAATAGCAGGCATGTTTCTTATCGTATACACGTTTACCTACAAGAGTTTTTGAAGCTCGTTTTAAGCGTATTCCAGAAGTAGTTTTTGAACAGGCTGCACTAGTATAATCTGTTACGGGTTGTAACAACGCTGCACCGTTATTATTCTCAATCAGTTCATTGCTTGAATTGAGTGATTGCTGAGACAATTCAGATGAAGACATAACTGATAACGACGTTGAGACTGAGTCGTTAATTTGATTTCGTTTCTTTCTCATATTCTTGTTCCGTTTTCTCTTCATATCGCCTTTAACAGAGCTAGTGATTGAGGGAACATACTCAGATCCAGATGATTCATAATAATGATCTGAATACTCTAACTTGTCATACAAGAGTTCATTAGAGTTACTGATTTGAAGCGTATTATCTGCATCTATGGTTTCTACATTCTTAATAGTCGGAATTTCTGTCAAAACTAAACTACTTTCAGTTTGAAGATTTTTATCTGTTGAAGTTGTACCGCTTAAGCCGATGTTGTAGATATTTGATAACATTTGTGATTCACGCATTTCCAAATGTTTAAAAAAATTTTTCTCGATCATCAAACGTATGTCAGCCCGATTCACCTCCTTTCGATTCTCCACAAATTCTGAACGAAAGGCAGACAAATCTACTTGTCTACTAACAAAATTGCTATCTGCATTGAATTCTTGAGAAGGAGATGAATTGTTGATTTTCCCAAGCTCGTTGTTGTCTAGCAACATTTCTTTCATAGAATCACTGATTTTATCCAACGTTCCGTTAAAAATACTTTTCGTTTCAGATGTACCCAATAGAGTAACAATATTTACTTCGGTCCATTGAACTTTATGAGCTGGTGACTCACTAAATTCAAGTGAATCATTTTTAATAGCGTTACGTATGATATCTTTTTCGGAATTACTGAGAAACATAGTGAATCTCGTAAGTTTTCGGAGTTTTGTCTCAAACAGAATATCTGCAGAAGAAATATGATCTTCTTTTCCAAAAATATATGTTGTACCACTTTCAGAAACGCTTCTTTGAATTAGAGTACGTATTTTATGACGACTAACATTTGTTACAATGTCATTCAAACATTGTACAATTTTGAAGGAATCTGAAAAATGTGAGAATATTTATTTCTCTTATTCATCATTATTGAATCCAGTTTTCAAATAGGTGAAAACATCAGTCAAATAGGAATTTGTGGAAACATTTATCCGATGAATTTCATTACATGTGCTAATTGCAGTTTCAGTCTTTCATAACTTTGATCAGGGTCCAAATCAAAAATTGGATTTCTGTAGAAACCTGTAGTTTCTAGCATAAATGTTTTGAAAACACATCAACAAGTTGACATGACAATAAATTATGGATATCCAGAGATAATAATATAACTGAATCAAATGTATAATGCAATGTTGGAAAATTCTATTGAGACTAAGAGGTCATTTTTGAATTTCCCTCAAAGTTGTATATAAAATTATTTTGACCCTTTTATCACATTACAGAAATGGCTAGATATAAGATTGAATGTAAGTATTTTATGTGTTTCCCCATACTTCTGCAAAAGAATCATCTTTAGATTATTTCTGATTTTTTTTGTGGAAAGGTAAATATCAGTGACAGTTATATCTGAGCATCTCTTCAATGATGTAAAAATCTTTCTATGACGATCAAAACACTGAAGTATAATTCAAAAACTTTCAATTAATTCAAACTCGATCAGAAATAATAATGCATTTTTAATAAATTATTTCCGTTAACATAGATATTCCTTTGACTTAATATTCCTATAATCCATTAATTTATTGATATGTGTTCTCCAAAACTTCTATGCAATAGAATTTAATTATTTAACGTTGCCATAAATTTGTATTTAACTGTTTGTAACTTAACGTCTTTATAAATGCATACTATTCGAAATATATCTTCTTTATAAATTGTTCCATTCGAAATAAGGTTCAATAATAAGAATGTAATAAATACTAAGGATTCATCAGAACTGCTAAATTCCGCCCAAATAATTAGGACGGAACATCATGAGTTTGTTTCGTATTCTTATTTTGTTGTTTTATGTCACAAACAAAATTTTCGAGTAAAACGAACATTTATTATACATACAGAGCCTCCGGTCGACCCTGAAAATTTCAAATTAGGCCTCACCTCGATTATTGATTGAGTCGGGATATATCAAAAATAATGTTCACTTTTTACGCTGTACTGTTCAAGAGTTGATAATGCGCAATGCAAATAAACGAAATAGTCATCGTCCGGTGACTCGCTATCTCTCACGGATAACGTTACAGATACCGCTAGAGGAGGGAGAAAACCGTAGTTCGCTATTTTGAAATTTAATATTTTGGAAAACTTTTGACCAAACAGTATCAAAAACTATGCAGCAAATGGTCAAATTTGTCAAATGTCAAAATTTTAAGTCAATCCGACTACCGGTACAACCGCTAACTGCGTCCTTCTTGATAAATATAATAATGAAACTACCTTTTTGTGTTGGGTTCCTTACTGCGAGGGTTGAACCTGACAGATAGAATTCTATAGAATCCATTAAATCTGAAACATACTCTCTTTTAGTTACTTCTTATAAATTAATTATTTTATTTTTCAATATAAAGATGTTGAGATCGCGTATTAATAAATAATGCCCAACTTCCAACTGTAACAATGTATAGTAAATCCGTGAAAATTAAAGAATTTTTGAAAACACTAAGAATCTTCAGCAAGAAAGGAGTTTCTTTCATTGTAGGTAGGCTATGTATGATGTCATCTAAATTATTTTTAAATATTAATTTATTGTTTTTATATAAAAGATTCATATTATCTGTCCATCCTGCACGAATCTCTATATCTATGTATTAGGATAAATTTCGAATCAAATTCTCAGGTGTTTGCTTTATCCTTTGATCTATCTATTCAATTTTGAGAATATATCCATATTTCATGATTTGATCACAAAATTATGACATATAATTGATTTGTTCAACTAATTATAATAAGTGATAACTTGCTTATTACCTGAAGTAATTACGAGGTAATGTTTGGTCGACAGGTGACATTCTCTTGAAATAAACCAACCAATACGATATTCCACACCAGTGAGGATACAAAAACTAATCTGTTATTGCTGTATATAATGGAATACTATTTTCTCAAAGGAAAATTATTTGTTGTCATTTGAAATTTTTCTGTAAGAAGGAAACTCTCCTCCTTCACTATCGAGGAAGTGGGTTAAAAATAATAATGGATATTACGTAAACATATTTTCATAACCAAAATGACCCATCAGGGTATATTTTTGAGAACTGTACCTAACCTAACCTATAATGAAAAGAAAATAATTCATTAATACTTTGTTATTTTAATTGATTACCTCTAATTTATTTGAAGGTACTTTGTGTATACCTGCGGCCAGATATTGGCATATCAATAATAATAATAATTCATTAATATGATGGCGCAAAAGTTCTCTGTCGAGTAGTTAAACATTTTATTAAAATCAGATAATACGTTTTGAAATTGTTGAATTCTTGCTCTAGCACATACGAAATTAATACGTAATAAAGGAAATTATTACTTACCTGAATTCAAATACAACAGCCCACTTATTTCAACGCACGAAACAACTGCGCATCCAATACAGAAATAATGACATTTGCCGATTGGTGTGTATTTGTTATTAGTGTATGCTGAACTGTGTGGACCCTCAGCTTATGAAAATGGCAGCACAATCCCTTGCAGTTCAGGTCCACACAATTGTGTAGATATATGTGTGAGATACACATTCCACTTAACATATTCATGTAGATAATTACTGAAATCCGACTGAATCGGTTACCTAGATGATTATGTTAATGAAAAATGGCGGAAACTCGTGTATATATATACCTACAACTGGCGAATAAAAACACTTATTATTACGACCTAGGTTCCTTGAATAATATAAGTTTCCAGGTAGATTCTGCTAAATAATTTTCGAAAACCACTCATCCAAAGTTCAATTGAAATTTTCAGCTGGTCCTCTTCAAGTGAAAAGGTTACGGTATTATTCTAAGTTAATAAAACCTTCATTATCAGGAATCTTAGAAAAGTATCTCAAATATCTATCACAGTCATATTATTTATCATAGGTGAATTCTCGGGAACTAGGTCACAATAAGATTCAAGTTTAGACAACCATTTGTCTTTACGTATGTTTCGGTCTCACGATCATCATCAGAAGGTGTTTGAGAAAACTAAAATGATTGCTCAACACTATTTCGAAATGACTCGTTCTAATCTGCAAATATATTTAAATAGTGGTTTCCTTCTTTTTACATATACTTACACGTTGAGGTGATATTTTTCAATTAAGCTTGTTCTGTCTCTTTTCTACGCGATGTGGACGCTTATATGCGACAAAGGATGCTCAGTGCTTTATATTCAGGAAATCATGCGCAATTAATTTAGTTTTCTCAAACGTCATCTGATGATGATCGTGAGACCGAAACGTACGTATGAAGGGAATAATTGTCTGAACTTGAGGATTATTGTGAACTAGAATGTACCTATAAATCATATCTGAGTCAAGAAATATATCAATAATTAGAGTGATATGTAAAATAATATTCATAAGAATTTATTGCTATCTTCATACACAATTATTGCAGTATAATACCTTATTGTCAATATAGTATTTCATGATGACTTGTTTGTGCTTTAAGATCGATGAAACTTCGAACGGTTTTTTTTTTGTATGTAGGGCTCAACTAGACGTACTTATTAGAGACTTTTCAATAATCATACGATTATTTCAGGGCTGCTTTTGAAATAAAATTTGGTCCTAATTTTCGAGGTGAGGAATTAAACATTTTTTATGGGAAATCTGGCGTGGCGTTGATTAGCGCCCCTGAAACTCTCCAGATTAAAAATTTTAAGGAATTATTCCCTCCAATTAATCTTTTTATACTTTATCACATTTCTAAAAAGTAAAAACTTCACAATTTGAGTTCAGCTATTAAGGAAGCTATGAAAACAAGTAAAAAGGATAAAATGTGGTGTATTGGAGACAATAGTAATAAACCTGATCGGAAACTGTACCCGGTTTCTCTTTTCATTATTGCCGTACAGTACAAATTTTATGCTACTTGAGACCAGCAAATTTGTACTGTACAGTAATAATGAAAATAGATATTATCCGACCCTCACGCTGTGCTACACTCGTAAGAACAGTGATCTGGGTGAGAAATGTCGATAGTAAGTTTCCTTTTGAAACGAACGTTAAGCTTGCAAAATTTCATCAAAAACGCAAACTACTTGCTTAAGGGGGTGAATAAGGTATGGGTAGGTACGATCTTTGATTTTTCTGTTCACAGTGACTTCTTATTTTGAA
>OY294069.1:93430320-93450320 GCA_958510875.1 Endomychus coccineus | reverse complement strand
CAGGAACATCTTGTATATCTGTTTCGCTACCACTCTCTTCAAGGTTCTCTAGTTCTATAAAAATTGATAAATCAATAAGACGCTGCCAAATCAAAACTTGTCAAAATTTCTCTAAGATTCTGCTCAATTCAAAATTAGAATAACAATAGATTGGTATCTTCATTACTTCCTAGTATAGGTAATGTTTCTTTACATTGAACACTTTTGATATTATATTGCTAACGCAATGTAGCTATTTTGAAAAAAAAATTTTTTTAAAGTGCATATTTGGAAGCAAAAAAAGTGTGTATTCAATAGTATCATTAATTGCATCAATAAGAACATACCTAAACACTATTGATAAGAAAAATCACTCTTATCCACTAAAGATGCTATTAAAGTAATGCTATAAAAGATGGTAATCACTTGGATTTCGACATAAACAAAAAACCCACTCAAACAAATACTCAGGCAGATTCAGCTTACACCATTTATATATAAAATAACTCAGTTTAACAGTCCAGTTTATAGATTATTAAAAGTCCATTGAGTCTTCAAAATTATAACAGCGAAGTTGAGAAACTTCAGCACATTGCGTTGGATAATGGTTTGCAAAAATCTTTGATCAGTTATTTAATTTCTAAGCAAAAGAGGAGATTCCCCACAATTGGTGAATGACCGTACTAGTAAGGTTATATTCCGACCGGGGTCCCCGCAATTATACGCGCGCGCCCACACACACACACACACACACACACACACACACACACACACACACACACACACACACACACACACACACACACACACACACACACACACACACACACACACACACACACACACACACACACACACACACACACACACACACACACACACACACACACACACACACACACACACACACACACACACACACACACACACACACACACACACACACACACACACACACACACACACACACACACACATACACACACACACACACACACACACACACACACACACACACACACACACACACACACACACACACACACACACACACACACACACACACACACACACACACACACACACACACACACACACACACACACACACACACACACACACACACACACACACACACACACACACACACACACACACACACACACACACACACACACACACACACACACACACACACACACACACACACACACACACACACACACACACACACACACACACACACACACACACACACACACACACACACACACACACACACACACACACACACACACACACACACACACACACACACACACACACACACACACACACACACACACACACACACACACACACACACACACACACACACACACACACACACACACACACACACACACACACACACACACACACACACACACACACACACACACACACACACACACACACACACACACACACACACACACACACACACACACACACACACACACACACACACACACACACACACACACACACACACACACACACACACACACACACACACACACACACACACACACACACACACACACACACACACACACACACACACACACACACACACACACACACACACACACACACACACACACACACACACACACACACACACACACACACACACACACACACACACACACACACACACACACACACACACACACACACACACACACACACACACACACACACACACACACACACACACACACACACACACACACACACACACACACACACACACACACACACACACACACACACACACACACACACACACACACACACACACACACACACACACACACACACACACACACACACACACACACACACACACACACACACACACACACACACACACACACACACACACACACACACACACACACACACACACACACACAAACACACACACACACACACACACACACACACACACACACACACACACACACAAACACACACACACACACACACACACACACACACACACACACACACACACACACACACACACACACACACACACACACACACACACACACACACACACACACACACACACACACACACACACACACACACACACACACACACACACACACACACACACACACACACACACACACACACACACACACACACACACACACACACACACACACACACACACACACACACACACACATACGTGCCAGAATGATTGTGGGGTCGCATCACGGTAACCACATTCAGGGGGCCTTTTAAGCAAAGGGTACAACCCAAACCACTGAAAAGTAAGCTTTCCAACGATATAAGTAGTGTTTTGATACACTCGTTGTTTCTATCCGATTTGATGAAAACGATACTCTGTGGACGTCCGCATAGTTTGGTGTTTAGATGCTTCTCCAAACTGAATTATGTGGACTTACTGACTGTCCCCGTAAATGTATATGCACAAGTCAGTGTGTAATATTTTTAACACCGGCCCAAGGAAACATGTTTGCTTGAATGATCATAGTTTCGCGTCGAAAATATAACTCACTTTCTATCTAATTTGATAACAAAGAACTTGAGTTGATCATGTCATGATTATTTTATAGTTGAAATGATTTCATTCATAGGATTACTTCTCAATTCTGCAAAAAAAAGGAATGCTGAAATCAGAACGAAAGATCGCTTTGCTCTCATTTCATTTCACTAGAACACTATTTATATTTAATTCTATAATTTTCATTCTCGCACCAAATTCAACTAATTTTAAATAAATGTTTTCATTTTAATTGAATTATTTCATATTTTATAGTAGGAAAAACGCGATCTTCAAAGTTGAATTTTGGAACCTTCTCAATTGATAGGCAAATTTTCTATCTAATTTCAAATATACCTAGATTTTCCGTTTCACTTTTTCAGTAATTTGAAAATTTGCTTAGTAAAGTAATTTAACATGATTATCAATTCGAAACTTTGTTCTCCATATTCTAATCAATCCAACACATTCTGATTTTTTAATTCCAGAAATGTCTTATGAATAAATAAACTCCATATTTGACAAACATTTTATTCAGAATAATAAACAGTATGCACATGTATCAAATCTCACTTCTTTCTCTATATAAGGGTTTCTTTTTACACCTGTTTAAAGGTTATATACATAATATTTTATATTTCTACACGATCGATAACCCAATATATTTGCTTGTTCTTTTATGCACTCTTCAGCTTGCAGTTTTCCTGGAATTTTGCCACTTCTAATATTATCTCTGAAGAATTCTAAAACAAGCTGCTTCTCTCCTTGTTTCCATACTTTGTGTTCTTCTTTTCCACGAACTACAGAATGTGTAATGGAATCTGTAAATAAAATAATTCAGCAAAATAACACTAGAAAAGTGCAGAAGTTTTTTCTTATAGAACAATGGCTATACCTGCTTCTATCATATGTGACCTAGGTGATTCATCAACATCATTTACATCTTCTGCAGTGATATGATGGGGACATGAAAAATCAGGAACATCTTGTATATCTGTTTCGCTACCACTCTCTTCAAGGTTCTCTAGTTCTATAAAAATTGATAAATCAATAAGACGCTGCCAAATCAAAACTTGTCAAAATTTCTCTAAGATTCTGCTCAATTCAAAATTAGAATAACAATAGATTGGTATCTTCATTACTTCCTAGTATAGGTAATGTTTCTTTAGATTACCATTACATAATAAAAATCCATCATAACCTTAAATATAGAGGATATATATATCGAGGAACTGATTAAAAATAATAATGGATCTTACGTAAACATATTTTCATAACCAAAATGACCCAAAAAAAATAATTCATAAATACTTTGTTATTTTAATTGATTACCTCTAATTTATTTGATGATACTTTGTGTATACCTGCGGCCAGATATTCGCATATCAATATTAATAATAATTCATTAATATGATGGCCTAAAAGTTCTCTGTGTAGTAGTCAAACATTATATCAAAATCAGACAATACGTTTTGAAATTGTTGAATTCTTGCTTTCGCACATACGAAATTGATACATAATAAAGAAAATTATTACTTACCTGAATTCAAATACAACAGCCCACTTATTTCAACGCACGAAACAACTGCGCATCCGATACAGAAATAATGACATTTGCCTATTGGTGTGTACTTATTATTAGTATATGCTGAACTGTGTGGACCCTCAGTTTATATAAATGGCAGCACAAGCCTTTGCTGTTCAGGTCCACACAATTGGGTAGATATATGTGGGAGATACACATTCCACTTAACATATTCATGTAGATAATTACTGAAATTCGACTGAATTGGTTACCTAGATGATTATGTTAATGAAAAATGGCGGAAACTCGTGTATATATACCCAAACTGGCGAATAAAAACACTAAATATCACGACCTAGGTTCCTTGAATAATATAACTTTCCAGATAGATTCTGCATTCGAGAATCATAACGTTATGCTGATATTTTGCCGTTCATTGCATTTATTATCTCCACGGCTAGAGACTTGAGGACAAATAATTTGCGAAAACAGCCAATCCAAGGTTTGATTAAAATTTTCAGCTGGTCCTCTTCAAGTGAAAAGGTTACGGTATTATTCAAAGAATATTAAAACCTTCATTAGCAGAAATCATAGAATAGTATCTCAAATATCTATTACAGTCATATTATCTATTATAGGGCAATTTTCGGGAACTAGGTCACAATAAGACTTAAGTTTAGACAATTATTTGACTTTACGTATGTTTCGGTCTCACGATCATCATCAGGAGGCGTTTGAGAAAACTAAAGTGATTGCTCAAGACTATTTTAAGAAATGACTCGTTCCAATCTGCGGATATATTTAAATAGTGGTTTCCTTCTTTTTACATATATTTACAAGTTGAGGTGATATTTTTCAATTAATCGTGTTCTGTCTTTTTTCTACGTGACATGGAGGCTTATATGTGTAACGAACAGGTCGTTACGTGATTACATAGAACTATTTATTAAATGGATTAGATTTCTTCTCGTTAGTAATCATGCATATGATATTTAAAGACATCTGCCGCTTAATAAAACAGAGATTATTGAGACTACCATTCCTGATATGAGATGTCACTATATATCACGGAGTGGGAATGTAGGATAGCGGAAATCGAAGAGAATTCATTGTGTTGTTAATCTTTGATAGGGTAAGTCGAGTATTTCATATTCTTTGCATACTTTCTTAATTTTTGGGCTTCTGAAATATGATACACACCGGGTTACCGATAATTTGATTTAGTTGTTAATTAACGCCTGGATGTAAAGTACCCGCGTGTGATTATATTTCAGAGGAATTTCCTCGACTTACTCTATTAAAAAACACAATCAAATTTGCATCTAGCATGAACCCAGGTTTATCTTTTCAATCACTACCGGGATTGTTCTAGTCACTGTCTAGAATTACTCTGACGAGTCGTGAGCAGCTGTTACAGTCAATATTTAATTTTCACCTTTACTTTAACCTGTAATTTGAGCACATGTTAGTTGCGCGATCCTGAAGATCGCCATTTTGTTAACCTAGTACTTGATACATAGGGTGGTCTTATTAGACCCACGTGCCGTAAAGGTTGTTAATGGTGAATTAACCTAATTACTGCTTATTAGGTATAAGTATATATTTTTGACACTGTCACGCCGTTAGGGAGTGATCACAGTTTACAGTATCAATCCACGTGTATAATTCTTTTCAAGCAAACCAGAATTTTATGCTAACTAGCAAATTTTCAACAGTTCAAATAATATTCTTTCCAGATATAAATTTAATCATTATTGTTTTAGTCACATGTTAACTTTTTGCTAATTTTAAAAATCAATTGTAATTGTTTATTCCTTCAGATTAAATTAAAATTTTGCCTAAATTGATATCTCGTCAAGATATCCATTTTGTACTAGTGTTTTCTCAATTTGGGAAAGATAACATTATCGGTTGTGGAATTACTTGGTTATTCCAACCGACGGTGTTGCTTGTCCTTTTGATCTCAAGTCAGGTACTGTTCGTTCTTTAAATTTACAGGGATTGAACGTCTGAGGTTCCTCACCCCTTCACTCCCAGGCGGTATAGTGACTTCCCTGACAGGACCGACTTCCAGTTCCTACGAGTTCCAAGGAGGGTAACATTTTCTTGTTTGAGTGACCATAATTTCATTCTCTGATTTTGTTGTTTATCCGAAGTTGTATTCCACTAATTTTTATAGAATCATTCGAGGTACACTGTAAGTCCTCTTATTGGATAATTAGTCCTTTTCGATTTAATAATTGATTTAATTTATTAATTGTTTTCTTATAATTCACTTTATGTTACGAACCAATTCAATTTAATAATCATTTACTCAAAATTTCATTTATGTTACTATTTTATTTAATTTAATAATTATTTTTACGAATTCAATACTATTTATGTTTCCAATTGGAATTCTAAAAATTTGTAATTTATTTTGTTAAAATTCAAATTCTGTGGAATATACGAATTGTTAAGTTGAACCTGTATTGTTTTTCTGAATTTCCATCAACTGTTTAACCATCTCGTAGTGCTTGTATTCTTGACTGTGAATTCATTCAGTTTTATAGTTTTTTTTCAAGCAGTTGGCGCTCGGGCAATTCACAGTCTTGAATCACAAGGCACGTTTCACTACGAGCCCTGAGAGTAATTAATTTAAATTGAGCTAGTTGGGCCAACTAAAACCGACCACACCTGGTCCGTTACACTGGCGCCCAATCTTTAACGTGGTCTAGAACACAGTTGATGGTTATTGAGAGAATTATATATTAGAGGTGAAAAATTGGTCATTTATTATTTTTTTTGTGACTTTGAGAATTTGCTTGAAATTGTCATATTTTTACCTATAATTAGGGTATGTTAAGATTCTGGGATCATGCGATCAGCTGTTCAGCTTTTAGGTTCAGCATTGAAGCCTATGTTATAGGTATTGCTGTTTTATTTGTTCCTTATAGTTCATTGTTTTAAACAATGTGTAGAGTCATGTTTCATATGTGCTATTTTTTTTCACTATAGTGAATAGGTTAGTCAAATCATTTGGGTCAATTTTCAGTTTTTCAGTATGGGATACTTCCCTAATTTTTGTTTAAACAGTTCTGGACCTCAATTTTGATACATTTTTTTTTCCTTTTATAGCAAATGTCGAAAATCAAAATTTGGAAATTGTTCATTAAGAACTTTATATTGGAAATGATTACTGAGCAAAGGGATGGCAGTTACAGTGATGAGGAATAAGGTCCTAGCAGGTTGCTAATGTTGCGGTGGATTTTGATGTTCGCATTTATGACTGTCAGTTTTGGGTAGGACGCGACCCTTAATTGCCACAGTAGATGAATACTGTTAAGGAAGCTGCAATTATTGGTGATCTGCGGGGGATCCTCTGTTGCTCTGATCTGCATCGGTACCTCTTCTGTTCGGATATCGTTAAGTATCATTATTTATATTTTTTAAATTTACATTTTGATTTGTCGTGCTATTTTACATTTGAATTTTCATCGTATAGGTATCAAAATTTTTTTTCCATTTCAGTAACTGTTGTTTAGATTCTTTATATTTTGTTTTTTAGTAACACTCATTTTAGGGTTGATCACCCTTAAAATGTAGTTCAATTTGGAAGTTTGACGAGTTCACTCTTCAAAACCTTATAGTTTATCTTTTGTATAGTTAAAGCTATAGTTTTTTTTTGGATTACCCATTTATAGGTTTTGAATTTAGAAGTGTTACTTCTAAATTGGGTATGCTATTTTTGGTAGGTCTATCTTCTTAGTGTTGCGACACTCAGGAGTAGACTGATTTATAGGGAGTTATTGTCTGGGAAACGTATAATTTCAGAAATAAGCTCCAAATTATAGAGTCAATCCTAGAGTAGGCAATTTTTAATTTGGGATCATAGGGTCCAGTTGTTGCTAAAATTGGGGGTGACTATGAGTTTTTTGTGAAAGTAGGGAATATAAATTGGATTTAAGATCCCCTTCCCTAGAGTTTTCATGATTTAAACTCATTATAATAACGAGTTGAATTTTTCCAGTGTTACAACTTTAATTTGGAGTCTGACGGCTCATTGGTTGTAAAGAGTGAAAAAACTCGGTTATTTTTATAGATTATAGGCAATAGCATATCTTTGGGGTACATCAACTATAGCTGATTCAATTTTTAGTTTTTTTTCAATTATTATCTTACCTTTTTGATTACCAAATGATTGTGATGATTCTCATTTATATTTTTATAGTTTAGCACATATGAGCATATTTTTTTTTCTCTGTGATCTTTGTGTCAGTGCCTACATATTAAAATGATAGGTTTTGTAAGATTTCTGGTTAAACCAGTTTTCTTTGAATTTTTTTGGATCTTTTGGAAAATTATGAAGCTTCACTTCAAATTTTTAGTAAATTTTTGTTCAGTGTTGTATTCCATTCACTTTTTAGTCCGGAAAGTAGGGGACTTTTAATTGGACCTATTTTTTTGCGTGGGATAATTTAAGTGAAAACATCTATTCACTTTTGTGAACTAAGTTCTCTTATGTGCCAGTCTCTTAATTATTTTCTTTCTAGAATCTGTAGAAGGCTAATGTTTGTGTTCCGAAATTTAAATTTGGATTATAGATATAGCTTTGTAATTTAAGTGAAATTACAAATATTTCATTAGTTCCTTCTTTCTGAGATTTTTTTTTTTGAGCTGGTACATTATATTTCTTTATTTTTTTGTCAATTTTTGTTCCTATGGATTAAATCTTTATAGTATGTCTATCTAGAATTTGTGGATTAATCCATTTGGGATAGTTTACCGTATATTTTTTTTAATTTTTTCCTGCAGAGGATATATAGAATCACTTTTAGGGCGGTTAGCCACTACATTGCATTATATTATATTTTTGTTGTTGATTTTATTTAGTTTTTCTTTTGGTGATGTTCACTAAAATGAGAACAATTCATTATTATAAATGTATAGAACAATTTAATTTTCGTTTTAAATTTTTAGATTAACTTTTGAGTACCGTAATATTGGGATTGGTCATCCAATATTTATGTAAGGACCATAAAACTCCTTTTGAGTATCGTGATTCTGGAGTTGGTCAACCAGTCTCTACGTCAAGACCGATTTTTTTGTATTCTCTTAAAAATTTTTGAAGCTTCACTTCAAAATTTTTCTCGTGGTAGAGGGGGAATGTAACGAACAGGTCGTTACGTGATTACATAGAACTATTTATTAAATGGATTAGATTTCTTCTCGTTAGTAATCATGCATATGATATTTAAAGACATCTGCCGCTTAATAAAACAGAGATTATTGAGACTACCATTCCTGATATGAGATGTCACTATATATCACGGAGTGGGAATGTAGGATAGCGGAAATCGAAGAGAATTCATTGTGTTGTTAATCTTTGATAGGGTAAGTCGAGTATTTCATATTCTTTGCATACTTTCTTAATTTTTGGGCTTCTGAAATATGATACACACCGGGTTACCGATAATTTGATTTAGTTGTTAATTAACGCCTGGATGTAAAGTACCCGCGTGTGATTATATTTCAGAGGAATTTCCTCGACTTACTCTATTAAAAAACACAATCAAATTTGCATCTAGCATGAACCCAGGTTTATCTTTTCAATCACTACCGGGATTGTTCTAGTCACTGTCTAGAATTACTCTGACGAGTCGTGAGCAGCTGTTACAGTCAATATTTAATTTTCACCTTTACTTTAACCTGTAATTTGAGCACATGTTAGTTGCGCGATCCTGAAGATCGCCATTTTGTTAACCTAGTACTTGATACATAGGGTGGTCTTATTAGACCCACGTGCCGTAAAGGTTGTTAATGGTGAATTAACCTAATTACTGCTTATTAGGTATAAGTATATATTTTTGACACTGTCACGCCGTTAGGGAGTGATCACAGTTTACAGTATCAATCCACGTGTATAATTCTTTTCAAGCAAACCAGAATTTTATGCTAACTAGCAAATTTTCAACAGTTCAAATAATATTCTTTCCAGATATAAATTTAATCATTATTGTTTTAGTCACATGTTAACTTTTTGCTAATTTTAAAAATCAATTGTAATTGTTTATTCCTTCAGATTAAATTAAAATTTTGCCTAAATTGATATCTCGTCAAGATATCCATTTTGTACTAGTGTTTTCTCAATTTGGGAAAGATAACATTATCGGTTGTGGAATTACTTGGTTATTCCAACCGACGGTGTTGCTTGTCCTTTTGATCTCAAGTCAGGTACTGTTCGTTCTTGAAATTTACAGGGATTGAACGTCTGAGGTTCCTCACCCCTTCACTCCCAGGCGGTATAGTGACTTCCCTGACAGGACCGACTTCCAGTTCCTACGAGTTCCAAGGAGGGTAACATTTTCTTGTTTGAGTGACCATAATTTCATTCTCTGATTTTGTTGTTTATCCGAAGTTGTATTCCACTAATTTTTATAGAATCATTCGAGGTACACTGTAAGTCCTCTTATTGGATAATTAGTCCTTTTCGATTTAATAATTGATTTAATTTATTAATTGTTTTCTTATAATTCACTTTATGTTACGAACCAATTCAATTTAATAATCATTTACTCAAAATTTCATTTATGTTACTATTTTATTTAATTTAATAATTATTTTTACGAATTCAATACTATTTATGTTTCCAATTGGAATTCTAAAAATTTGTAATTTATTTTGTTAAAATTCAAATTCTGTGGAATATACGAATTGTTAAGTTGAACCTGTATTGTTTTTCTGAATTTCCATCAACTGTTTAACCATCTCGTAGTGCTTGTATTCTTGACTGTGAATTCATTCAGTTTTATAGTTTTTTTTCAAGCAGTTGGCGCTCGGGCAATTCACAGTCTTGAATCACAAGGCACGTTTCACTACGAGCCCTGAGAGTAATTAATTTAAATTGAGCTAGTTGGGCCAACTAAAACCGACCACACCTGGTCCGTTACATATGCGACAAAGGATGCTAAGTGCTTTATATTCAGGAAATCATGCGTAGTTAACTTAGTTTTCTCAAACGTCATCTGATGATAATCGTGAGACCGAAACGTACGTGAGAAGGGAATACTTGTCTAAACTGAAGGGTTATTGTGACCTTGAATGTACCTATAATTCATATCTGTGTCAAGAAATATATCAATAATTAGAGTGATATGTAAAATAATATTCATAAGAATTTATTGCTATCTTCATACACAATTATTGCAGTATAATACCTTATTGTCAATATATTATTTCATGATGACTTGTTTGTGCTTTAAGATCGACGAAACTTCGATCGGTTTTTTTTTGTATGTAGGTCTCAACTAGACGTACTTATTAGAGTTTCAATGATCATATGATTATTTCAGGGCTGGATTCAAATTGAAATTTGATCCTAATTTTCGAGATAAGATATCAACCATTTTTATGGGAAATCTGGCGCGGCGTTGATTAGCGCCCCTGAAACTCCCTAGATTATAAATTTCAAGGAATTATTCCTCCCAATTATTCTTTTTAAACGTTATCACATTTGCAACAAGTTAAAACTTCACAATTTGTGTTCAGCTATTGAGGTAGCTATGAAAACAAGTAAAAAGGGTGAACTGTGGTCTATTGAAGACAATAGTAATAAACCTGATCGGAAACTGTACCCGGTTTCTCTTTCCAGTATTGTCGTACAGTACAAATTTTATGCCACTTGAGACCAGCAAAATTTGTACTGTACAGTAATGATGAAAAGAGAAACATAATACAATTTCCAATCAGGTTTAATGCTCTGTAGACCTCATTCAACCAATTTCACTTGTTTTCCTAGCTACCTTAATAGCTGAACTGAAATCGAAATTATTACTTTGTGCAATTGTGAACTAGTCGAAAAAGTATAATTTGTGAGAATAATTTCTTGAAATTCGGAATCTGGGGGTTTTCAAGGTCGCTGATTAACTTCGCGTTATCAGATTTCCGATAAAAACATCGCTTATACCTCAACTCGAAAATTTGGGTGAACATTTTTTTAAATCCGGCCCTTTAATAATCATATGGTCATTGAAAAGTGCTTGATAGGTCCGAAGGGGGAGCCTTATTCGCTAAACAATTCGTTAGAATCCGCAAGTCAGTTCAAATTTTACAGGGGTGTTCCATGTCAAAATGAGACAGCCTGTAGATAGATATTATTCGCCGTTCACGCTGTGCTATACCCGTAGGAACAGTGAACTGGGTGAGAAAGGGAGATGTAATTTTTTTCATATGTATCTCATGTAGATAGTAAGTTTCCTTTTGAAACGAACGTTAAGCTTGCAAAATTTCATCAAAAACGCAAGCTACTTGCTTAAGGGGGTGAATAAGGTATGGGTACGTTCTTTGATTTTTATGTATACAGTGACTTACATCATATTTTGAAGGTCAACTTTGCAAAATCTCATGAAGATCAGAAACATTTCTGCCTTAACAGTTGCCGAAGGGAGATGAGGCTTGTTTTTTCATGTCTCATGTAGACAGTGACTTTACTTCTAATCTGAAGGTCATATGTGCAGAATTCCATCAAGATCGGGAACATACCAGTTTCGAGGGGTGAAAAATGAAGACAGGGATTGTTTTTCTGATCTAATGTAGACAGTTACTTTCCTCTTATTTCGAAAGTCAAAATTTCATGAGATCGGAAGCTTATCAGGTTAAAAAGGTAACAAAACAGGATAGGAGATGTTTTTTCTAATCTCACTCAGACAGTAATTTTCCTATTGTTTTGAAGGTCTAGTGTAAGAAATTTCATCAAAATCGGAAACTTACCAGATTTAAATTGTGAAAATAGAGAATAGGGGATGTTTTTCTAATCTCACGGAAATAGTGATTTTCCTCTTGTTCTGAAGGTCAAATATTCGAAATTTCATCAAGATCGGATTCTTAATTGCCTAAGGGGTGGCAAAAGAGGATAGATGTCGTTTTCTCTAATTTCATGTAGGCGGTGATTCTCTTCTTGTTTCGGAGATCAGGCGTGCAATATTTCATGAAGATCGAAAAAATATCTGTTTTAAGAGGGTGGGTAGTTACTGCGATTTTCTAGTATGCATAATTCTCATCAAAATTATTAATGCCTATTTCCATCCCCTAAGGGAATGAATTTCAAAAAATAAGTGTTACTTTATTTGTATTGTGGAATATCTATTTTATATCTGAATATTAACTCAACTGTATTTTTTCCCTTATAAACTTCAATACTTTGACCCCTATTTTATATTTACACCCTTAGTGGATAAATTTAGAGAAATGTTGATATGCGTTTCATTTTTGTATTCTATAGTAATTATTCTATTTATGCTTAATTTTAAGCAAACGGGCTACGAAAAATATTTACATTAGACCCCCTTATGAGTTGAATTTTGAGAAATTCTGTAATTCGCGTTTCATTATTCGCATTGTAGAATATTAACCCTGAAGTTCATGTAAACCGACCGAAAAATAATATTTTCCCCGACATAACTTCCATCCCCAACTTACACCCTTAGGGGCTGAATTTCAAAAATTCTTTCTTGACGCGTGACTAGGTCATCAAAGGAACCTACTGTCCAAATTTCGTGTTCCTGATATCAATAGTTTCGACTCGGCGTTTGTGAATCAGTCACCGAAAGCAAGCTCTAAGATGCTTAAAACGCAGAGAATCACTGCGCATCTATTTCTATTATATAGAAATAATGAGACGTGTGTATTGGTGTGTATTGGTGTGTACTCAATAGTGTGGACTGTTAGTTCATATAGGTGGCAGCACATTTAGTTGCTGTTCAGGACCCCACTATTGAGTAGGCACGTACTAGAGAAACACACTCCACTCATAAACCTGTCTATGTGGACAAATTCTGTGATCAATTTTTTATGAGTAAATAGGCCACGTAGATAACGATTTTACTAATAAAAAATTATGGGGACGTGTGTATGTCCCCACAATTGGTGAATGACCGTACTAGTAAGGTTATATTCCGACCGGGGTCCCCGCAATTATACAGAAACCAACGCGCACACACACACACACACACACACACACACACACACACACACACACACACACACACACACACACACACACACACACACACACACACACACACACACACACACACACACACACACACACACACACACACACACACACACACACACACACACACACACACACACACACACACACACACACACACACACACACACACACACACACACACACGCACACACACGCACACACGCACACACGCACACACGCACACGCACACGCCCACCCACACGCACACGGACACGCACACGCACACGCACACGCACACGCACACGCACGCACACACGTGCCAGAATGATTGTGGGGTCGCATCACGGTAACCACATTTAGGGGGGCTTTTGAGCTAAGGGTACAACCCCAACCACTGAAAAGTAAGCTTTCCAACGATATAAGTGGTGTTTTGATACACTCGTTGTTTCTATCCGATTTGATGAAAACGATACTCTGTGGACGTCCGCATAGTTTGGTGTTTAGATGCTTCTCCAAACTGAATTATGTGGACTTACTGACTGTCCCCGTAAATGTATATGCACAAGTCAGTGTGTAGTATTTTTAACACCGGCCCAAGAAAACATGTTTGCTTGAATGATCATAGTTTCGCGTCGAAAATATAACTCACTTTCTATCTAATTTGATAACAAAGAACTTGAGTTGATCATGTCATGATTATTTTATAGTTGAAGTGATTTCATTCATAGGATTACTTCTCAATTCTGCAAAAAAAAAGGAATGCTGAAATCAGAACGAAGGATCGCTCTGCTCTCATTTCATTTCACTAGAACGCTATTTATATTTAATTCTATAATGTTCATTCTTGCACCAAATTCAACTAATTTCAAATAATTATTTTCAATTTAATTGAATTATTTCATATTTAATAGTAGGAAAAATGCGATCTTCAAAGTTGAATTTTGAAACCTTCTCAATTGATAGGCAAATTTTCTATCTAATTTCAAATATACCTAGATTTTCCGTTTCAATTTTTCAGTAATTCAAAAATTTGTTTAGTAAAGTAATTTAACATGATTATCAATTCGAAACTTTGTTCTTCATATTCTAATCAATCCAACACATTCTGATTTTTTGACTCCAGAAATGTCTTATGAATAAATAAACTTCATATTTGACAAACATTTTATTCAGAATAATATACAGTATTCACATGTATCAAATCTCACTTCTTTCTCTATCTAAGGGTCTCTTTTTATACCTGTTTAAAGGTTATATACATAATATTTTATATTTCTACACGATCGATAACCCAATATATTTGCTTGTTTTTTTATGCACTCTTCAGCTTGCAGTTTTCCTGGAATTTTGCCACTTCTAATATTATCTCTGAAGAATTCTAAAACAAGCTGCTTCTCTCCTTGTTTCCATACTTTGTGTTCTTTTTTTCCACGAACTACAGAATGTGTAATGGAATCTGTAAATAAAATAATTCAGCAAAATAACACTAGAAAAGTGCAGAAGTTTCTTCTTATGGAACAATGGCTATACCTGTTTCTATCATATGTGACCTAGGTGATTTATCAACATCATTTACATCTTCTGCAGTGATATGATGGGGACATGAAAAATCAGGAACATCTTGTATATCTGTTTCGCTACCACTCTCTTCAAGGTTCTCTAGTTCTATAAAAATTGATAAATCAATAAGACGCTGCCAAATCAAAACTTGTCAAAATTTCTCTAAGATTCTGCTCAATTCAAAATTAGAATAACAATAGATTGGTATCTTCATTACTCCCTAGTATAGGTAATGTTTCTTTACATTGAACACTTTTGATATTATATTGCTAACGCAATGTAGCTATTTTCGAAAAAAAAATTTTTTTAAGTGCATATTTGGAAGCAAAAAAAGTGTGTATTCAATAGTATCATTAATTGCATCAATAAGAACATACCTAAACACTATTGATAAGAAAACTCACTCTTATCCACTAAAGATGCTATTAAAGTAACGCTCTAAAAAATGGTAATCACTTGGATTTCGACATAAACAAAACACAAACTCAAACAAATACTCAGGCAGATTCAGCTTACACCATTTATATATAAAATAACTCAGTTTAACATTACAGTTCATAGATTATTAAAAGTCCATTGAGTCTTCAAAATTATAACAACGAAGTTGAGAAACTTCAGCACATTGCGTTGGATAATGGTTTGCAAAAATCTTTGATCAGTTATTTAATTTCTAAGCAAAAGAGGAAATTGGAACGTCACCAATTAATAAAATTAGAGCCATAACCTTCAAATAATTCAACAAATTCCATAGTTTGTTTTCTAAATTTGAATACATTTTGAATACAGGTCGCACCATTTCCCAAGAAAATTTTCTTACTTTCAAAACACAGTACAGACAAATATCTGGGTAATTTAGAAGGGATGGGAATTAATAAACGAAAACCATTGTTCACATTATAATTCACAAATGATATTTAGACAGGCACATTTTGATTTATAATTTAGTTTACTCTGATGATGGCTACTTGGTAGCAGAAAGGTCCTCAGTAATTTGATAGTATTTTTAGTGTATGAGGGCGATTAGTTCTCATCAATAGTGTTATAATATATCCACAGTGTGAACTCTTCTATAGTTCATTGAGATAACATAAATATAAAACTGTTATAAAGATTACAATAATATGATCATAAATATTCTTGAAACAGGTATGAATTACGTACTTGTAAATGCTTGGGAAATAAGTCACATTAACACACCTGTGAATCTCATTTTCGTCTTTACGTAAATTTCAGTCTCTCGACCGTCATCAGAAGACGCATCAAAATAATCATTAATTAAAACAGGATTTCTCAAAACTAATTGTATCAAGCATCCTTATCGTATCAATTCCAATCAAACATGCCGACGTCGCCGAAACGAACATAAACTCGAGTATTTGGAACTGCGACCACATGTTACTCTTGTTTATGTTCGTTTTGGCGACGTAGGCATGTTTGATTGGAATTGATGCGATAAGGAAGCTTTGTGCTTGATATAATCAGTTTTGAGAAATTCTGCTCTAATTACTGATTATTTTAATGCGTCTTCTGATGACGGTCGTGAGACCGAAACTTTCGTAAAGACGAAAATATAATTTTCTTATGTGTTAATGTGCTCTAGAATTTACATATAAATAATATGATCATTTTTCATAAAATTGAATAGATTACCATTATATAATGAAAATCCATCATAACCTTAAATATATATATATATATATATATATAAATATATATATATATATATATATATATATATATATATATATATATATATATATATATATATATATATATATATATATATATATTGATACTGATTAAAAATTATAATGGATCTTACCTACATATTTTCATAACCAAAATGACCCAAAAAAAAATAATTCATTAATACTGTGTTATTTTAATTGATTACCTCTAATTTATTTGATGGTACTTTGTGTATACCTGCGGCCAGATATTCGCATATCAATATTAATAATAATTCATTAATATGTTGGCCTAAAAGTTCTCTGTGTAGTAGTCAAACATTATATTAAAATCAGACAATAAGTTTTGAAATTGTTGAATTCTTGCTTTCGCACATACGAAATTGATACATAATAAATAAAATTATTACTTACCTGAATTCAAATACAACAGCCCACTTATTTCAACGCACGAAACAACTGCGCATCCAATACAGAAATAATGACATTTGCCTATTGGTGTGTACTTATTATTAGTGTATGCTGAACTGTGTGGACCCTCAGTTTATATAAATGGCAGCACAAGCCTTTGCTGTTCAGGTCCACACAATTGGGTAGATATATGTGGGAGATACACATACACTTAACATATTTATGTAGATAATTACTGAAATTCGACTGAATTGGTTACCTAGATGATTATGTTAATGAAAAAGGGCGGAAACTCGTGTATATATACCCACAACTGGCGAATAAAAACACTAAATATCACGACCTAGGTTCCTTGAATAATATAAGTTTCCAGATAGATTCTGCATTCGAGAATCATAACGTTATGCTGATATTTTGCCGTTCATTGCATTTATTATCTCCACGGCTAGAGACTTGAGGACAAATAATTTGCGAAAACAGCCAATCCAAGGTTTGATTAAAATTTTCAGCTGGTCCTCTTCAAGTGAAAAGGTTACGGTATTATTCAAAGAATATTAAAACCTTCATTAGCAGAAATCATAGAATAGTATCTCAAATATCTATTACAGTCATATTATCTATTATAGGGCAATTTTCGGGAACTAGGTCACAATAAGACTTAAGTTTAGACAATTATCTGACTTTACGTATGTTTCGGTCTCACGATCATCATCAGGAGGCGTTTGAGAAAACTAAAGTGATTGCTCAAGACTATTTTAAGAAATGACTCGTTCCAATCTGCGGATATATTTAAATAATGGTTTCCTTCTTCTTACATATACTTACAAGTTGAGGTGATATTTGTAAATTAATCGTGTTCTGTCTTTTTTCGACGTGACATGGAGGCTTATATGCGACAAAGGATGCTAAGTGCTTTATATTCAGGAAATCATGCGTAGTTAACTTAGTTTTCTCAAACGTCATCTGATGATAATCGTGAGACCGAAACGTACGTGAGAAGGGAATACTTGTCTAAACTGAAGAGTTATTGTGACCTTGAATGTACCTATAATTCATATCTGTGTCAAGAAATATATCAATAATTAGAGTGATATGTAGAATGATATTCATAAGAATTTCTTGCTATCTTCATACACAATTATTGCAGTATAATACCTTATTGTCAATATAGTATTTCATGATGACTTGTTTGTGCTTTAAGATCGACGAAACTTCGATCGGTTTTTTTTTGTATGTAGGTCTCAACTAGACGTACTTATTAGAGTTTCAATGATCATACGATTATTTCAGGGTTGGATTCAAATTAAAATTTGACGTACTTATTAGAGTTTCAATGATCATACGATTATTTCAGGGTTGGATTCAAATTAAAATTTGATCCTAATTTTCGAGATAAGATATCAACCATTTTTATGGGAAATCTGGCGCGGCGTTGATTAGCGCCCCTGAAACTCCCTAGATTATAAATTTCAAGGAATTATTCCTCCCAATTATTCTTTTTAAACTTTATCACATTTGCAACAAGTTAAAACTTCACAATTTGAGTTCAGCTATTGAGGTAGCTATGAAAACAAGTAAAAAGGGTGAAGACAATAGTAATAAACCTGATCGGAAACTGTACCCGGTTTCTCTTTCCAGTATTGCCGTACAGTACAAATTTTATGCCACTTGAGACCAGCAAATTTGTACTGTACAGTAATGATGAAAAGAGAAACATAATACAATTTCCAATCAGGTTTAATGCTCTGTAGACCTCATTCAACCAATTTCACTTGTTTTCCTAGCTACCTTAATAGCTGAACTGAAATCGAAATTATTACTTTGTGCAATTGTGAACTAGTTGAAAAAAGTATAATTTGTGAGAATAATTTCTTGAAATTCGGAATCTGGGGGTTTTCAAGGTCGCTGATTAACTTCGCGTCATCAGATTTCCGATAAAAACATCGCTTATACCTCAACTCGAAAATTTGTGTGAACATTTTTTTTAATCCGGCCCTTTAATAATCATATGGTCATTGAAAAGTGCTTGATAGGTTCGAAGGGGGAGCCTTATTCGCTAAACAATTAGTTAGAATCCGCAATTAGTTCAAATTTTACAGGGGTGTTCCATGTCAAAATGAGACAGCCTGATGTAGATAGATATTATTTGCCGTTCACGCTGTGCTATACCCGTAGGAACAGTGAACTGGGTGAGAAAGAGAGATGTAATTTTTTTCATATGTATCTCATGTAGATAGTAAGTTTCCTTTTGAAACGAACGTTAAGCTTGCAAAATTTCATCAAAAACGCAAGCTACTT